>JAMWET010003247.1:0-175000 GCA_024036415.1 Prochilodus magdalenae
TCTAGCTGGAAACAAACTTTTCATGTTTGGTGGAAGTGGACCAAATGGTCAACATTATGTGTGCAAGCTGAAATAATACCGGTTCCATGTTGGTGAAAAAGGGGTTAACAGTGACCCTTTGAAGTTGCCGGACTACATCAATACAGGACTGATCAAATGCATCTGGTTTAAGATGTCACAGCACAAAACCAATGTCACATTGCTCATTGTCGTCAACTTCTGTTGAAGGTACTGGCTTGAAATGCTATAGTAGTGTTTGTTTGACTTTGATAGGCCAAGTAAATCAGAGATAATATGAACGTCATATAAAGAACATATTTTTGCCATATGAAGAGAGAAAAAAGGCCAAACTGGCTGACTCGGGTTTACAGGTTGAATATATTAGGTAAGTGAAGAAAGTGGTTAAATAGAGTGGATGGTGGGAAAGAGTTCAGGAAACAGTCAGAGATAGAAATATATCATAGTTGTTTTTCAGGAGTTGTGGAATTTGGAGTTGCTATTTTTATATGAAAGAAAAATGCAAAGGTGTTCAAATGTGACCAAACTCTAGCTCAAGACTCACAAACGTCCAGGATGGTTTATCTGGTGGGGGGACAGTTTCTAGGAGGTTTTGCCCTTTTGTTAGGAGTCCCAGTTTTAATTATTTCTGAACTTTGGAATTTCTGAATTATTTACCCTTTACTTATTGGGCATTTAAATAGAAACTCAATAAACAATACTGTATTTACTTTGAGTTCCATCATTGACACTTGGATTTTATGACAAGCTCACTGGACAATGAGTAACCTGTGACTAAAACCCATTGGCACATAAAACCTCCACAAGGACAGATAACGCTTGCTGTTCAGATTGGCCTGGACTGGACGTAGGTTCTGGATGTGGGCCACATCAATGTTCAGACACTCTTGCATCAAAGAATGGCACAGTTGGGCCACATGTACCAGATGCCTTCCCTGCCACAATTCAGAGCAGAGTTTCCTGTAGACTGGGATTTTAGCCACTATATATATATATATATATAGATATATATAGATATATATATATATATATCGTCGCTGTCCAATGAAAAACATGTATCTCCATTTTTGACGATTTTTACGTTTATGTATAATTTGATCACATGACCTGCTGTTTATACTGTGTTTTCATTTCCTGATGAATGGACCAACAGAAATGACCCAAGGATCGGTTGGAAAAATTCTGGTTCCATTGACTTTCATTAGAATGAAATTGGGTTTTGGTCTCTCCTGTAAAGTTACTGTTTTGGAGATACTTGTTTTTCTTTGGACCGTGACAATATACTGTGTGTGTATATATATATATATATATATATATATATATATATATATATATATATATATATATATATATATATATATATATATATATATATATATAATACAATGTTGGACAGCAGTGCAATAAAGCAGTGCAATAAATATGTATATATCTCAAAATACATGAATACATCCCTTGAATTCCCTATTGTCACAAATTCTGTTTTTTTTTTCTTTTACGTTGCTTTCAGGACTGTTTTCTGATTGTGCCTGTTCAGATATTCACCACACAAACTGGACCAAGCTCATCAAACTCATGCTAGATTGAAACACGTGACAAAGAAGAGGCGGAGACCACACAGGCCTGGTAGCCGCTTGGAGAGCGAGAAGTTGAGGTGAATCGTGGTGCTCTTCTGCCATGGCTGATATCAAAGCTGGAGGGTTGAGGCTGAAGTTGGAGTGGAGGAACGTTACAGCGGCTGTGTGACCTTGAAGGCCGGACCTGTCCGTTTGAAGTAAAAGTTCCAGGCCAAGTTGAAAAGGCTTCGCAGTTGTTGAGTATTCTGCTTTATCCCACTCCAGCCTGTGTTCTTCCTCTCTGTCCAAATGCTGAAGCTCGTTCTCTGACCACTCGGCTCCCCTCACACCCCCACTACTCACCATATCACCTCGCTGGCTGTCCAGCCTGGGGAATGGAGAGGGGTCCGTTTCTATGAGCAAACTGGGTTCAGGTAATGTCAAGAGAGCTGCTTTCAGTAGTGACGGTGTTGTTTGTGGTCTAGACATATCCATCAATAATAGAAGATTTGAAACAATATGTCCAGTGTGTGTCCAGTTTTCCCTCCTATCCCAAATCCTGGTGACCAGCTAACACTAGCTTGTTAATTTAGTTTTAGGCTGGAGTTACAAATCTGATGGGGTTAACGGGTAATGAAAATGTATGACTGGAATTAGCATGGTGTAAACGAAGTGCCTAAAGCAACACACAGTTGTTTTAAACTCTAAGAGTTATGAAGGGATTTTGCATGTAGATTCTGAACCAGGGGAAACTGAGATTTATCGATCCTGACAATTATGTGAGTGAGCTGGCTTTTTCAGGTCCTCAGTTTCATGTTTGTATTATGCCAAGTTTGCAGCTTTTCTACTCCCTCAGCTTTCAGGTTAGAAGTATGACGATGTGCAACGATTTTACACAGTGTGTGGATACGCTGCATCTCTATCACCAAATTCACAAAATAAGAGGTAGCTGCTTCAAGCAGACTGGAGAGGTTCATGTTAGGTGGGTGGCATGACATTGGGAATTTAATACCACCAAAATAGAATCAGAGGACATGTAGATTTTCATGATATTCATGCCAAAACTGTGCCATGGGCCCATAGATTTAATTCTATAGGCCGCTGCATCGCTCTTACATTTCTGATCGAACCTTTCTGTATAAAGATAAACATTGATGCATTTGTACACACGACGCACTTGGGCTTTGTGGGGTTTGCTGAATGACCTTGTGTAAAACATAACGAGACCTCCTTAGCATCGGATCTTCTGTTGCTAAAACTTCCTCTTGAGTAGACATGAAAATGTCTCAAGTGACTAAACAATTTCCCTGCTTTGATTAAAGCTAGCTTGTTCTCCAGGATCCTTTTGTTTGTTTTACATTGACCCAGATTTGTATTTCCTCCATTCTAATACATGTAGGTCTACAATGAACAAGGTCTGGACTAAATGCAAGCTTGTACTCTAATGGAATTACTATTACAAGTCACATTATTATGACCACTTCCTACTTTAGAAGGCGACAGCGCGTAGCTCATGAAGGAAGTCACATGTTGTGAGTTGGCTTGCTGGGTATATGGTATAAGGTGTGTGATAGGATGTCTGCACTTATATTCTATAACCTCCTGAGCGCTGGACTCGCTTGGGGTGCAGTTTTGATTTCTCCTAGCTATTTGTGATTAGTAGGGCTTAACAAGTATAAAAACTAAACGTTGTCTTTGTACAGGAAGCTGTTTTGGCAAAATGTCCTCATTTAAGGTCAAAGGGTCAACAATTTAAAAAGCATCATGGTGCAGAGAAGCAGAAATGTAATGTCCTCATATGAGGACGCAGGGGTCTCAGGAGGTTAATGCTGTCAAGACTAAAAGGTCTCACACGGCTAGAAACATTCAACGTTGGTTGGGAGAGCATGACGAAGACCTGCAAGTCAAACTCTGGCCACCCAATTGAACATCTGCAGTAACATCATGTTAGCTCTATGGATCCTCCCCCATGCACCTTCCAACAGCTGACCGCATGACTCCAGATACCTGTGACAACCTTCCAGGACCTTACTGAGTCACTTCCAGCCAGTCTAGCTGCTGTTCATTGTGCACAGGGCGATGACTTTGGATGTTAGCTGGTGGTCATATTAATATGACTAGGCTGTTTATATTTTCTCATCTGTTTAGGCTGTTGACCTGGAAGTTTGCCAGATGTAGTGATAACAACTAAGGAATGTGATTTCTAATTTCTAGAAATGTGCAAAGTGAATTAATTAGACCCTTCAAACAGGCTATTAGCCTTGATTTCATGTTGTATGATATCAGTCCTCCATATAATAAATACCACATGGGTTAAACACAAATAAACAAAATTCCAGCTCACATGAACGACCAAGTGGATTGGTATAGTCACCACCACATGTGGGAGACTGGGGTTCGAATCCCGGTCTGGGTTGATTATGCTGTGCTACACCAATAAGAGTCCCTGGGCAAGACTCCTAACACTACACTGGCCTACCTGTAATACGAATACCCTTGTAAGTCGCTCTGGATAAGAGCGTCAGCTAAATGGCGTAAATGACCATACTGTTATCCATAGAATGGACAAAAAGTTTGAGAGGTAGCCTATAACAGAGGTAGATGCCTCTTAAGCCTGAGTGTTGCCTGTGCTTTGTTTCATGCGTACACTGTTGACAACCACATAAGCAGGTCTATTTGAGATTAGAGGTAAGCATGTGATGATTTTGGCATGCAGTTTGCACAATGCTAATTGGTTTATATAAGCTTCCATTACTTAACTGCATTAGCCGTTTGGCTCCAGTGCTCCAGTTTCCACAACAAACATGTCATGACTGTTTGGCTACATTCAAGACATTGGGATTGACATGCAACAACTACACTAGCTGCTCACAAAAGACCATGTCACCAGTTCTCAGGATATAGTTTGGATGCTAGTGCAAAGGCACGGATTTGCACATGTTGATGATCATTCCCACATACTTATGGTCACATGCATGAACACACACACATATATATATATACACACACATACATGCTATTTAACTCTGCTTGCAGCTAGAGATCCACTTATCCCGACAATAATGTGCTTTTTCTTCCCTCCAACTTCAATCAGCGGCGTACACCATTCCAGGAGCAGGATGCATCCGCTACTTCATTAGCAGTCTCCGCGCTGCCTTGGCAGGTTGGCAGTACCTGATTAGTCAGAGAAAGGGAACACGCTGAGAAAGGAGCGACACTATCTCAAAATAAAGCCTGAAAATGTTCTCCCAGCTGCCTCTCCCTAATGCCAGAGGCTCTGACTATTGGGGTTCAGGCGTTATGGTTTTGTTGTTCCTTTCACCTGACAAACTCCAGCGAAAGCAGAGCTACAGAGGGAAGCGCTGAGTGTGAGTTGTTCATCTAAAGCTGAAATAAGCAGAGCTGCTTACTAAAATTAGCCCCTGTCCCTCTGAGCCCTCCAATGAGCACAAAGTCTTGCTAGGGAGAATGATTTGATTTTAATGGCAGCCAAACAAATAATTGGACAGGCTGAGAGCGCACCAAACCCCATGACGCCGAGTCATTCCCGCAGAAAGCACTGGTGAGACAGATGCTGGGGGAGAACGATCCGTAGTCTTCTCTTTTTTCTCAGGGCCAAATATTGGCAGGTCATTATATCTAGGGGCCAGAATGTCAGATCGACACAAGGCCCCAGTGGCTGGACCACCCTGCGCACAAGGCTCAGATCAGCCCCTCCCACAGGCTCTGTGCAAGGCCTCGCACTAATTAGCCTGCTGGATTCATAAACTTGTCACTTATTTATACGTCCTAATGCCTCGTTCATTTAGTGTGGTCACATGGTATCTACGCTATGGTTAAAAAAATGGCATTAATGTATGTAATATGAATCGATTGTCTTCTTGTGTATAAAATTAATACTCCAGAGCCACATTGTTTGTATGGTATCCAATCAGTCTGCCAGTTTAACTCATTTACATTTACCTGACGCTCTTATCCAGAGCGACTTACAAGGTTAATCACATTACAGGTAGGCCAGTGTAGTGTTAGGAGTCTTGCCCAAGGACTCTTATTGGTGTAGCACAGCATCACCCAGACCAGGATTTGAACCCCAGTCTCCCACGTGTGGTGGTGGCTACTTGGCGTTATCTGCTGAGCTACACCAACTCCATCCTCCATCTTTATATACTTCTAAGACCAACAATATACAGCTGTGTTCTCCCAAAGCTCTCACTGGCAATTTTTTCCCAGTCATCTTAGCTGCCATAAATTTCATTCATGTGTAAACCTACAAAGGCTAGGAGGATATTTCTGAAGGGATTCAATATTGCACAAGTAATGTGAAAGTTAATGGAAAAAACAAGAGTTCCCAAAGCTGGAGATACGGAGAGAATGGGACTCACTAATAAGGCCTGGTAGACCACCAGGCCGTGCCCATCCAATTCCATAGTTGATCAAAGATCGATTGAGCTCCATGAGCTCCTGCTTACAAGCCACTAGAAAACCAAAAGTGGACTTTGGCGTGACGTGTTTAGGCCATTGAGTCTACATTTGTAATATGTTACATGAATCAACAGCATCAATCAAATACAAAAAATGCAACCAACTTTGAAGACGGAATTGAAAAGACGGAATTAAAAAAAAAAACCCTGAACGCAAGTTGTAATTGAATACCATGTGATATCAATTTTTGGGATAGTAGTCCAGAATCATTCTTTCACAACGTATACAGACATTGAGTTCTTTAAGCTCAGCTTGGGATGTGTTCAGTTGTGCCTCTCAAACCATCTGTCTGTCCTACGTCTCAGTTTCAGACTGTCCCTGCATCACATTGCCTTATGGAATACCTCCCAAGTGCAAGCCCATTCACTAAACAGAGAATATTATCAGTACAGCAGCAGCAGCCAGCCAGCCATCCAAACCCCCAGCCCAAATACACCTAACAGATGGGACCACCCTCCAGAGCAGGGAGGGACACCGAACACCCCCACCTCCTGCCTCCCCAGTCCATTCTATAGTGGCCTGGAGTTGAGCAAGACAGACATCTGCCAGCGTCCCCAGACAGGTGACCGCGAAGCCTCACATGGGCCATGAAATATGTATGAAAGCAGGAGGATGTTATGTCTTAAAAAACATGGAGAAAGATGGCTGGGGAGAAAAAGAAGCTGGGGATAATCAATGTTTCGATCGCCCCTGCTCCTTTGTTTATATTCATTATACATCCATTTTCATGCAGTCACTTTTTTATGTATTCCTATTAGACTTCTCCTACCACTGTCTGGAATTCTGGCCCCGCGGTTTCTTGAAACCCGCAGTTTAATAAAGGTCAATATTTATATATTATGTATTTCATATGCTAGCTCTGTCAATTACTGTCAGCCAGAATGTCACACAGCTTTTGTAATTTTCCCTCTTCTATCCAATCCGAATGCCGAACATACATTGTTGAATTGCATCCTCAAGCCTTCCTTCTTTCCAGCCTCGGCTCTAACAATCTTCATTTTCAAAGCATGCTGCACAGAAAGCCGCACAAACAACTTGATTACCTTCTTATTTGGAAACCCCACATATATCAAAGTTGTTCTCTCCAGATGGCGCTGGCTGTTATGAACTTTCTAATTAAGTGCGAGTACCTGGCTCGGCCTAGCAGATAATTGACCTCTGCTCGCAGTGGTGCAGAGGGGGCCACGGGCCGGGCTGGGCCGGCTAATGGAAGGCAAATCCGCTACCTGGGGAAATGAGTGTATTCACACTAATCCGCTGGCCTGAAGGCTAAGGGCTGCTTTAATGGGGGCACAGAGGGGCTGCTGCATTGTCCACACAGCCTGTCAAGAGCACTGCTCCACGAGAGACAGCTTCCGCTGACTGTCTGTCTGTCTGTCAGTCTGTCGTTTGACCTGTCTTTCTATCCCACTCTCTAGGCTGCTTGATTTTGGATTTTGTATGGAATCGTCCTTCAAATGCAAGCTAATCATAATAAGTGAAACCAGCTGTGAGGGGAATTGGTAATTAGCCGTCACATTGGGTAATAAATTAATGCATATTCAAAATGAATCTGAAAGGTATGTGACACTATTTATATGGCATCAGAGACTGTATGAAGGAGGAGCAGACAGTTCACTGGCTGAGGAATGGATGGATGGTGATAGTTCAACATGGTTATGGGCAGTAAATGGAGCCATTCACCATAGTGTCATCATAAACTCGCTCTGGTTGTAAAGAGTTGTGCATGAGTATTAGCCAGAACAACCTGAAAACCAAATTTCTCTGTGGGCAGAAAAGATATAGCTTGTAAAATATATAAATTATTTATATACTATACACCTTTTGCGGATATTTCTAGGATTCGATATAAAGATTAAGAATGATCATACAAGGAATAGGAAAGCCAATGGAAAATAAGGGGAACAATCAAGAGTTCCCAAAGCTGGAGATACAGAGACAATAGGACTTGCTAACAGGGCCTGGTAGATCACCAAAACTCGACCCATCCAACTCAGTTGTTGATCAAAGATCGATTGAGCTCCATTCTTGCTTACAATGTGCTAGAACACCATGGCCCAATACCATTCCTTGTATTTACCCTGTCCCCTTGTCTTCCAGTGCAACCCTCTCCCTTGAAACTGAGTGTAACGAGGGGTAGTGGTTGAAATCTTCCCCCTATAAAATGAGACTACCCTTCAAGAACCGGATACATCATCAGTTGTCGCCACTGGCATAGGCACTCATGTCATGTGATCTGGGATTCATTCACAATTTCAGTTGTACACCTCAATCAATCTAATGAGTCACTGAATAATATATACCATTAAATGCTATTACATTGGTTATCGTACTATAACTTTAATATAACTTTTATATCTCTTTATTTTAATATGTTTAGTATGTATATAGCATTGTCCTCCTGTAGAGTATCAACCTGAGCCTCACCACAAGCATTTCAATGCATAAATGTCCTGACATGTTGTGCAAATGACAAATAAACCTGAAACTTTAAATGAAACAATATAATGGCTTTTTAACAGAGAAAATATTATATTTATGGGTCTCTTTGGTCGTTTGTGTAGCCATGATTTGCAGGGCATTCTGGGATTTATTTCATAGTGCTTCATTTAACACTTCGCCCTTTGGAGAAATGTTTTAAAGGGCTATTGAGTCTACATTCGTAATAGACGTTATATGAATCATCAGCATCAATCAAACACAGAAAATGAAACAATAAAAATAATTACCCGCTGCAGCATGGTGTGCGCTACAATCAAAGATATCAGAAAACGTTTGTTTAAATTAGGGTCTAAAAGACCCTGCAGTCCTAATGTAATACAACAAGGCATTCAACACACCACTATTTCCATGTTGCTTTGTTGTCATTTGATCTGGGAGTTTTTATTTATAGCTAAAGCCGTATGTGCTATGTTCTGTCTTTGCCCTAGTGTATGTGACTTCATGACAAAAAGAGGTCAAGACATCCCATCCTGTAAAGTTGATGTTAAGTGTGTGTAGAGAGTTCACATGAGTTTTAAAATTCATGTAGTGTGTAGTGTAGTGTATACACAGCTATAGCCACAGCCATATGGTCTTTTGGGTCTACCAGTGCTGGTAATGGCCATGAGCCACCACCATTCATTTGTGTAAACTGACCTAGTCTGTACTGGTTGACAAACAAAAAAGCTAATACCTATAACCTTATGAAGATTAATGAATCTGCTTCCAAATTGGTTTTCCAGAATGCCTCTGTTGAAAAGAAGTCTAGGCAATTCCCTAAGTCAGCTTTGACTTGAGTGGAAAATCCTAACAGCAAACTTGCATGTAATTGCCTTCTGATAAGAGAGACATGTTGGGGCGTAACTCAATTAGTGGGTACAGTGAACAGTTCAGGGCAGTGTTTCAGAAGTCATTCTGCAGTACACACAAGCAAGCGTGACAAATACCTATCATCCGTGCCAAACACTGCATCGCTGGCATAGTACAGCCGTGACTTAAAGGGTAAACTGGAATTTTCAACATTCATATTTTGGGTCTTTTTCCTTAAAATAAGATGGCAATTATGTTAATGAATCAGTGTTTATTATGGTACTGTGAGCTGAATGTGTTAATGAATCAGTGTTGATTACGGTATTTTGGTCCAAGTGTGATGATGAATGAGTGTTTATTATGGTACTTTGGGCTAAATGTGTTAATGAGTCTGTGCTTATTATGGTATTTTCGCTTAAATGTGTTAATGAATCAATGTTTATTATGGTATTTTGGGTCAAATGTATTAATGAATTAATGTTTTATGATATTTTGGGTTGAATATATTAATAAATCCGTGTTGATTATGATATTTTGGCTTGAATGTGTTAATGAATCAGTGTTTGGATGATACTTTGGGCTGAATGTATTAATGATTTAGTGTTTAGGATGGTATTTTGGGTCAAATTTGTTAATGAATCAGTGTTTATTATAAGACTATGGGTCGAATGTGTTAATAAATCAAGGTTTATGGTACTTTGAGCTGAATGTGTTAATGAATCAGTGCTTATTATAAGACTATGGGTCGAATGTGTTAATGAATCAGTATTTATTGTAAGACTATGGGTCGAATGTGTTAATGAATCAGTGTTTATTATAAGACTATGGGTCGAATGTGTTAATAAATCAAGGTTTGTTATGGTACTTTGAGCTGAATGTGTTAATGAAACAGTGCTTATTATAAGACTATGGGTCGAATGTGTTAATGAATCAGTGTTTAGGGTAAGACTATGAGTCGAATGTGTTAATGAATCAGTGTTTATTGTAAGACTATGGGTAGAATGTGTTAATGAATCAGTGTTTATTATAAGAGTATGGGTCGAATGTGTTAATAAATCAAGGTTTATTATGGTACTTTGAGCTGAATGTGTTAATGAAACGGTGTTTATTATAAGACTATGGGTCGAATGTGTTAATGAATCCGTGTTTATTGTAAGACTATGGGTCGAATGTGTTAATGAATCAGTGCTTATTATAAGACTACGGGTCGAATGTGTTAATGAATCAGTGTTTATTATAAGACTATGGGTCGAATGTGTTAATGAATCAGTGTTTATTATAAGACTATGGGTCGAATGTGTTAATGAGTCAAGGTTTATTATGGTACTTTGAGCTGAATGTGTTAATGAATCAGTGTTTATTATAAGACTAAGGGTCGAATGTGTTAATGAATCAGTGTGTATTATAAGACTATGGGTCGAATGTGTTAATGAATCAGTGTTTATTATAAGACCATGGGTCGAATGTGTTAATGAATCGGTGTTTATTATAAGACCATGGGTCGAATGTGTTAATGAATCAGTGTTTATTATAAGACTATGGGTCGAATGTGTTAATGAGTCAAGGTTTATTATGGTACTTTGAGCTGAATGTGTTAATGAATCAGTGTTTATTATAAGACTATCAGTCGAATGTGTTAATGAATCAGTGTGTATTATAAGACTATGGGTCGAATGTGTTAATGAATCAGTGTTTATTATAAGACCATGGGTCGAATGTGTTAATGAATCGGTGTTTATTATAAGACCATGGGTCGAATGTGTTAATGAATCAGTGTTTATTATAAGACCATGGGTCGAATGTGTTAATGAATCAATGTTTATTATAAGACTAAGGGTCGAATGTGTTAATGAATCAGTATTTATTATAAGACTACGGGTCGAATGTGTTAATGAATCAGTATTTATTGTAAGACTATGGGTCGAATGTGTTAATGAATCAGTATTTATTATAAGACTATGGGTCGAATGTGTTAATGAATCAGTGTTTAGGATGATACTGCAGGCAGATTGTGTCTGAGGCCTGAGCTTAAGTACCCCATTGGCTAATTGTTACCCGCCAGCAGTGGTTTATGTACTCAATATTAGTATAAGTGGTAGCACTTATGATTCCAGAACGGAGCTTCATGACTCCATGGCTTTGTGGCATTCCCTGACGGATGCAGCGGTTAACGTTTACCAGCTGAGAGGTGATTAAGCGGACACTCAGCACTCTAAATGTAAATAAGGCCGCTTCGTTGGCTGCCCGCTGAGGCGGGCCTGAAGCCGTACAGAGCGATTGGGAAGTATCACAGGAACGCAGGGTTCAGCTTCATAATTAACCTCCCTCATTTAGCACTGAGCTTTCCCCAAACTCATCATCCCTCAAACAGGCCAGCCCGTCTGAGAGAGCGAGAGAGACTGGAGAAAGGAGAAGCTCCTCTCTCTGATTGATTTCACCTTAGTGAATGCACACCACTTCGTAGCTATGGTCCAAACATCACTTTCCAATTTCCCTGAAATGAACTTGGTTGCAGAATCGGATTACAAGTCAGCTTATGTATGTAGTGTAGGATCATATATCTGATTTTGACTCCATAGGATTCTATGCGGTGATTTGGAATTTCACCACAATTTGAGTATTTTGGGATACTCTCACTCAGTCACTCAGTCACTCACTCAGTCACTCAGTCACTCATTCACTCACTCACTCACTCACTCACTCACTCACTCATTTTATTAACTGCTTAATCCTTCTGGGTTGCAGAGGGTGCCGGAGCCTATCCCAGTGCTCATTGGGGGCAGAGGGCAGAAAATAGGCAGACACACATACATACACATGCGCGTACACACCCCTGCATTCCACAAAACCTGGGATTGGGCTGTATAAGTGAAATATGATATTATACAACCATGTTTCCGTATGAATAGAGAATCCAGTCTTAGTCCTTTATGAGTGGGGAAGGGTTGAAACTCCCCACAAAACTGCAATAGCATAAAATCGAGCACTGTAAAAATAACGTTTCTCAACCAGGGACTGCAAGGCTTTTGGATATTTCTCCCTCTACACTGTCTTATCATCCAAAGGTTCAGGGAATCTGGAGTGATCTCTGTGCGTAAAGGAAAAGGCCAAAAACCACAATAAGTGCCTAGACCTTTGGCCCAACAGAGAGCACTGAATTAAAAACCCTGTGATGCTCCTTTTGTGGATATCACCGCATGGGCTTGGGAATACTTTGAGAAGCTGTTGTTTCCATTTGTGATGGCATACGCAGTTAAGACCAGACTGCAGAAGTCATATTTCAACAACATCCAGAAACACCGTCGACTTCTTTGGATGCACGCTCATCTGAAATGGGAACAATGGACATCACATTCTCCAGGCCAAATAAGGAGCTTAATTTATTATACAAGTGTAAAGTTGAAAATCCAGCAAGCTGAAGTTCAACTTTTTGTTGTTATTGTTTTCCTATATATCCTTTCATATTTAGTGATCTCATTTAAATTATTTGCTTAATGTTATCACATGGAAACATAGCAATATCTTTCTATACAAATGCAATATTTCTGTAAATGTAATGTATGATTTCCTATTTGTTACTTTCCCCCCTTTTATATGTTTTCTATATTTTTCACCCCTTCTATATTTATCCTTATGTCTCGTCTGCACTGTTATGTTTCTGGTATGTCTTGTGTGTTTGCACTATGTTTATATTTGCACATCGGAGTTTGGAGAAACGCAATCTCGTTCAATTTTGCTCTCCTGTTGTATAGTCTGAATGACAAAGTTCACTATGACTTTGTCTTTGACTACTTCATTTATTAGATTTTATTTTAACTGTCAAATTGTTTTTGTAGCTATTTTAAGAAACCCTATTAAAATCCATTTGAATCTTAAAGCTGATTGATCCCTTTAAGACGTAAATTCTTGACTGCATGGAAAACGAGGGTCACCTTCAGTGTACTTCCAAGTGAAAATAAAGTTTGATTGATTGATTGATGCCTAGCACAGCATGTACTGCAGAATATACTGGCTTTGCCAGGAAAGGCCATGCATGGTTCAAGAAGACAACACCAAGAATCCTTCTGCACCTTACCACAGCATGTGCAGGTGCTAGACTGAGTAGCCTGCAGTCCAGAACTGCCTACCAATGAACATGCTCGTTTTATTATGATGACAAAGTAACAACACAAGGCCATATATCAGTGTACAGTTGAAGTCCTAAATAACCAATCAAAGAGGTACACTGCTGCCAGCACTGGTTCACTCTGTCTTCAGTCTCCAACATTGTGTTAAGGTGACTTAACACATGATCCAGGTGGTAAACATGCTCTTGTTGGGAACATGTTATGGGCATTAACATTGGAACAACTGTAGATGTACCAATGCTAAATCAACGCTTGATTTTCATATGCTAAAGTCAAGTGTTTCCAATTCAGAACAGGCCAATCAGAATTCACTAATCCATGCAACACTGATTGTGTTGGAATTTCACCTGCCGATGATCTGTGTTATATGTGCGTGCAATTTACTGGTTGTTTATATCTGGTTTCTCTTTTTTGGCTAACATCCAAGCGTCCAGGTCTGGTGCTGTGAGTCAATGCTACAATATCATAATCAATTCAGAATCAATGCTTCTAATCACAATGCGCAGATCTATTATTAATAGTGTAAAAAAAAAACAAATCTATTTGATTGTGATGCATTGATCAGAAGGCATCACCACAGAATCGATTTTGTAGCGTTGCTAAGCATTAGCAAGATATTCCGTGCATGGACTTTCATTTAGTCAGCCAGTCAATAAATTTTCATTAGCTCCTTTTCATTTGCATTTAATCTACCTGACTGTGCGGCATGGGGGGAATGACCCGGGGTTATTACCACTCATCAACATCATAGCCCCGTCCCTCTTTGATGATTTTGCTACAGCAGAGGCAGACAGCCAGTCCGCCCTGCCAAACCCAGTTCAGGGGTTAATTGGGGGTATTTTTTTTGGCCTTGGCGCTGTACACACAGTATGTACTCGCAACTTGCAGTGATGTGTACCCTAATTTGTCATATAATTCCTATTATTAATATTCAGATAAAGTCCAGGAAGAGCGGCGCTAAAGGAAGCACAGCTAGCTGGTCTCATTTTACAGCGCCTGTGGCGATGCGCTCACTCTCCGCGATGAACACACACTGGCCAGGCTGCTTAATTGAAGCGAGAGCTGCGGTGAGTCTCTCTGGCTGGCGTATGTAATTATTTTAGGCTGCCAGCCTTCACTCTGTCTGTCCGTCCCTTCGCCTGTTTGTCTGCTTGCATATGCATCTGTGAGATACACCAGGAAATCATGAAGTGTCAGAATGGAGAGAAAAGGTAAAAGAAAGAAGGAGGTCATGAGGAGGGCAGATAGACGAAGGAGATAAGGAGGAAAGGAAGAATGAAGGTCAGGAAGGTAACTGCTATGGAGAGTGTAAATAAACAGTTTAATGAAAAAAAGCTAATGGTGGTAACCATGCACGTATGTCAGTAGCTGCTGATTAGAGTTATATAAAGACAGTCATGCTAACTGGTGCTTCCACTGGTTGCTAGCAATGTTAGCATTTTTGGCCAAGCTCTTTCTTTCATTTTCAAATCCCTCTTTTTCACTTTTCTCCAGTCCATCTTCCCCCTCTTGAGTGTGAGCTTGTATAAACCTGCTTTGTTTGCTTGTCTTTCTATACATAGCTTATTCTGGTTCAGTGGCATGTTCAATTCTAGAGCCACATGATATTTTGCTCAACCATGTGGCAATTAGAATGTCAAATCATAATGCCATAAAAGCGAATGACAGAAACGACATCGCTTTTATTCTTGGCTTGGTGGAGCTTCCACAAGATCCTAAAGCAAGGCTGTGGGGAATCTGCACAAATGTGTGTGTGTGTGTGTGTGTGTGTGCATGTGTGTGCAGGCGCATATATATATATATATATATACATATATATATATTAGTGTGTGTGTGTGTAGAATAATTGCACCAATAGTTGGAGAAGTTTGAAATTGTGTGAGTAGCGATGCCCTCCATGAACCATCCTGTTAGTGCTAGCACTATTGGCAGATGACTGTACGGCGCAGGACTACTTGCATGTGGACCGTTATGACGATTGCCCTTCACACCACGTCAATGACCCAGAATGGCAGCGAGTCATCTTCAGCGATGAGTCCTGCTATTGACTTGGTGGAGAAGACCAATGAATCTGTGTGTGGAGGCACCGTGGTCAGCACCAAGATGATTTGATTTTTGTATTGCATTACATGTGCAGACGGCCTGGTATCACCCCACCTCCACCCCCTACCACAAAACTGCAGGAACTGTGTGAGAATATTAATGCTGCATGAGATGGATTATAACATGGTGCCCGATGCCATACTGAGAGACAGTACTTCTGTATGTGTAGCTTATTAAATATTGCCCATATCAGTCTAAATTTATCATCATTGTTCCTGGCAACTTCTATATTTCTTCCTAATAGCCCTGCACGTAATTACAGTTGTAGTCAGTTGTAGTAAACTTTAGTATGTTTTTGTATGTGTATATATATATATATGAGGCCAAAAACCTCATTTAATTTGAATGGAAGTCAATGGAACCAGACGACCTTCCAAGCAGTTTGGTGCCGTTTCTGTTGGTCCCTTCTTCATGAAATTTCCACAGATTGTAAAGAGCAGCCCATGTGATCAAATGAGGCATAAAGGTAAAAATCAACAAAAATGGAGATACATGTTTTTCTTTGGACAGCGACGATATATATATAGTATAGTACAAACACTGACATCCACATCTTTACTCTTCTCCCAGCCATATGGAAATGACTCAGTGAGTAGAACAATGTCAGAAGGTTGACCTCTGGGCTGAGACCACATACATCACCCAGCAGAGCCATTTGGACTGTCCACACCAAGCCTATCAGTCAGTGCCTGTACCTCCCTCTGACCCTTGGAGCCTTCACAAAAGTGTACACATGCTCACACACACACACACACACACATAGTGAAACCAATGTACCACTGTTCAACAGTTTGGAATCAATGTTTTCGATAATAGAAAAACTATTTTGTTGTGGACGGAGCGTTTTTAACACTGTGTCCACTCACTGTCCACTCTGGTAGAATCTCCTACCTTGCTGGTCCACCTTGTAGATGGACAGTGAGAGACGATAGCTCATCTGCTGCTGCACAGTGCAGTGTTGGTCATCCTCTAGTCCTTCATCAGTGGTCACAGGATGCTGCCCACAGGATGCTGCCCACAGGATGCTTCCCACAGGGCGTGTGGGCTGGATAGTTTTGGTTGATGGACTATTCTCAGTCCAGCCTAGACGCTGAAGTGTTTAAAACTCCAGCAGCACTAACACACCAAGACCAAGTGGTGGTCCTGTGGGGTCCTGGACTAACAGGGTGAAAGGGGGTAACACAAGTATGTAGAAAATGAACTGATGTGCAGATGTGTGCTGCAGCGTGTTCCTGTAAATAAGGCCCACTTGATCTGTTGAGTGCTGAGCTGAGTGAGTTCATACGTGTTTGCTGTATCAGGGAAACGCCTGTCTGATTTAACCCAGTTTACTGCAGCCCTGGCTGAGCACTCTGATTGTTCCCCTCTGGCAGAGGGTGGTCTGCGTGGGGGTGTGCTCAGGGATGTGCTGGAATTTGCTCCAGTTAGGCCAGGGGTAATGAGTGACAAACGACTTTATTACGGGTCACTTCCTCTGAGGTCATCAATCTGGGACTCATCTGCCATTTATCCTCTAATCAGTCTATTGCAGTTATACAGGAGTCCAGCAGCTTCCTATTCACCTCCATCAGGTTTATTCCTCACTAGTAGAATATTTCTCTCTCTCTCTCTCTCTCTCTCTCTCACTCTCTCTCTCTCTCTCTCTCTCTCGTCTCTCTCCGTCGTTTCGCGCTCCCCCACCCACCCCCCCCCCTCTCTCCTCTCAACAACCCAGCTTTACCCCCCCCCCACACACCAAAGATCTTCCAACGAAGGACCCCTTTCGCCCACCACCGCCTCCCCCCGCACGCCCCCCCCCCCCTTCACCCCCCTTCTTTCTGTCTCGCCCCCTCCTCTTTCCCTCTTACAAGAAGTCCCCCCACCCCGCCACCCTCTCTCTCTGTCCTTTCTTTTCTCTTCTTCATTTACTGTCTCCTCCTTTCCTAGTTGTTACAAGTCTTTCGTTGACGGTGTCTATCTTACTCTCTCACTCTCATTGACTGTGTCTTTTTCTCTTTCTCCCTCTCTCTCACTCAGTGCTTCTCTCTCTCTCTCTCTCTCTCTCTCTCAATTATGGTTTCTCGCTTTCTCACAGTTTCTTAATTACCGTCTCTCTGTCTGTTTCTCTCCATGTCTCTCTCATTTAGTGCCTCTCTCTAGTTGTCTGTCAGTGTCTTTCTCATTTACTGCTACTCTTTCTATCTTTTCTCTCTCTTTCTCTTTCTCTCTTTATTTCATATTTACTCACTCTCTGTTTCTCTCTCTCCATTTCAGTTTTTCTTTCGCTCTGTCTGAGCCTCTAACAGGATAAATAGAAGACATTTGCTTTCCTCATGTTGCCCACTTCCCTCTGCTGAGAAGAGAGCTGCCAGCAGAGTGTGTGTGTGTGTGAGAGAGAGTGAGTGAGTGAAGGGGTACAGGCTGCCCCCCTACAGATGCCTCCTGATGTGATGACAAGTTCCAAAGGCCTCTCACACAGCTGGAAGTCCCCAGCCCCAGACATCTGAGGCATCGCCCCTCGATCCCCCCCAACAAAAAATACTCATGAAGCCAAGTGGAGTCTACCCCCCGCCCCACCCTCGCTCTCTCTCTCTCTCTCTCTCTCTCTCTCTCTCTCTCTCTCTCTCTCTCTCTCTCTCTCTCTCTCTCTCTCTCTTACAATACTCTAATTACAGAAACATCCTTCTCTCTTCAGTGAAATTGCTATATATAATTAAGACTCTCATGGACCGTCTTCTATTACTGATGACAGCTGTCTGTAAAGTACTTTGAGCTGACACTGGTATGATAAAATGCCCTATAAATAAAAATGATTATTATTATTATTATTATTATTTGGATATTAGTATTTGGGTTTCCTAATTCAGTCAGTAGTCATTACTGGCCTTGCCATTAGGATCTGCAAGATCCATCCCTGGTCAAGAGGCTCTCTATGACTGCGTAGGACCCCCTATCACTTAGCATGATGCTAGCCAACGCATTTATCTGTTAGCTAACATAACAGAATTGGCTATTAGCATTCTCCTCCAAGCATGTTGAGCCCTACAGTGACGCTGTTTTAGATGCACTGAAGTGAAGCAGGCACCTGTCTTGACCGTCCCAGTTGAGCAAGATCATGTAATGATGTGGTAGACTTATCTAGCAGATTTCAAGAGTCATCTGATCTGTACATGTTCCCTCCACAAACAATTGTGCAATTTCATATGCATGAAATAAATATCATTTGAAATCAACAACATACTAACTTTATTTATGTTCCAGTGTGTTGAATGAGATTTTAGTCATTTGTCCAACATTTTGCTACATAATGCATCTGTAGGTGGAATAAGGATACATCAGTTCTTCACTCTACTGATTTGAGGTAGATAAGTGATGCAGGGTATATACACAAGATGCCAGTATGTACATGCAGGTATAGATATGCTACCTGAAATGTGCAGAGTGATGGTGAGAGTAAGAGGGTGGATAGCCCATGGAGATCATTGTGATAATGATGTAGGTGAGATGTGTAGTGACAGTCCCATTCACTGATGCATCAGCACTACTGGCTGCTCAGCAGCCTGATGCCCTGGGGGAAGAAACTCAGAACCGGCTGGTTCTGGACCTTATGCTTCTGAAGCCCCAGCCGCTCTGCAGCTGTGAGAACAGACAGCGACTTGGGTGGGTGGGCTCTTTAGAATCCTCCTGGTCTTCCGTAGGCAGTGGCTTGGGTATAAATCCATTAAAACAAAACAAAAAAAATGACTGTCAATCAACTCACCTACCATTCTGTTCTCATTTGAACTGCAACTGAAAGCTTGAAAGCTAAAGCAAATCCTTTAATCACTGCCCTCTGAGTGTGTTAAACCCTCATGCTGGAGTGAAACATATGTTGCCCCTCTCTCTGCTCCCATGAATGCCTGCAGACCCAGGCCTACTTCTGCGGCCACGGTTCTTCACGAGCACGAGAGGCCAAGAGAGGCTGCTGAAGGAGGCCAATTACAAACATGACTGCTCTCCACAGATTTAGAGCGAGGGAGAAAGAGAGTGTGCACTGAGGAGGGGGAAGTGGGTAAAAAGGGGTTAAAGGTCAAAGAGAGCTGCTCCCAATCAGTGTTGTTTAAGCAGCTGCCCTGCCGGAGCTGGCCTAGAGTGGCTGCTGAGCACAATGTGCAACTCGTTGCCTGGACAGATGGAAGGATGGATAGACGAGTGGAGGGAGGAAGAAGGAATGCAGGGGGAAATTAAGATGGAGTGGACACGTTCATGAGTCGCTTCCTCTTCAAGATGCAGCAGCTGCAGTTTGCCGTGACCCATGAACACTGTAGACTGCCTCTTCAAATACAGATCCCACATTTACAAGGAGGACACTAGAAGCTGCCATTAAAAATTAAAATCCTAAACCGCTACGTAGAAGTTTAGACTCATTATTGTTCACATCATTTACATTCCACAACAAGCGAGAAGATGAAATGGTGGACTATGTGGAGAATGGGAAAGTCATACCCTTTCCAAGGAACCAAACCGTCAGCGGGTGATGCTCATTTTTAAGCATGGCAATACATGACTTCCTATTCGCCAGCTTCTTAATTGAATGTTCTATTCCACCTTAAATGCTACAGCTTGTACAGCATCAAATTTGTAACCACAGCCTCATTTAAGGTGGAATGAAACATTTGCAGTGCATGGTGGGTAGCATGAATGTCTGTGATGGATTGGAGGCCTGTCCAGGGTGTTCTGCCTTCCACATTTACGGCATTTAGCTGACACTCTTATCCAGAGCGACTTACAAGGGTAATCATATTACAGGTAGGTCAATGTGGTGTTAGGAGTCTTGCCCAAGGACTCTTATTGGTGTAGCACAGCATAGTCACCTAGACCGGGAATCGAACCCTAGTCGTGGTGGTTCCCTGGAGGGTAGTGGTGTTATCCTGAGCTACACCAACAACCTACTGGGATTCCGGTTCCGGTGCCCCATGCAACCCAGAAGCAGTTTAGAAGATGAGTGTGAAATGTTTAACATGGACGTTTAACAGGAACCCAATCAACTTGAAGTTGCTAGCTTGCTCTGCACATTTTTGCTCATTTGGACAGTTTATAGGGGCAGCTTTGCTTAGCGTTTGACACTAAAGAGACTGAAGAGAAGAGCAGTTCCACCTTTATTAGCATCACACCCCCATAAGCAGCCTGTAAGTAGCGGCCATGCTGTGTGATTGTATCAGTGTTTGAGTTGTATATAAAGGAACAGCTTTAATAGACTTTGTGTTCATGTCCAGATGGAGCTAGGTAACGTTAGCTACTAGCAGGAATTTTATTTTCTTGGCTGCGACTATTTCCACATGTTACTTCTGTTGGATCATCATGGTCTCTCGCTGTGGAATCAGCCAATCAGAGCAGAGCTCAATTAATTATTCATGAGCTCACTAAAAACAGGGAAACAGCGTGTTTAATTCAAGTGTCTAATCGTAGGGTGTAAATGGCTGTATATAAAAATGTTTTCATATTTAGTCTATATTTTTCAGTACAATAATGGCATGCTAATTACTCATGTCAGTTCAGTGGATAAACCCAATAAACCCAGTGACATGAATATATTGGCACACATCTGTGACACAGAGATGATTGCCATTTGAATGAGCTGAAGGGAGCGAATAAGACAAACAAGTAACTGTCACATATTTTATTCCACAGTTTTTTTTCTTCCCTCCGAAAAAGTTGTAATCTTTCGTCTTTCAAAAGCCTGTCTAAATAGGCCTCATTTGCATTGAAAAGAAAAGGAAGATTGACAGCAATTTAGGAATTATGTTGAGAGGATTGGATAAGTGTCGCGAGTTATGCAGCTCCGCCATCTCCAGCTGTTGTGTCTAAGTGGAGTGAGCCTGTCGGGGTGGAAGTCCCGTAGCCTTCTCTTTTCTGTTCCTTCTCTTTTTCTAATCAGCGAATGGACGGCTGATCCTGTGTCCTGGCTTTTTCTCCTCCACACCTCCCTTCCTCCGCTCCCTTTCAATGCAAATGGTGCATACGCAAATCCAATCTAACCTGCATTGTGTGCAAGCCCGGGGAGACCAGACAGACTGGTACAAGTCACCGGCCTTTATTGGTTTTGCGTTCCGAAGGTGGTCTGCTGGACCTCGTTTCTCGGTTTGTAATCCATGATTGTTTGGTCTGGACTGGATTAGGTTCATTCTGAGGCAAGTGTGGGTGGTGTTAACCACAGACCCCCATGGGAAGGTAAGTAGCATGGTCCAAAACGAAATCTATGCTGACTTTGTTTTTTTTCGTAGTGTAGGTCAAAATAGACCTATGCTGAGACCAAGGATTAGTCTTTCCTAGATGTTGAACATAATTTGGGTATAACATCATTAATGGGAGGTAACTAAAAATCACAGCTGGATTTCCGTTTAAAGGTTTGTATGGGGAACTGTTTTATAAGTTTGGGGGCCATTGCCCTAGTCATAATGACATAACCACCAGTAGTTCTTTTCTCGAACTGTAGCTAAAAACTAGCCAGAAATGATCCATCCATTACCATTATACTCAACACTTAACTGTCCAGGTTTTGGGCGCACTGACATCATCCGGTGGCATGATATCTTCTTTTTTTTAGAGCACTTTGTATTGATGTAAAGGGTGGGGCTATAATAGAAAAAACTATAGAATATTGTGATTTTTCAAGAATTTTTCCCATCATACACATGTTTCCACCGTCTTCCAATATTAAAACAGTTGGAACAGGGAGAAATTTAGCCAGAACATGCTACATAGAAATAGCAATTAAAATCTGTGATTACGATCATTTCTATCCAATTATTTGTACAACCTGTTCTGCACTAAATCCAGGTTAACAGTGATCATTGTGCTGTCTTTATAAGTCAATTTAGTGAGTATATCATGATGGGCAGACCAATAGAATTGGTCCAAAATTGCTTAGAATATCAGCCAATAGCTTTTTATTTCAGCCCCCATTGCAAGTTAAGAGAGCAGCTTTATCCTCCAGTAAAGTTCCATTGTGGAGGTTTTAAGGTGGACTACACAATTCCATGAGTGGCCTTTTGTAGTTTGATGTCTTATTTATTCTAAAGTAAAGCATTAAGCTATAAATAAAGAAACCGTATATGAGAAGTCATGTCTCAACTACATACAGGCAGTGTAGACAGTGCACATTGTCATAGCGATGATGACAAACTCAAAGTAGTCTTTCTAACTGTAGCTAAAAACTGTTTGCTGTTTGATCTATCTATCTATCTATCTATCTATCTATCTATCTATCTATCTATCTATCTATCTAACAGAATTGGCTATTAGGCATTCCCTCTCACAAAGCATGTTTTTGAGTGGCCTACAAGTGACACTGTTTTAGATGCACTGAAGTGAACTAAGCACCTGTCTTGACCGTCCCAGTTGGGCAACATCATGTAATGATGTGGTAGACTTATCTAGCAGGTGAGGACTGCACCCAACAATCAATCAATAACATACTAACTTTATAGAATATCTATCTATCTATCTATCTATCTATCTATCTATCTATCTATAGTAGTTATAGTAGGTAAAGTAGGTATAGTTGATTGCTGTATTTCTGCACTATTGAACTTTACTCTGTCAAGCTATGGCCAACTATGCCTTGGTCAGCTGTTACTATTCTTTGGCTAGATAAGCAGCCTGTAGAAACTAATACGGTAATACAGTAAAACAGAAACTGTGATGCAGGCCAATGTGTTTTCATGTTGCTGTTAGAATAAAAAGGTTTCAGCAGTGCCTTTTACCAAGAGCATTGGCGGCCATCCTTTTCATCAGTGTCCATGGTGAAAATGCTACCATGATTCCAGGAGAACTAGTCAACGTACTCTGCACAAAAGAGTTTGTACATGACAGCCTTACATTCTGTATTATTTTTTGCATTTGCATGCACCCTTGTTTTTGCCCACAATGCCCAATCTGAGGTGATAGGGGTAGGAAGTACTTTGATGGCCTTGCTAGGCCACCCCTGAAGCTACAATCCGTGCTGGGGATATCTTAATAAGCGTACTATACTCCAGTGTGTGTTAAACAATCTCTAATTTTGCTCATATCCTGCAGTATGTAGTCAATTACCACCTGGATATGTACGATGTACTCGTAAACAGAGCCAGAATGCACAGTAATAAATAGAAGTCAAAAGGGCGGATGCTGAAGCTAATGGGCATGTGCTGATACACCATATAGCCCAAAAGTATGTGGACAGTCCTTGTATTAGGTGCATCAGTGTTACCACACATTTGCAAACAAGTTTATAAAAAAGTCATGGCAAGTGCTAAGAGAACAACACTAGCAGTGGAATGGTTTGTACTGAACAGAGTGAGTTTATACTTAACTGTCATAGAACGCTGACAATATTGCCAACAAGTCAGTTTTGTGTGGATAACTCTGAGTATGTCTATCCTTTACTGCATGCTCTCACACTACTGAGTTTTGCCATAATTCCCTCTAGAAGTCTACATCATCACAAAATTTGTCCCATGGGTAGAAGGGGGCTTCGGTGATATTGGGGTTTCCATGGTCCAGCCGCTGCACACAGGCCTAAGATCACTATGCCCAATTCCCCAAAATTGTTTGGCTGGAGTGGTGTAACATGACAGGGACACCTGGATTTCTGGATATTGTGGAATTTGTTCCCTGTATGTGAGATGAATCTAATTGGAGTTGGAGAAATCTGGGTTTGACCAGATTCCGTGAGAATGCCTACTTTACCAAAGTGTCATGTATTTGTGTTTCATTGAGTCCTCAATGAATGTGTTCCCTGGGCTTTGCTCTTTCAGACTAGTTGCTTGTTGACCCTTCCTATAAGCAGTTTGCTTTCTCAGGGAATACGATCTGCTCGTGCATTGCGCGTATGTATATCAAAGACATTTTATCTCACTAATTTATTTTTTATCTGACCGTTCCTGGTGATACCATTCTTCTTGTGTCCAGCATCAAAATGTGGGCTCCTCCATATCTAGAATAGCGAATGTCCGCATATACTATATAAATCATTGGGTTTTTTGTTATGTTAATTTTTCATTGTGTTTGCATCAGGGCACCTTGACCTAATCAACCCAAGTGATCACCCACTGAGAATGAACTGGAGGCATTGTCTGTGGGTTGACAACTCCATATGGGCAACATGGAATGTCCAACCCTCCTACTATAAGTAGTGTGGTTGATTATGATACAAGGTGTCTCGCACTATATTTTTTGTGTGTATAAATTACATTATCTTAGATTTGTTGCAGTTTTTAATTAAATGGTGGTTTTCTTTCTCTGAGTCTTTCCTACAGTCATAAGGAACATCGTTGACCATGGTATATGTGAAGATTTGATATTCCAGATGGTGTCTAGCTGAAGATGAACTGAGCTAATCTGCACAAATCACGTGATGATAATAAAACATCTCCCTATATGTCAGGGTAGTGCACTAGCATAGAGTGTAATAATACTGAATAGAAGCCTTGTTCATTTCTTTCTCCTGTTCCTGTTTTGTTTTGAGAAGAGTCTAGCCATCTGATTTCTGAGCATGTTGCACCTGAACATACTGGTTTTCAGCAATCTTACGATCTGTATAACGGATTTCTGAAATGGCAATTGCAGTTTGGTGGCGTTGGTGTGCTAACTGCAGGGCAGGTTGGTTGTGTGGGCAGGACGTGAGGTCAGTGCAGGGCAGTTCTCCGCGCCCTCAAATTGCTATCAGATTTTAAACAAACCTAACCACAGGTTGTTCATCAAACCTTCGACGGTGAAAAGGACATATATTCAATGGTTTGGGTCGAAAGAGATGTGTAGCTGTGAAGATGCTCCTCACTGAGAAAAGTAAATACAGAAAACTGCACTAGAACACCAAAACTGTCCTACTCCTGGGAACAACAATGGATCTGTGTTTTTGTGTACCTTGGATTACACGTATGGTATTTATGCAAAAACACTAACACTAAAGCTAGCTCTACTGGAGGCTCTTTCTGTCAGCTTGCCTTGACTACAAAACTGATTTACTGTGCTAGGCCCTTGCTAATCGTAGTTTTTGCTTACTAGCCAGTGCACCCCAGCTTCTCTCTTGTATGATTATATATCAGTTATCATAATGTTTGTGTGTTTTCTGAAAGGTATTTTTAGACCTTTTACAAAAAAGAATTACAATAAAAACAACATACATATTTATTTATTTATTTTATTCATTTTTTTTGTAATTTTGTTTTTTGAAAGGTATTTTTAGACCTTTTTTCTGAAGGTTTTTTTTTTGACTTTGTAAAATTGTTTTTGCTAAAACTGTTTTGAAAATTTTGTTGTTTCAAAAAAAATGTTTTTTTTATTATTATTTATTATTATTATTTTTTTTTGTAATTTTGTTTTCTGCTATGTTCATTTATATACACATCATTAACCAGTGCCAGCTACACTCTACTATGTACCCACACAATAAAGGGATGTTCCATCCAGACAATGCACCATACCATCAGGCCCAAGTTGTCCAGAATTGGTTTGAGGGGCATTCTAGAGAGTTCAGACACATGGTGTGGCCTGCACATTCACCTGACATGGCATTCCACCATCATGCTTTCTTTCAACTCTATTAATTCACATCGCCTTTCCATGAGCATGCAGGCCAGTGTTAAACCTCACTCACAAGATAACACCTCACAGCTGATACAGGTGTGGGCATTCCCAAGCCATCCCCTGAGGTAACACCACTTCATAACCAGGTTACGTATTGCTATCCTATGATTTTGGTGTATCAGTAAATCACATTTAGTTGTTGATGTTGGTATGCATTTTCTGTTCAGTGAATGTGGTGCTAAAAAATTGATAATTGAAATTCATAATGGCTCCTGTTTATACATTGGAAATGGAAATGAAGAATACAAACTTGTGGACTCTCGTCTTTTGCACAGTCCTGTATCCTATAATTTGGAAGACACTGCCAGCATCAAGCAAATGGTCCAAGAACCTCGTTTGTGCCAAACATAGCAGTGCACTTCCTGCCCTGGCCACTCACAGGCCACCACTACAATTCAGTTACCCTGGATGTGGTCCAACTAGGTGTGGTGAACAAGCAGCTGTACTGTCTGAATGGAAAGAATGTGAATTCAAACTGAGAAATCCGATATGTTTTGTTATTTGGAATTCCTCCACAGGGTGTTCGAAGTTGGAACTGTGGTAAGAGTGCCCCTTCTCGCTCCAGTTAGTGTTTGAAAGTGAAGCTACACTTAAAGCACTTTCGAAAAACCGCAGCAAGAACAGCAGCGCAATTTGGAGAAACACAAGTTCAGGGAGAGTGTGTAATATTCTCAAAGGTCTGGGTGTGAAAGCCTACTGGAGCAGGTTTTGGTATTGGATAGAGTTGAGTCATCTCCGTAACTCCATGTGACAGGGCTGCTGATGTGTGGAGAGCAGTAGACTGAGCTGTTGGGTAGAAAACGCTGTTTGTGCCTTAGCAAGAGGCTGGGCTTTGTCTTTGAGTTCAGAACGGCTCTATTTCCAGCTAACCTCACTCTACAAGATAATCGAGACAGAAAAGCATTTTAGATGAGGGTAAATAATAATGGTGGGCTTTCATGTCAACCTTTGAAACCTCAACCTTCAACTGAAAATGACATCTACAATAACCCCCCCCCTCAAGTATAAAGATGGCTGTATTACGTTCCTGTGCTTTTGATTGCCACTCTAGGGGCACAGGGATACAATTAAGCCAGACGCTCTGTCTACGCAAAGCCGTTTTTATAATGCCGTGTAAGGATAGTCGACGCAGCAGGCCCTTTGGCGGTGCAATTACAGGTGGAGGCTGCGCTGTCTCACCGGATCAGGTTTTTTTAGACACATGAGGTGGAGCTTGCTGGGTTTCAAGTAATGTACATCTATTCTAATTAGACCAGAAAAAGAGGAGCACTGATGTGTCTGCACTTTTTGATTTTTCGTCTCGTCCCTCTTTCTGCGGGCTGTCTCATTTGAGGCGCGGCGCAACCCCACGCACCTTGAAAAACACAATCCAATGCCAAATCCCCTTATCGCGGATCAGGTCCTTTAAGATTTCAACAAGAAGGGCTTCCTCTGTTTTGTTTTTTTTTCTTTCATAGGGAAACAGACATTACATTGCCTAACAATGGAGACATGTCAAGTGCCAGATCTAGGCCTACGTACTGAAGGCTGTCAGCAGGCACGCAGCATCCTTGTTGGCCAATTAAGTGAAATTGACATGCAGATTGCCACACTGTCACAGCCTGCTGCTCCGGTATTAGGCTTTACAAATCAGACTGACGTTTGCACTTGTTTGTATTATTAAGGGGATCTTCATCAAGAATTTACTTTTTCTCCCCCCAAAAAAAGAAGAAGAAGGAGAAGAAGAAGGAATTCCAGCTATAAATATTGAATGTGACAACAATCTGGCGCCCTTCAAGTGTATTTGTGACAGAGCCAGCTTTCGCCCGAGGTGAATAGCGAAAAATAAAGTTTGTGCAAGTTTGTTTCGGCTGGCGAGACCTGCAGGAATTAAATGATAATTCTGGAAAGACAAAGCGGAACGTCAGTCACAGGCCGGGAGAACGGAGAGGCAGGCTGTTTTTTGTTTTAAGAATGATCGGAATTTCTCTGCTAGCGACTCTATACAGGCTGAGATAAGAATGACAGCAGATGAAGATTTCCACTATCTCATGGGGTGCCGTCAGAAGTGTCTCGTCTTTTTTCAGAGCAGCATTCATAGTTATTTATCTCATCTGCAACTGTTTGAGTCTGACTGATGATCAGGCTCAAGCCATTATCACTTCCCTTCTAAACTGTCCGTATTCTGGCCAGTTTTTAGATGTGGGTTTCAAGTTTCATCTCTAAAGCCTAATCTGCACTTTATCTCTGACTCTGTATTACTTAGCGGCATACTGGAAGACCATAGATTGGAACTGTCCTGGGGTCATCTGACCGACTGAACATGCTGCTGAGATTTTAATGGAATGACCACTGATTGACAGCTTTAGGGTCTTTCTTTCTTTCTGTGCAGATCTTCAACGAATTTTCTAAAGCATAGAAAATGTTGTGTACAAGTGAGAGACCACCCTCAGTAATGAAATATACAGGGGTTGGACAATGAAACAGAAACACCTGTCACTTTAGTGTGGGAGGTCTCATGGCTAAATTGGACCAGCCTGGTGGTCAATCTTCATTAATTGCACATTGCACCAGTAAGAGCAGAGTGTGAAGGTTCAGTTAGCAGGTAAGAGCACAGTTCTGCTCAAAATACTGCAATGCACACAGCATTATGGGTGACATACCAGAGTTCAAAAGAGGAGTGTTGGTGCACGTCTTGCTGGCGCATCTGTGACCAAGACAGCAAGTCTTTGTGATGTATCAAGAGCCACGGTATCCAGGGTAATGTCAGCATACCACCAAGAAGTTCAAACCTCCACCAGCATCACGTAGTCCACTATCCTGCAAGAAGAATGGCTTAAAATCCCTCTGACCACTGTGCAGGACTTGTATATGTCATTCCCAAGACAAACTGACGCTGTATTGGCCGCAAAAGGAGGCCCTACACCATACTAATAAATGATTGTGGTCTAAAACCAGGTGTTTCAGTTTCATTGTCCAACCCCTGTAGTTTCCCCAAAGAATCTACAGGGATCCCCACCAAAGTTACAGTAAGCTAGAGAAGCATTTTGGGCTTCTCACAATCCAAATGATCCAAAACACCTCATTAAAAGCTTACTTCACGGCTGGTTGGCGAGATCCAACACGACTACCTGCCATGACCACATGGGGAAACTGGGGTTCAATTTCCTGTCTGGGTGACTATGCTGTGCTACACCACTAAGCGTCCTTGTGAATGACTCCTAAGACTTTCCGGCCTTCCTGTAATACTGCACATGCTTTCAGACCACATAGAACTGTCTTCTCACTGTGGAAGGATAAACAGAAACCTCTGTGGATACTTTTTATACCGGTAGCAAGAGTAGAGCTTGATGTTCAACTCTGTCTTAATGAAGCTTTACATGCGTTTATATTATGGGGGAGAGTTTTGGGTGCTCTACTAGACCTTGCACGGTTGTTAGAAGCTCCGATGTCTCCTCAGAAATATCTCCTCATTATTGAATAACTTGTACTTAGTGGCCATTTCGAATGGAAATAAAATAATAATCATAATAAGGTGGAGTCATATTTTTCCAAAGTACACTACAATTACTGGCCGAATAGAGTTGAAGATGGTAGCCCATCTGCTGATGCACAGTGTGTTAACCATCCTCTAGTCCTTCATCAGTGGTCAGGTTCCCACCACAGAGCTGCTTTTGCTTGGACTTTTTTGGGTGGCGGTAGTGTAGTGAGTAAGTCGTGATGTTGCCGTGTTTGAAAAACCACCACCACCCAAATGATATCTGAACCACCACCCAAACCAATATCTGTGGTCAGAAATGGATAAATTGCTGGGTTTGCTGGCTGAAAAATAAAATGTGCAGCAGTCTGTGAGTGGGCACCTATATATAGTGGAAGCTCATGAAGTCGACAGTGAGTGGAAGTATAGTGGTGGGTGAGTTGGTGGACTGAACAGTGAAACTCTGTACTGTAGGTAAGTCCATACTCTTCTAATGTGGCTACAGGTAGTTTTACTTTCAGCTGAGCTGCACTTAACTCAGTGCTAAACATGATAACCTATCTTTGGCCAAAATGCTAATGAGCTCACTAGACACAACATTAGTCAAATGCATGTTTACGATGGTAGTAACTTCAGGTTCCTGCGGATGGTACTACATGAGGAAGATTGGGCTATTCCTGTGGGGTGTGAGTGATGGGATTCATGGATCGAGAAGAGGTGGAATAGTGCAGGTTATAGTCTCAGTCTATGTATGGATGATAATGGGTCGCAAAGCAGATATTAATGATTGGCTAAGAGGAGTTAAAGCATTTGGGCGTGGCTAAAAACCATACTGTGAAGGAAGTAGCTGAACCTGCCGGTGTATGGGAGCATATTTATATATACTGTGTGTACCATTAAATAATTTTAGCTGCTGTACATATATAAAATTTCCACACAGTGTAAACAGCAGCTCATATGATCAAACGACGCCTAAAAGTAAAAATGAACAAAAATGGAGATATATTTTTTTTTCTAACGACTAGCATTATCTTAAAGCATTCAAGCATAAAACTAGCATATTATTATATTAAATATAGTGTTGCATAGTGCAGCAGTATTACATGTAATTCTCAGTTACAGTATCTTTAGTTGTGTTTTTGTCCGTCTTTGTTCTCTCACTACAATACCCAGCATGCATTATACAAATATGGCATACAATAACTGGGAATCTTCCTGCAGCCCTACAGCAATCCTAAATGCTAGCATTGCTGCTGATGAATAATAAGAATAGATGCAGTATTCAGCTTACTAGCACTAACATCATCCACTGGGCCTCTTTTATCATTAGCCAGCAATAATAAACAACCTTCAAGATACACAATCCAAAGGCAGTCTTCCTATTCTATAAAAAGCACCTATTAGCTCATTTTAATTTAATTATTTTTCAGTCTACTAGATCAGATTTACATGCCTCCAAAAACACATTATTCTCCCCTACTGCACATCTGTATTCACCTTCTGTCTTAAATGCTCAGTTAGAGCTCCATTGTCTTTAAGCCCCGCCTCCTAATAAACCCATTGCGCTCTGAACGATCAGCTCCACCACTCTGTTCGTTGGCCAACTGATAGATGATATGTTTGAAAGCAGTAGCAGCATCCTGATACACATTGCGCCACTACAGGCAGCCACTAAAGATTGTGTTACGAGATGACATCACCCTGTAACAGAGCAAAGGCGGTGAATTAAACAGAGGCATTTCTAGCAGGTGAGTGGCTTCAGTGGGAGAGTGTTTCTTCTTCTGGCATGTTGCTTTTGGATTGGTGACTTAGCAGATCATTCATATGTGCAACAAGCTCCGTAACACGCTAAAGGAAAGAGAAAAAAACAGAAAAGTATAATAGCTTCTCTTTAATCTCACTGTAGAGCCAATGCATAGTCGCTGTGGGAGCTGAGCAAGCATGTTTACAACAGCAGGAGCAATAGATTCATGATTCATGTTGGCCTAAGAGTCCCTTTAACAAAGGTTATGAAAACAATCCCATAGAACAATCCTTCCTCATGAAGTAGTTAGTATAAATTCATACAAGTTTGTATATGTAAGATCTGGCCATGTGTAATCTGGCAGAACAAGGTTTTCAGGTGAGCTGAGCTGCTACGTCGGTGAGCAGAGTGAAGCTGTAGCTGAGAGGTAGAAAAATAGAGCTGTGGTCAGTGGTTTTGCCTGTGTGTGTGTGTGTGTGTGTTTCACTTTTCTGGTTACTACAGCATTACACACTATTTTAAGACAAACCCTGAATCTGCTCGGCAAAAATCGCTCTTCAATAATGCATTAGCTACCTAAAACCCCAGGCCTCTCTCACCCCTTCTCTCTCTCTGTCTCTCTTTCGTTCTCTCTCTATCCCTCTCAGGTGGGGTTATGTATGTTGCAGGCTGAGCAGATGAGAGCTGTATTGATCAGTGTGCTGGAACACAGTTAGTCATCAGCAGAGAGGAGGGAGGGGCCATGCTCGCCACTTAAGGGAAACACATAGCGAGAGAAAGAGACTCAGCACACATGCACACGGTTTAAGCCTTTGTGTAGAACATAAACCAAGCTAAACAAATATTTTCCTTTAGGCTATGAATCATACACAAGAGCATGTAGCTGAAAACAGAGACAACATACTCCGCTATCTCCTTCACAGATACAGTGCATTCCAGTAACAGTGATGTATTTCCCACAGCACGGCATTCGAATGGCTATTAGGTCATAGTGCAGAACGTCCTCTGTAATTCAGGACATTCAACAGAATACAATCAGAGCTTGTATCCATATCCTCCAGTTTCAGGAGTGAGTGGGTTGATTCTGGGCCAGCTGAGTGTTTTTGCTTGATTAGTTCATTTAGAAAAAGCTAAACCAAGGATTTGTATTCTGTCGCCTCTCACGGGACAGTAAAGCTTGAGTTGTTGTTTAAAATGAGCTTTTGGGTTCAATAGAATGTGCATAAGGGAATAGCTTAGTACATATCAAATATACACAACACTTCACTTATCCCCATTGTAGTCAATTAACCAAGACATGTTTGCTGCCCAAACTGTGTTTCTTTAGATTAGCACTGTTGCTACGAGGCTAAAGCTGCTATCAAACAGTAGAAGTCAATAGTCACCCAAATCTTTTATGTAAACAAGCTCCCCAAACAAAAAAATGAATCACCTGTGACTGGAATGTACCTCATAGCATGTAATACCACCACAAGCACCAACAACAGCTGTGATTGGATTTTGCCTGACTGCACAAGTTTCTAGATGTAGGCCACATCAATGTTTATACACTCCTGCATCAACGAATTAATCATTTGGGACAGATTTGGTGGATGGCCTTCCATGGCATAACACCCGTATACTGTACACTTCCATACACCTGCAGATTCAGCTACTTCCTTCACACTATGGTCTTTGGCCACGCCCAAATGCAGTCACTCCTTTTAGCCAATCATTAACATCTGCTCTGGAGCCATTTCCATTCATTCAGTAGTGCAGCCACTGTACCACCTCTTCTCAATCTACGAATCCCATCACTCACACCCTGCGGGTATTTATAACCACATAGACCTCATGCAATGTCACCACCTTAACACACAAGCTGAATTAATTTAGACCCATAAAAACCAAGAAAACTTTGCAGTGTAGTTGAACACTACAGGGCTGAATTCATATGTCCTTTCAGGTGTATGTATGTCATTTCAGCATATGAATGCTAAGCCATATAGCTGCATTTGCTATTTCTGCTCCTATTTATAAGCATAACATTTCAAGATCAACAGAATTTATACACATAGACAGTCTCACCCCAAGGCCTTTGTGTTGTAAGTCTGACTCTACCAGGAGACAGTCAGAATTTACCGACATGCTGCATATTAAGTCATACTGTTCTCTATACCACATCTATGCAACTCTAAAGAAGACCTGGAGGTGGATTAAATGGATTTAGAGAAGCTTTGTGGATGTATTTACAGGAAAGATTTGGGTGACTATTGACTCCTAGTGTTAGCAGCATTAGCCAGGTATGGTGTAGCACTCAACTACAGAATTTAAAATACAGACACCAAACATATCTAGCCTGATTTACTACTTTTGGGGTAAGTGGAAATGGGAAATTTGCACTAAAACTTTAAGACGTAGAACGTATTATGAACTTTAGCAACAGAAAGTAATCTAGAAGACTACAGAAGAGCACCGTAGTGGATAACTGCAGATTGTTTTCCATCATGACGAATAACTGAACAAATCAGAAAAGAATTTTGTCCGGAATATTGCATGTCTGTTATTTATTACTACATTTATGCTCACTTTTGTCTAATATAGTGTTTATTACACAGTTATTACATGGTAAGAACAAACCTGTGGCCAATATAAGAGGGTTTAAATGCTCAGCAGCCAAACACATATATGTACAGGGGTTGGACAATGAAACTGAAACACCTGGTTTTAGACCACAATCATTTATTAGTATGGTCTAGGGCCTCCTTTTGCGGCCAATACAGTGTCAGTTCGTCTTGGGAATGACATATACTGCGTCCTGCACAGTGGTCAGAGGGAGTTTAAGCCATTCTTCTTGCAGGATAGTGGCCAGGTCACTACGTGATGCTGGTGGAGGTTCGTCCTTCTTGGTGGTATGCTGACATTACCCTGGATACCGTGGCTCTTGATACATCACAAAGACTTGTTGTCTTGGTCACAGATGTGCCAGCAAGACGTGCACCAACAGTCTGTCCTCTTTTGAACTCTGGTATGTCACCCATAATGTTGTGTGCATTGCAGTATTTTGAGCAGAACTGTGCTCTTACCTGCTAACTGAACCTTCACACTCTGCTCTTACTGGTGCAATGTGCAATTAATGAAGATTGGCCACCAGGCTGGTTCTTAGCCATGAGACCTCCCACACTAAAATGACAGGTGTTTCAGTTTCATTGTCCAACCCCTGTATATATGCTGAAACAAGCAAACAAGTGCAATTAGAAAGTCTGTGGTCCACTATGACAGTTGACTGAATGACAGAACTTTGGTGGTACAGGGTTGGCTCTCACTATAGTGCCCCTTGCTACAATACTGGGAAGGCAGATTGTGCTTCACTGCATTGTGAATTGCATCAGGACACAACAATGCACAAGGCTGTGTTTGCGTTCACATACTTGCATGGAGTACGTTTCTGACCCTGTTTGCTTACATTGACTGGGGTGAGTGGGACTTTCTCAAGCCTTCTGTGAAGCCGTCTAGCAAAAATACCTACTAAAGAATACATTTGTAGGCGGAGCATTAAAGGTGAATTGCTCACAAGCTGAAGTCATCTCTTCCTTCTTTCCCACTATACTTAACCTAGAGAATGGTGATTCACAGGAATCCTCTTTTTAACCCCTGTAACCACAGGCACTCACACACACACCCCTTACGCCCACTCACACCAAGCCCATCCCTTACAAGCCTCCTTAATGACTGACACACAATGAAAAAGGGTCCCAACCAGACGGCAAATTAGAGGCGATTGTTCAAAAACAATGCAGAGGAGCGGATAAGGAGGGCAGCCATTGCTGTCTTTGGACGGTAACTGTTTCCCTTGGTGGCCTGTTGCTGAGTGGCTTCTACATAACGTAATGAGAGGTTGTGAATAAACATTTCAGAGTCTGAGGCCAAGGTCGTTTAACACATATGATGTCTGCTATGGTCAAGATCTCCTCTCTCTCCCAGAGGATCCTTTTCCTTCCTGGATACTGGCTCAGGTTTCTGAAGAGCATGTTGTAAAGACATTCTGCTTTTGTATTATTAGAAAACATGTGAAGCAGGAACTGATTTGATACAGTTATACATGGATGATTGACGGGGTTAAGGGCAATCATCGTAACGGTCTGCCTGCATGTAGTCCACCGTCATCCCTCTGCCAATGGCAGCCCTCTGCCAATGGTGGGGCACTAACAGGATGACATAGAGGGCACCACTGATCATTGAATGTCCACAATCATGGCTGTTGGGTCACTCGGGTAGAGGGATAAGTGCTATCCCTACTTACATCACATGCTCAATCAAGTGTCAACATTGAAACTTTTGAATTTTTATACATTGCATCAGAACACATAATGCCTTGCATGTCCAGCAGGCCACCTCCACCCCTACCACACAATCTGCAGGAACTTTGTGACAATATTCAAGCTTCATGAGATGGATTATCGCAGAACACCATTAGGAACCTCTACAACTCAATGGTAGGACCCAAAAACCTATGAACTTGCACAAGGACGTAAATGATGATTGGTCAACATCAAACATTTAGCATTCCCAGTCAATGGACCAACACACAGCAAGCTCTTATGACATTATGGTTCGCATAGTGCACACATTAAAAGCCAAAATATGTGTAGTGTAGTCCCGGAACCTTGGAGGTGTGGAAAAATACCATGGCAGATTCCTTTGAAAAACTGAAAGCAAGTCTCCGGAGAAGAATGGAAGCTGTAGTTAGGGCAAAGGATGGACACACTCAGTGCTAAGGAAATGTGATATTCTATTGAATTATTGATGCATCTATGCAGTGAATAACTAGTGCTTAAAGGCCGTTTTGACTGAAAATGAAACTTTTCCAGAACACTGCACGTCCAGCTAGCAAAGGGAAGTGCACCTATTGAGTGCATTTAGTAACAGTCAGTTAGCAGAACTGTAAACACAGGAACTGGCTTTCAAACTGAATAAAAATCCACCTTGGAAGGTAACACTGTGGACAGAGAGGGCCAAGGCTTCCATGGCTGAACACAGTATGTTCACAGTGAATGCTTTAAGCCTGCTCGCATGCATGTCGTTTCGAATCTGACCTGCAACAGAGAGAAAACCCAGTTCTTTAATGCCAGGCCCTAATGAACTTTCATACTCCCATCTCATGCACAGTTCTCTTTCTGATTACCAGCGCAGCCCTGGCCATTTGAATGAATCGTCCTTTCAGATCCAATGCTAGCTTTGATGGCTAACTTTGAGAAGACTGTTTGCTCCTGTAATTTAATTATTATGCAATCCTGATTTATGTCTGGGATTTAGTTCCCTAGTTCCCCTCTGGCCTTGAGCACACTGCATTAGAGCTGGATAAGTACAGCGTCGCGGGAGCCAGAATGAAAATACGAACTGAAAGAAATGGTTGGCCTGGCCACGCTTGGAGCACAGTGCAGTCCGATGGCTGCGGACCCTGATGAGGTAGTCCATCGGTGCTTAAATTTAGCACTAACAGGATCTATCAGACCGCATAATGGCAGCCTGCACAGCCATAACAAACCATGACTTATTTTAGCCTCTTCTCAGAGAAGGCTTGGGAATGCACAACTGATTTTAAGCCATCACTTTTTTATCATTATTATTTTCTTTTCTTTCTTTTTTTTTTTACCAGCACCGTAATTTATTACTATTAAAACATAAATCAAAACTAAAATCTAATGGTTACACTAACAACAGTAAAGAGCTGCTCTATTAGAACATTATAGCCCTCTTTTCCAGAGCATACAATTAGATTTTATTTAGCTTGGCCTTGCTTTTAGCACGGCAAGCACGCTATGAAGCAAAAATATTAATGGGAATTTCATTTGGCTAAGGGAGTAGGAATTTCAGCAAGGCCAAGACATGATAACAGGGTGATCCTGGAAAAGAAAGACCTAGCACATGTTCCGAGCCACTGAAAATTCTACAGGTTTGCCATGGTCTGCTAACCACCGTTCCATTTCTGGGCTGATGGAGCACAGTAGGTCTGGTCAAAGATGGACCACACAGCCAGGTCGCAGAAAGGAGGTGCTGGGCCCAGGCCTGCTGGCACTGAGTCCAGTGTGCAAACATTAGTTCAGCTAGCGAGCCAACAGAAACCGCTGCACACTTACAGCGCTATTACAGCTAATCATTTCGCCATTTGCTGTACCAATGATACATTTCCCCCAAGCCTGGCTTACCACTGCACATGTAGGAGAGATTGTTCATTCTGTTGCACGAAAGTGTTTCTGCCATGTTAGTACTATGATGAAAACCACCCGATCAGCACGTACACTGACAAATTAGCATGTTTTGCTAAGCTACAATCCTTACATTCCTTAACATGACCTTTTCTGCAATACGTGCTCCACTGTGCTAAGCATTATGGGCCGGGCATTTGGAGGAATCGGTTTGACAGTGGTGAATCAGACGCCAGGCTGAAATGAACTCCCCAGGTTTAGCGAAAGCCTCCAGCTAATTCCTTCCTGACAGATGCTTTATTCAGAGCCGTGTAGTCTGAGGCCTTATGGGGGAATGACACATGCTTCGTTTGCTGGTGGAGGGCAGTTTTTTTTGGGGGGGGAAGAAAAAAAAAACGATACAGGAAAACGCACACTGAAAAGTTCATGTCTCTTTTAGCCGTTAATGCTAAAAGGCTAGAATTCCCCTTCGGAAACAGCGCAGCAGTAATGACTCTGAGTGACAGCGCTGCTTTAGGGTAACAGTATCACCGTAGCCTACAGTACACCTGCTTGATACGGCGCACTATATCAAAGCGCATTTGAACTCCTTTGAATACAGTGTTTTCTTCCTCTCCTCTGTCATCAAATATCATTGATTTACAAGTCATGGCTTCATATCACGTAAAACTTCTTAAGAGTGCAGCAGGAGAGGAAGGGATGGTATATGAACGAGGGATCCACGGAAAAGGCTGCTCCCTGAGGGCTTCGGAGAGTAATCTGTCCCAACACGCTAGGTTTAAATCCAGGTACACAATGCCCAAAGCATTCTGCTCTGCAATACACTCTCTCACTCTTTCTTCCTATCTTTCTCTCTCCTCTCTCTCTCTCTCTCTCTCTCTCCCTCTTTCTCTACTATCTCTCTTCACTCTCGCCTGCTCTTACACTCTCATCCTGTAGTTCCTGTCATTTGTTCCAAAGCTCCATAACAAAATCAATCTGAAAAGCAGAATGTTCAAAGATCTCAAAAGTATTCATGCTTTGTTTCTTTATTTATTTATTTTTCCTTTTCTTTTTTTCTTTCTTTCATTTTATATTAATCTTTGGTCTATATGCTGGCAGTCAAGTTGCAGTAAAACCCTTTACAACTGAATAAATTGTAAAATGAACGAAAATAAATAAAAGACAATCCATTTCCAGTGCTGTTTAATTCCTTTCTTTAAGAAAAGCTGTCGTGCTGTTTGATGGTAATACTCCTAATTTACCACATCAGGTAAGAAAGAGGTGGATATGATGAAGGTAGCGACAAAAACGTTCCTGTACCAATAAACACATCCCTTGTCATAAAAAAGTTCATGTTTCAAGGGAAAGGCAGTTCCTGTGGATAACAGCTGATGGTCATAATAATGTGACTTGACTGTGTGCCTCTGTACTGTTCACTTAAGTTAAGTTTTTTATACCATATGACTTACTGGGTCTAATAAGCCTCGATGTGCACTATTTCAAGTCTTTCTCAGAGGTGGAAAATGGTGAAAGTACAGCTACTTCGTCAGACCCTTACTAAATGCAGTGTGATTGTTTGGAGTTAAAAGTAACAGGCACTTCGTTACATGGCCTAAAAAGACAAATTAATTTAATGCACAGTTTGTCTCATACCTGTACACTAAACTGAATCTGGGTTGTAAAAGACAGCAGATGTCATACGGCTAGAAATGTCTGACATTGGTCGGAAGAACACAACCAAGACTACCAGATACTACCCTGGCCCCCTAATTCCCCAGACTTGAACCCAGCTGAGCATCTGTGGGACCACCTTGATCATTGCATTCGCTCTGTGGATCCTCCCCCACCCACCCTCCAGCAGCTGTGGGATGCACTGCAGTCAGCATGGCTCCAGATACCCGTAACAACCTACAAGGACCTTACAGAGGCAGTCCCAGCCCATCGAGTTGCTGGGGTTCCTCTGGATAATGGTCATTGCATGCCACTGTGCTGTTAATTTATTGTTGTTTTATATAACATGGCTCACTCTGGTTTTACAGCACTTTTAAAATTGTACCACACACTTATTCAGGGTTCATATGTGCGTTTGCATTGACAAAATTATTTTACACCTCACAGAGGTCAGTGGAGCCACATAAATGTTGGCATGGTGAGAGTATTATCAGTAATGTACGATTGTTAGAGGAGAGCTTTGTTAGGGTAGATTGTTCAATAAGGGTGTAGAAAGGCAGGAGGACCTCTGCACTTTTCAGCGTCTTAGCATACTGATTTAATCTGGAATTCAGAAAGATGATGTCCACAGCTCCTAAACAACTCACATACTGTTTACTCCACTGCTGTAATCAAAGGCAAAAGTTGAGAAAATGTAACTCTTGATGGAGCATTCCAACCATCACTGTGATCTGCCAAATGGTGAAGCTTATATGACAATAATTGAATCTCTGGTTTGCTGTGATTTGTCTAGAGCAAAAGTGGATGCAGCACTACTCGGTTAATATCTAGAACCTTTTTGTCATTTCATTTCAGTTTAGACTGATTTTCCTGGTATTTACCTTCATATATCCCATAATAATCATCTAGTATTTTGCATTTGTACCCCATGCTTACCTGGCTAATTGCTAGATCTGCACATGAGCTAACTCTAGAACTTTTGCACAGTAATGCATACTGTCATATGCAAAAGTTTGAATGATTTTCTAAGTAAAATGAAACTTAAATGGGACATTTTTATGCATTTTTAGGGCAAAATTATTCTTTAAAATTATAGTTTAAGATGGAAAAGAAAATTTAAGAGAAAATAAGATATTAAATACCCAAACTTTTGCCTATAAATGTCTGTATATGTGTGTGTGTGTGTGTGTAGTAAGTGTGTGTGTGTAGTGTGTGTATGTGTGTGAGTGTGTGTGTGTGTTGTGTAGGTGTATATGTGTGTGTGTGTGTGTGTGTGTAGTGAGTGTGTGTGTGTGTTGTGTAGGTGTATATGTGTGTGTGTGTATGTGTGTGTGTTGAGTAGGTGTGTGTGGGTGTGTGTGTGTGTGTGTGTGTGTATGTATGTATGTGTGTGTGTGTGTGTGTGTGTATGTGTGTGGGTGTATGTGTGTGTGTGTGTGCGTGTGTGTATGTGTGCGTGTTTGTGTGTGTGTGTGTTGTGTGTTGTGTGTGTGGGTGTGTGTGTATATGTGTGTGTGTGCGTTTGTGCGTGTTTGTGTGTTGTGTGTGTGTGTGTGTGTGTGTGTGTGTGTTTATATGTGTGTGTGTGTGTGTGTGTTTCGCTTCGGATAGAAAGCCGGTTTAAACATGCTACCTGTGAGTCTCCTAGGTTTCCTTGGTTACACAGCTATTGTAAGCGCTGACTAACGGCTCTATCCGGAGCCGCTGCGGGAGCGTGTAGACGGAGATGTTGTCTGGACCTGACTGATGAGCGAGTCTCCTGGAAATCGTCATTAGTAAAACTACCCTGCAATTAAATCATTTGAGTGGAATTCACATCTCTGATTGCTGCGTAATGGAAGATGAGGTTGATCTGGTGCTCAGTCAGGCTTAGCGCAGGACGTTCTCTGTCGGCTCATTGTGTTTCTATCGCGCGGTCATTGGGTTTTGTTGTGTTCTTGGCACGGACGGCGCCGAAGAAAGCTGACGCTGCCGGTGAGGTTTCCGTGTTTACTTTGCTGTGCTGTCACCATGTCATTTGACTAAGCATGTCTAATCCACAGAGATATCAAACAAGAGTGATGGTTATACTGACGGCACAGCCTCTTTTGGCACTGACTGTAAAACCTACTGTGAAAACTGCAGCTAGAGCCGTACCGCTCCTGTACACACCTACACTCGAGTTCTCTCCACTCTCCACCTGTGTACGCCTGTATGTGTGTGTTAGTTCATGAACTGCTTTCTGACAAAGTCACTTCCGGTAAAATACCAGACGTAATTTATTCATGGCCAGAGGGAAGGCCTGTGCAGAGACAAGTACTGTGTATGTACAGTACTGTTCAAACATCAGAGACCAAACTTCACTTGTTAAATTTTCAGATACATTAGCCATGACGTGCAGGTAATATACTCTTCATTAGCAGGGAAAAAGCCAAAAACACAGCGTAAACATGTAGGCCGACATATGATATCATATTAGTCAGCACTTAGCATGTCCACTGGAACGGACTTCCATTCTTTCCAGGAGAACTGCTTTTGGTTTCTCAGGGATCTGCTGTGCTGTTTTTCCACACCCCCTAATTTCAGTCTGAGGAGTTCAGATTCAGTAGCTTCCCACGGTACAAGTAATCTCAAAGACATTCAGTGATGTTGAGGTCTGAATGTTGGGGTGGGGTCAGTCAACTGAGTTCAGAGAACACCAGCAGCTAGTTTGTCAGGCTTTTTGAGATCCATATAATCACTAGAAGACTGCAGTACATACATCAGACTCCTCACACTGTCTGGGCATTCTCATCGGCCGCCATCCCTTCATCGGTCTCCAATACGAGTAATAGGCTTTCCTTCTGATTAAGCAAGTGTGTTGTCCCATATCTATCTAATCTATCTATCTGAAACTGTTCAGGCATTCTGACTGGCCACACCATCTCTTTGCCATTCTCCAGCCAGTGTCCACTAATGAAGGACTTACCTCTTCATTTTGCTACTATCTTATTTCTATCTATCTATCTATCTATCTATCTATCTATCTATCTATCTATCTATCTATCTATCTGTCTATCTGTCTGCTGTTCTACAGCCGAAATCCACTGTCAAGATACCACTCACTGTGCTACCACTTTTTTGTGGTCCTCAGCCAGATTTGGTTCTCTTCTACTTTGCTTGAGTTTAAGGTGATGCCATTCTCCACCAGTCCTCCAGGGACACTCCCACGCCTGACACCAGTGTAACAATTCAACAAGGACTAGCAGGAAACACTGCACTTTTAAACATGCACTTTTTTACTGACCATGGTAACAGTGCAAACCACTGCCCTGTGCTACTGACAGACCAGGCAGGTCATCAGTAGCCATACATACAGCTGTACATTAACAGCTCCACCTAGTTACATGTTCCAGTCTCTCTTACTGCATGTCCAGGGCTCTCCTATCCCAGGGCAGTGGACTGTGCGCATCGGCATTGCTACCAAACATCCACAGCTTCACACTAACCACACATATGTATAATTCACAGCTCCTGGCTGTCTGCTCTTCAAAACACTGCTGATCATGAATGTGTAGGGGGTGTGTGAAGTGTGTACACTCTCACTCACACACACACACACACACACACACACTCAAGACGAGCCGCGTTTTGAAGAGCAGACAGCCAGTAGCTGTGAATTACTGTCTGTCTGTGTTAATTAGTCTGCACTTGGCTGCCTCACTTTTGAACAGCCTGAGGTTGTGTTGCTTCATGTGACGCTACACAAGGGTGTAGTTTGGTTTCAGAAGTGGGTGGGGCATTTCTGTATGGCAACAGTTAACCCTCCTAAGCACCTCAGTGGAGGTCCGTTCTGAGAATTTGGCGAAGTTCCCGTTAACTCGTTTAAATCTACCAGCAGAGGAATTACGGCAGGTCCAGTTCAGTGTCAGCCAGAATGATACATGTCAGCATGTAGAACCTGAACTTGCTGTGTGCTACTGTTGTAACAGTGTAAATGATGAATGAGACTTCTTTTATTTATGGATACAGTATCATCTTTCAAAAAGCCATGCCTAGGTAAGCCCTTAAAGAGGACCTATTCTGCTTTATTAGTTAAGTGTTAATAATTGTATATTTGGGGTCTACTGGAATAGATTTACATCCTTTAGGTTGACCCAACACAGTATACTTCCTCATACTGTATATCTGTATTCCTACTCAGTTCCACAGATCATTCAGAACCTTGTGGCACATTTCCACCAAAAATAAATAGGTTCGGAACCTGAAACATTCTTTCCCAGCTGGAACCAAAGAATAGTAGGTTCTTCAGCATGAACCGTGACGACATCTGTAGGCATATCTGTTGATAAGGACAGAAAAGGAAACAATGGCCACCCCCAGTAATCTGCAGGAAACTCCTTTGTGTCATCTTGTCACCTGTACTTGATCAGTGCTGCTTTCTGGATGCCAACAAATATCTGGACTTACCACACAAACACACGCCGGTAATCTACACATGCCGCCATCTTGCTAGTACTGTTTACTACCACTGTGTAACGTCCTGACATATCCTTTGATGTTTCTTCATTCCAGTGAAAACTGGTGCACATGCAGACTGATTCCCTATATAGGACCAAGGTTCTATGAAGCTTGAATGGAACCATTTCAAGAACCAGGTTTCTTTAAGTCGAGAAAAGGGCTATATTAGAGCTCCTGTGTCTTTAAGCCCCACCTTCTGATGAGCCCAGTGTGCTCTGATTGGTCAGCCTGCCCACTCTGTTCTGATTGATCAACCACCAGAGCAGCATCCATCCTTATACGGCCTTTAGTTACTGTGCATTGTACAAGGATGTGCTAAGCTTGCTGGTAGGCGGGCAATAAGAGTTATGTTACAAGATGATGTAAGATAAATATGCTGGAACTCCAATCAGGCGCTTCAGACAGCTGATTAAAGTTGTTTCTGTGGTAGAGTTTTTTTTTGCTGTGTGTATTTTGAGCTCTGTGACTTTGCAAACTTTATACGTGCACAAAAAGCTACAAGACACTACAGAAAAGAAGAAAAAGGCTTTAATATGGATTTATTTACATGCAGTGATGATAAAATATGACTTTTAAAAGGTGTAAAGGACCTTAAACAGCTGGGCTGCAAAAGTTTTCCCTGAAAACTTTAAGCTCACTGTGAAAAGGGGGGACTAAAACGGGTATTTTTAAACGTATCCCTGCTGGAAAGTGCGTCTGTGAAGCCACAGCTTTCCAGCTCTACACTCTTCTCTAATTGACAACCTTAAACAAACAGCCTTGGGTTCATCACAGGCGCGCACAGCTCTACCTCACTCCCTTAACCAACAGCTCAGTTTAAACGCATTCTAACCACGAAGAATGTGGCTCAATTTGCAACCCGCCGAAACCCCTCCCGTGCCGCAGAGTGGGCTGATTTCACATCAGCTCCGCTCTGCGCTCCCTGTCAGAGGGAGCTGGATCCGGGTGAAAAAGGGCCTGCTTTGGCTGGGTGTTTGTCAGCTGGAGGAACCACAGTGGCAGCGAAAGCTGGATGTGGGTTTTAGGAGGTGTTCTCGGGCTTGGCGGAGCGTTTGGATAAGTGGAAAAACATTAATAGGACCTGACTGGCTCCCTTCTCTCCTACCTCCGACCCCAACTCCCCCTTCTTCACCGAAGGCCCCTGGCAGCTGAGGGGAGGGGCAGGCGACCCAGCATTAGTCACTACACGACTCCAACCGCTCTGAGGTGTAACCTCCTGTGGAAGGAGGGAGATTTACACTGAGAGGCATGATTCAGCTCTGCAGGAACCGGTCACTTAAACAAGGGAAGAATGACACACTGGCAAGAGCAGGCAGTTCGTTTTTAGCATGTCATGCGCTAGTGGGAAGTAGTTTCAAATGGTCAGCACTAGAAGTTCTACCAAGCAGTTGATACTTCCTGGAAAGAAATCTCCCTATTTATGACCTTGCTTCTAAGTTAGTCTCTGAAACCCAAATCCCAAATCTGTTGGGGAACAAAACAACAAGTGCCTTAAGTAATATATTACTGGACATAGTTTGTCATAAGAACATATTTGTGGCATAGTGTTATGTAGCAACATCCAAGTGTTCTACACTCAACAGCAGAATGATAGCATGGGACATAAGCAAGGACAGGCTGAATTGTTGTACCAGAATGACAAAACAGTGATGATTATGGACATTCCTCAGCAATCAATTGGGCTGTATATAATAAATGTCCAAATGTTTGCAGACACCAACATACGTAAGGAGTTTGTCCCTCTTTGTAACATCCTCTACTCTTCTAAGAAGGCCTTACAGTGGAACATTGCTGTGAGCGTTTGATTGCATTGTGCAAGTCATAAGAACATAAGAGAGGTCAGGTGCTGATGGTAGCTGATGGACCACTTCAACTCACAACAACGAATTGTTGTACCTGACTGACCCAACAGTGACGATTATGGACATTCAGCAAACTGTGATGCCCTCCATGAGTCATCCTGCCAGCCCTGTTGGCAGACACAATGCCGACCACTCACCGCATGACTCCAACCACTCTGACATGCACACAGACCACTAGGACAACTGCCCTTGACACCACATCGACGTCAGCAAAGATTCCAATGGTGTCATGCCAGACTGTTATATGGAGTAACTCATAATGGGAGCGAGTCGTCTTCAGTGATGAGTAGGGCTAGGCCAAGCACCAAGATGAACATTTTGTTGTCAAGTGTCAAACGTCCAGAAGGTCCTGGTGTCACTCCACATCCACGCCTACCATAAAATCTGCAGGACTGTGTTAACCCTTTTGGACTGATTAAGCTGAATGCAACATCAACGTATAACATACATGAATGAAGAATGAATACATGAGATAGGAGGGTAGCATTGGGCCTTCTCAATAAAGGCCAGGTGTAGCCTTATCCCTAGTGATCCAGTGTTGAACCGCAGTCTTTTTGGAGGCTTTGTACAAAAACTTATCAACAAAGAATGATGATAAGTCCACTTCTCCATACTGAAAATAGTCGTTGTCAATCAAGGTGGTTAGCCATCCATTGAAGTCTTGGGTTGAGTCTGTTGACCAACCAGAGGCTGTTTTCCTGACTTCTTTTTTTAAAAATAAATTAATGTGAGTATCTAGCATGCAGAGTTTATTCTTTGTTTTATTTTTTTTTACATTAATTTATTTGAATTACACTTGTTACATATTTATTATATATTTATTATTATGTTATTTATATATATTATATTGTATTATGTGCAATTATCTATCCTATACTATAATATTATTTTTAATGGCCCTTGAGAGATTTCAGTAAGTTGGGGTGGGGGCGGGTAGCTTACTGGATACAGGTGTAACTCAGGAAAGTACAGGGGTTGGACAATGAAACTGAAACACCTGTCATTTTAGTGTGGGAGGTCTCATGGCTAAATTGGACCAGCCTGGTGGCCAGTCTTCATTAATTGCACATTGCACCAGTAAGAGCAGAGTGTGAAGGTTCAGTTAGCAGGTAAGAGCACAGTTCTGCTCAAAATACTGCAATGCACACAACATTATGGGTGACATACCAGAGTTCAAAAGAGGACAAACTGTTGGTGCACGTCTTGCTGGCGCATCTGTGACCAAGACAGCAAGTCTTTGTGATGTATCAAGAGCCACGGTATCCAGGGTAATGTCAGCATACCACCAAGAAGGACGAACCTCCACCAGCATCACGTAGTGACCTGGCCACTATCCTGCAAGAAGAATGGCTTAAAATCCCTCTGACCACTGTGCAGGACGCAGTATATGTCATTCCCAAGACCAACTGACGCTGTATTGGCCGCAAAAGGAGGCCCAACACCATACTAATAAATGATTGTGGTCTAAAACCAGGTGTTTCAGTTTCATTGTCCAACCCCTGTAGCTACCCAGTGGGGTGATGGGGAACTTTTTTCTGAATCCTGGCCACCAACTGAATGGTGTTCCTGTCTCTGACAAGCTACACTCTCAAAATGATGCTGTAACCCTTTTATGTCATTTAACACAGTACGTTTTGGTGTCATCACTATTTTTCACACCTTTTGCGTCAGTATAAAAACTCAGGATCTCAGACCCAGACCATGTAATTACAACAAGTTAAAACTTGGGTTGAACTTATGATAACATACTTAATGACACATACTGAAGTAACAAAAAAAACATGTGCTGGATACATTTCGTCCAAAACAAATAGACAATTCTTGTTTTGACGTAATTGTTTTGAGAGTCTGTCGTTCAAACACTAGAAACAATGAGCCTCATTCTTAAATTTGCTCCTCAGAAGGGTCCTAAGAAAAGTTTACGTCAGGTTCATATGACGTGTCTTAAACCGCAGAACTGTTTGCACCTTTGTGCTCTTGAGCGTGTGGAGATTCTGCTTATACCTAAGAACAAGTCCCACATAAGAAAACATTGGTGAATGTCAGAACCTTGGTGGAAACTGATTAAGTGGGCTTTGAGAGGAAATGTATTCGTAAGAATGGTTAGTGAACGAGACTGAATGTTTTCAATAATACATCACGTCTGAAAGTATCCAGACATGCATTCTAATTTCCGAAATCATGACTTAAAGTGCACCCATTGCTGCCATAGGCATTCAGCTTCACACACCGCTTATGTAAACTGCTTAGAAAAGCAAAGGGATGCTCTGGAGGAGCCTTACATGAGCCTAAGTTCACCATGCCCAGTGCCAACCCAGTGCCAGTTTTAAGGGCTATAAAGCTCCCCAGTATTGAACTGTTGAGCAGTGGAACTGCATTTTCTGGATTAACGGAACTCCGTATTGTGCCTGTATGGGGGTTGGTTTGAAGAGGTCCATCATCTAACATCAGCACCTGACCTCTCTTATATTCTTCTGACTTGCACAATGCAATCAAACCCTCACAGCATTGTTCCACTGTAAGGCCTTCTTAGAAGAGTAGAGGATGTTACAAAGAGAGACGAACTCTTTAAGTATGTTGGTGTCTACCTTTAGACCGATATGGGCAATATATATTGACCTATACATACAGAAGTATGCCTCTCAGAATGGCGTTGGGCGGCCATGTTTGTTAAGGCAACATGCAGACGTCTTGGCATGGAGTTGTAGAGGGTCCTGATGGGGTTCTGTAATAATCCATCCCATGCAACTTTAATGTTCTTACACGGTTCCTGCAGATTGTGGTGGTGGGGGTGGGGCAACACCAGGCATCTGGGCGTGTGACGCATGACAACAAACCAATCATCTTGGCACTGACTACAGTACCTCCACCCATGGATTCGTTGGTCGTCTCCACCAAGACGAAAGTGTCACTGAACATGACCTGCTGCCTCCATGACAGTCTGCCATGACACCAATGCAGTCTTTGGAGATGTTGACCTGGTGTTAAGGGCAGTCGTCAGAATGGTAGGTGTGCATGTAGTCCTGTGCTGTGCAGTCATCTGCCATTGGTGCTGGCACTAACAGGCTGACTCATGGCGGCATCACTGCTCACAGAATATCTGCAGTCGTGGCTGTTGGGTCATCATTGAAGTCTTTGGAGATGTTGACCTGGTGTTAAGGGCAGGCCTGGTGTTAAACTACGCACTATGTCCCACGATGTCAACCCTTCCCATCAAATTTCATTCTTCTGGATTGATTCTTTTTGGGTACAGCTCTTTATGCAACTATTCTTTTGATGATGAGTGTACCTAAACAAAGCAGTAATTAAATTTCAAAGCAGATAAACGACGATAACCAAGCCTATGCTTTTCAGATATTCAGAAATCTATCTTGTTAATACGACACGTAAATCCAAACTTCTGTGTGGAACGATGCTTGTGAAAACAAAGCAGCTGTTTTGCTTGCAGTGAGACACTTCTCTGGAATTCCCTCAGAATTCCGGCTTGCCCTCCATCCAAGTAAAACAACAAGAACAGCTAGCTATATTTAAGGCATTGCTAACAGATTCAGATTAACAAGGTGCTGAATTGACATGACAGCATTGTTCTTTTTGGCTTCTAACTCAAATATGCTAACCTACATTAAGTGGAACAGTTCTGGCCACCTCGCTAAGTCCGAGCAGAGGTGTTTTTGCATGTTCACCGCCCACCCTTCGTTCATGGGTGCCCTCTCTCTGGACTATGTGCTCTCTCTCGGGGCTGCCGTGAGTGAAGGCTGGTTGGGTTCCATGAGTTTGTGTTAGCACCATACTTCTTCTGGCCATTAAGGGTGGGGGTGGAGGTGAGGTGCTGTCGCATCTCCAGTGTAGCGTCAGTGTAGAGTATCACATTGGAAAGAAGCTGAACAGCTGGGAAGCAGGTAGGTCGCCTTCAGTCACGCAATGGTACTCTTCAATAGATACACAAACCAACAACTACCCCAGAACTTAACGCAGTAGAGCACTGCCAACATGCTGAGCTAAGCTAAGGCCAACATCATGACATTAAAAACCTATCCTTTCTTATAACCCTATGCGCATGGCTGCTCTGCAAGGCCACACCTATGGCCATGGAAGCCAGTAGTGGCCAAATATTCTGCCAAAAGCTATGAACCAACCCAGCAACCAACTGGGGTGGGTATGGCTTCTTTAGGCCCACCCACAGTGACAGGTTTAGATGGAGTGCAGCTGTGTCCAGGCATTTGAGTTTGGTCTGGCTGCCTCTTTGGATCAATTCTTGGTGGACACGAAAAGACGAAAAGAAGAAAAAATACCTCTCTATGGTTTTAGGCCTCAGTTCCAGGCCAACTGACTGAGACGTCTGTCTATTACGATGTCAATATTGTGGTGACTGGAGAAGTGAGAGCAGGATAATTTATTTGTCTTTCCACATGGCAGACAAAGAAAGGACAGCAGTCTGGTCTGGTCTGAGTGCGCGTATGTGTGTGACTTGCATGTTTAAGCATGTGCGCTTCAGCGGCGGATCCTTGTTAAAAAAGCAGGAGAGCATAAAATGACAGGCTGCCAAAGTCAAGAAGATAAAGTTCTTAAAATAAAGAAGTCAGCTACTCCATTCCATCTGTCACCATCTCTCTCTCCCTCTGTCTCTCTCTCCCTCTCTCTCTCTCTCGCTCTCCCTGAAGGATGGCTTTGGCACTCTTCGCTTCCTCTTATCCATGTGAGGATTTCATGGATGACATGTGTTGACCAAACACACACAGGGAGCAGAGAGCACATCTGTGAAAGCCATGCGCATGTGTACGTGTGTATCCTTTGAGATTGGCTTCACAGAGAAACTCAAAGGTGCAATTTCATATGACGCCAACCTGTCAGCGTAGAATGTGCTAGAAAAACAAGATGATGAGTCCGCGGATCAAGCAGGACGCGATTTAAGCCCTACCGTTGTCGGCATTACCTTCGCCGTAGGCTGAACAAACTAATAAGCTCACCAGACAAAAAACTCTCAACTTGTGTGTTTAAGGTGGTAGTAACTTCAGGCTCCTGCAGATGGTGCTCTATACGAAGATGATCAGGCTATGAATTCATAATGTGTGTGAGTGACGGGATCCATAGATTGAGAAGAGAGGGTACAGTGCAGTGCATGTGGGTGTGCCAGAGACCATAGTGTGAAGGAAGTAGCTGAATTTGATGGTGTATGGAAACGTATGGTCATACGGGTCCTCCAGCAGTGGCTAAAATCCCAGTCTACAGGAATCTCTCCTCAGAATTTCAGTGATAGGTGACTACTTTGTGTTCTGTGAGCTGATATAAGTTTGGTTTTTGTAACAACATCAATCAATCAATCAATCAACTAATCAATCAACATTATGTGTATTTCTACATAGCACTTTCTACAGCTAATGTTGTCACAAAGCAGCTGTACAGAAAAGCAGTTTATATAAAGGAAAAGAAAAACACATCAGGGTCCAATCCCCCCCGTGAGCAAGCCAGGGGCAACAGTGGCGAGGAAAACTCTCTAAATGAAGAAACCTCAGAAGGAACCATGCTTGAGGGGGGAACCCATCCTCCAGGTGGAGGAGAGAAAGACAGAACTACCTGGAAAAGGAGCTTGGAACGTCTATTACATACATTCTGCTTTATCCAGGAGGTCTGTTTAAGTGAGAGATAGAGTTCATGATCAGAGCCAGATGCTGTCAGCTCTGCTATGGTCATTGTAATTGTTGTAGTCATGCCGGGTGACGAGCTGGAGAACAACACGAACACAGAAAATTCAAAACTGGATGTTTTTTTTAACCCTAAAACGTAAGTCATCATTTTGCTGTCTGTTTTTCCATCCAGGTCCACCCACTAATTAACCCCTGAAACCTGTAACTGCATGAAAATCTATATTCTGGGGGATTATTGTTAAGGTGTGGAGGACCGGAACTGCCAAACCAGAGCAGAGCATTTCCAAAAACAAACTGTCGCTTTAGCTGACGCTCTTATCCAGAGCGACTTACAAGGGTATTCATATTACAGGTGGGCCAATGTAGTGTTAGGAGTCTTGCCCAAGGACTCTTATTAGTGTAGCTCAGCATAGTCACCCAGACCGGGATTCAAACCCCAGTCTCCCACATGTGTTGGCTCCTTGGTGGGGAGTGGTGTTATCTGCTGACCCACACCAACCACCATTACATTCAGTGTCGGTTCAATCTTTGTTTCCAGGTTCTCTGCGATGTTGCCTGTTTCTTTCTGATTTTGTTTGTTTTGATGTCAATAAACCAAAGACGCAAAATGTCAAAGAATTGGTTTTCATTCAAAATGTGGTTGAAGATGTAATTAATTCATTGATATGAACATTGCTGCTGTTTTACACCGCATTTTGGCTTCTAAAGGTTGAGGTACACTAACTCACCTTTCTAAATCTTTCACTTCAGATGTTCCTGAATGTAATTCAGTGTAAGTCATCAATTTCTATAACTTTCATGTAAAAATATGAACGCTTTGCTCCAGCCTGAAAGCATGGAGTCCAAAGGCAGGTCAGCCATTCAGATAAACACAGAGGTGTAATGAGGCAGGGCTTACTGCTGCTTATCATGCCTGTTACACAGCCTTCATGGCGAATGGCACAAATTGCATTTGTTCCACTCAATGCCACAGCTAAATTATAACCGATCCAGACTTCCTTGCATAACCCTGTTCGGCTGGAATCGAGACTAATTAGCCTATAAAAAGCATCGTTGGTGGAGTAGTGGTTTCGGTAGTGTTTGACACAGAGGCTGACGCTCAGCTGGGTTATTTAGAATCGTTTGACAGTTTTGCCAGCCAGGAGTCCAGCACATTTTCCTATTTATTTGCCTTGTTATTTCCAGGACAGGGTTATTCATTTTTGACGTGATTCCGAGCAGAAATGCCTTCTGCCCATATACCAAGAGAGCCCTGTCCAAGTACAACAAGGCTGTCCATGCAATATATCATGCAGTTCAGAAATCCAGTCTTTCCCAGAGGTTTGGGAGGAGGAAAAAAAAACGATCTGTATTCTCTCCAAGACTAGAAGTAGCATCTGTCAATAAAGCATACATGAAGAGTGTGATTATACAGCTGGCTGGCCAGGAGCCATCTCTGCAGAATAGAGACTGGAAGAAAGAGAAAACACACATCTCTCATTCTTTCTCTTTCGGCAGGGTTTTTTGCTTGTTTTGCTTTGGTCAGGCCCAGCTATGTCCACGCAAGGCTACAGCTGCCGGAGCACTCACTGGAAAAGCAGAGCCATGCTGAGGGGCATTGTGTTTTCATCACCAGACCCAAGACCATCCATCTGTCTGAGATGCACACACACATATATTTGCACATGCATACGTGTGCCGGTAGGTTTAAATAGGGAGTAACTTCAGGCACCTGCAGATGGCACTGCACGAGGGTGATGGGGCTTAAATACCTACGGGGTGTGAGTGATGGGATTCATAGATTGAGAAGAGGTGCTACAGTGCAGGGAATGTCTCATTCCATGGGTGGAAAATGACTCCAAAGCAGATGGACAATTCTTTTTGGTCTATCCATCTTGAAATATGAACACAATGTAAATGCCAGCTGCCGATGAGATATTAGTTTTACATACAGTTATTACACATATGTCTGTTATGAGAACAAAAGCTCATTCAGAATAAATTTTTTTTGTTGTTGTTTGAAATTTTTGGATGTAGTTTAAAAATGTGTATTGTGCTTCACATTGTATGTATGTTTCATGATGAACAGACCAAAATTACTATTACCAATTATTACTATTGCAAATGACTATTTACTCACTATTTTCCGTTTACTTACATTGATAGTAATGTATGTTTTTTCCTTCTCTGTGAAATAATCATTTTGTAGATATGAGAGGCTGACATCAGTATGTACATTTAAGGACCTTTGAGTTTTGACCAGTCCCATATGTATTATCTTTAAAGGAGTGTGTCTATGCCTAGGCTATTTGCCAATATGCAGTGCACATGTGTACTTTTCCTGTAGGTCACGATATATGAACTGATTTCCACATTATATCATTAATATTACCTATATAGACCCTACATTAATATTTTACTATTACTATCTAACACAATAAAATCGATCCAATTTAAATCACATATTAGTAAATATATGTATATAATAACAATATGTGTAACATATATATATCATGTACAGGCGTTGGACAATGAAACTGAAACATCTGTCATTTTAGTGTGGGAGGTCTCATGGCTAAATTGGACCAGCCTGGTGGCCAGTCTTCATTAATTGCACATTGCACCAGTAAGAGCAGAGTGTGAAGGTTCAGTTAGCAGGTAAGAGCACAGTTCTGCTCAAAATATTGCAATGCACACAACATTATGGGTGACATACCAGAGTTCAAAAGAGGACAAACTGTTGGTGCACGTCTTGCTGGCGCATCTGTGACCAAGACAGCAAGTCTTTGTGATGTATCAAGAGCCACGGTATCCAGGGTAATGTCAGCATACCACCAAGAAGGACGAACCACATCCAACAGGATTAACTGTGGACGCAAGAGGAAGCTGTCTGAAAGGGATGTTCGGGTGCTAACCCGGATTGTATCCAAAAAATATAAAACCACGGCTGCAAAAACGACGCTGTATTGGTCGCAAAAGGAGGCCCTACACCATACTAATAAATGATTGTGGTCTAAAACCAGGTGTTTTCCTTTTAATTGTCCAACTCCTGTATATGTAAAGAAAAACAGGAACCAATTGATATGAGTTGGTATTGTTTGATATTTCTAATGTATATTATATATCTTATTTAATACATGCATGTGATTTCCTAGAATGATATGTTCCATATGCATTACATATATGTAAGTACCTGTGTGTTATATAATGCTCTTCATGTGTTATATCTTTACCTAAGCAACAATGTGTAATTAAACATAAATTTCCATTTTGAGATGTATGTAAGTGTCTAATAAGAATTTTCCATCTTTGTCTTAATCCCAACCATAAGCTCAGTACCAATTCAGCTCATTTCCTTTTCATTTCTCAAAATGAGAAACATGGAGTTTTCCCAAAATGCCCTTTCAAAAACTGCTACATCTGATTTTGACCTGTATGATTTAAAAATGTCCAAAAGCACGTTCAGACATGCCACCACACACATATGCATACGGTCTGTTGAGGTGGAGACTGGAAAGCTCGACCTCTTCACGCAACTCCATAAAAGTTTGGGAGAGCGACTTTTAATTACCAGAAAGTTCCATATTTTCATGATGAGTCGTAATGCATTTGACACACGGTGAGCTAACGTGATGAAAACCTGTCCTACTTTCCTTCTCTTCCACTCCAAGGAAAATAAGCTTTCCGAGAGCACTGCTGTTTGGTTAGACCCACTCAGTACAGCAGCCTGGGCGAATTCAAGCACACGGCAAATGAAATGAAAACACTTGCGTTTAAAAAATAATAAATACCTTAACACCCTTCGCTGCTTTCCCCCTAACCTAACGCACTGGTCTGTTTGACCCAGGCTATTAAACAATAAGCCAGTGGCTCTCTGCTCCTTGATTGAGTCCCACCACACACAGACAAATGCTATGATGCCATAAAGTCTGAATTAGCTGACCCTTAATGACGTCTATTTATTTCTCTTAAACTCTGTAAAACTACTCTGATGATTTTACGAAAGACGCAAACAGCGAAGGGAGCGACCGCAGTGTCCCACGGCGAGGTGAGTTAATCCACTCTGCAGAAGTGAGCTGTTAAAGCCATAATCATTTGTGTAAATGCAGAAACTCACTGGCCAGGCTGGAGGATTTATGCCGATGCTGCACACCGGCGGCCCACGCTGGGATTCACCTCACCGTGCAGGCACGCCAGCGCTGTGTGTTCCGTAAATGTGCAGGAAGGAGGTTTGATTTTTCGAGTTTAAAAAGCATAAAGAAGTCAAAAATAAATTAGCTGGGGAAGGAGGCACCGAACTGGAGACACAATCAATCAAGGAAAAGCCTAAAAGCATATAATGCATCTCCTGATTTCCAGATAACGTCCATTAGATGATCTACATTCCCTGTGCATTTGATCACACTGGTTAAACAAACAGAAATCCAATATACGGCCGTATCATCTGCAAGTATGATGTTATGCTGGGTGCCACACAAATTTTGTTTAGCTGTGCATTATTTGACAATAAAAGGTTGAAACTGGCTCAATATTTTTACAAGGTTTGCGACATAAAATGCAACAGAAGCTCTCATATTTCCTTTTCACGTAGTCACAGATTCATTTCAGCTCTAGAGCTTGAATTTAAAGTGGCAGTAAACTGAAAACTAAAACTGAACTATCAGTTTGCTGTTTGCTGTTGTAGGTATACTAGCAAATAACTTGGTGGATGTCTCAGCACCAATAGAAGCACGTTCCGTGTACTAGGCCATTCACAGACACTGTGGTTGGGACCAGTCGCAGTTAGGGTGAAGTCCCAGAGCAAACAACGCTATGATAATGAGTTCAATTCAACAAGCAGCACACACTGCACTTTACAAACTCAAACCACCCAAAAGACATTTTCTTGCTTAGAACTTGCTGCCTTGAAGGATAAGGACTGGTGGAGAGGACAGGGCATTTGATATTCATTGAGCTACACATACAGAAGTCTGTCTCTCAGTATGCTGTCGGGCCGCCATGTTTGCTAATCCAACATGCCAGACATCTCAGCATTGAGTTGTAGCGGTTCCTAATGGTGTCCTGTGATAATCCATCCCATGCAGCTTGAATATCCTCACACAGTTACTGCAGATGGTGCAGTAGGGGTGGAGATGGAGTGACCTCAGGCCTTCTGGACACGTGACGTGTTCAAACCGTTCACCTTGGTGCTGCCTCCACACACAGATTCGTTGGTTGTCTCCACCAAGACAAAAGCGAGACCCATCCCAGAAGATGACCCCGTCATGCCAGACTGTCATGACACCATTGCAGTTTTTGGCAATGTTGACGTGGTGTTAAGGGCCATCGTAACGGCCTGCATGCAGGTAATCATGCATCGTGCAGTCGTCTGCCAATGGTGCTGACACTAGCAGGATGACTGCTCACTGAATGTCAGCAGTGGTGGCTGTTGGGTCAGTCAGGTACAGCAATAAGTCCTGTCATGTTCACCTCCAATCTGAGTCAAATGGACCCCACTTACCTATCCTGGTGATCAGGTTGTAAGAGGGCTGCACTAAATACAATGAATACACTAAATGAATGGACCTCAGTATGTTTTGGAAACATGTTGTGATCTGAGTAAAGCCATCTTTAGAGGTGGTCCGGGAATCATATGAGCACACAAGCAATCCATATGATCCTAACTATTGCAATAGCGCTTTTATGTTAATATGAACAAGCACTTGTATGGACATATTTGTCTAGCAAACACAGCAACAAACACAAGCTGATGTCAAATGTGGGTGGTTCCTATCCTACAGCCACAAAATCCAATCCTATGTAGATGATAGGAGCAACAACAAACTAACCAGGAGAAGGAAACTTTGTCGGACGATAATTTGCTCTGAACTGCTCTAGGTTGTTTACTGTTAGAGCAAGATGAAGATGGGAAATGGTCAGATTTTTTGGTATTTCAATTTCAGGTTAGGGAAAGTGCAGTATTATGGTGCATGTGCAGTGAATGTTATTTCCCATATTCATTAAGGTTGCATGGCCTTGAATCTTGAATCATGGCCATGAATTGGACTTACATCTGATTTAAGACCACATATGGCTCAGGCTGGATTTGAAAAGATCAGATTTGTGTGTCTGTGCAGTTCTGGAAACATCAGACCTTTCACATTAAGGCAGAGAATCAGATTTAAGCCAGGTTAGCCTGGTGGTGTGAACGTAGCCTAAAGGTTGATTGGGTAAATCAGATTTTTGGGATGGTGTACATCAGGCTAAGATGAAGCATAGGGTCCTTTAGATCCCTGAGGCCAAGATCAAGTGTAGAACCTGTACTGATTAGTTTACTATCTGATACATCCTCTGTATAAAGTTTACGTATTAAATGGACTTTTAGAACAGGGCTATGGAATAAAAGCTTGCTCTGCTCGCCCCTGGATTGGTTGTAGGTATGGGAGTAAGGTTTAAATGGGTTGAAGGGGAAAGTTTTGGTAACCCTTATAAGGCTTTAGGGTTTGGTGCTCTTTGCTCCAGCTATTTTCAGCACTCTTTAGTGGAGAAAGCACAAGCCAGAGTTCCAACCATAATGCTTCCCTCAATGGGACTAAAAATGGCCTGTCTGGCTTATTTGTTACCCATTCTCTTTTTCCTAATTTTTACTATTGTTGTTATTTTAGTTGGTTGGTCCTGATGCTACACTCTTAACATGTTCTTGTCTAAAACTAGGACAATCCTTTCATCAGAGAAGAACCTGTACATTACGTAAAGGGTCTTCTATCTTTAAAAGTTCTCAACACTTACTCACCTCATTTACCAAAAATGGTTCTTTTCAGTTGCCCTGTAAAACCTAACCCAGTCATTTAAACGTCAGAGGCTTTGGGTGTGATTTTGAGGGAATTTTATGGGCCACATCATACAACTTTAAATATTACATCACATGCGCAGGCTCAGAAATAAGGTCCAGTTTAATGTTTATGTCTTAAATGCACAATGAACATTAGATTAGATAAGATCAGCAATAATTAGTTAACTTGTGTGCTTAAGGTGGTAGTACCTTCAGGCTCCTGCAGATGGTGCTGCGCAAGGGCAATGGGGCTATAAATACTCATGTGACAGGATTCATAGATTCAGAAGAGGTGGCAGTTAATGTCTCGTTCCATGTGTGGACAATGGCTCCAAAGCAGATGTTAATGATTGGCTAAAAGCAGTGATTGCATTTGGGCCATAGTGTGAAGGATGTAGCTGAATCTGCAGGTGTATGGAAGCGTACAGGGTCTACCAGCAGGGGCTAAAATCCCAGTCTACAGGAAACTCTCCTCAGAATTTTACCAGGGACAGCATCCGCCAAATCTGGCCCAACTGCTCAATTCTTTGATGCTAGAGTATCTGAACATGGATGTGGCCTACATCCAGAAACTTCTGGTACGTCTGGTACATGACAATGTCTTTCAATATATTCCCAAACATCAGGGTCTGCAGCACATGTCACTGTTTTCAGCACATTGCGTGAAGTTACACTGTTCCACCAGAGAGGGTGGAATCCAAATCCCCTGGTCCTACATAGTGTAGCTTTGAAGAACCTTCCACTGGAAAGAGTTCAAAGCTCTCTTTTTGGCACTTTTATTTTTAAGACTGTACTTGAAATGATATGGCAAGCACCATGAAGCTGTGGAGGTTCATTTTGGCTGAGTAGGCACTATAATTCAAAATAATTAAAGGAAGGTCCTTGGTAACACTTTTGCTGCGCTCTTTACGGAAGCTGCTTCAAGGAACCTACAACCGCAAATACATACCTCCACTTAACTCATAATGCTCTGTCCCACTTATATTTCATCATTGTCTTCGTTTTTTTCTCTTCGCATGCTTTTACAGTCCATGCTGAAAGCAGTCTTTGTTGCTACGGTCTATGGCGTCTGAATGGGGCCAAACAAACGGCCCCGTCCGCTGGGCCCTGGAAGAGCGGAGCTGAATAGAATTCTTCCCCTGACTTCTCCCTCGCCAACCCCACAATGACAGGCCACTCCTTTCTTCTCCTGCTCCGGCTAATGGATAAGACAATATTTGCAGGAGTGGTGGGGGTGGGGGGTATTCATTAGCATTCAGCCGCTTTTTCGTCCGTCTCTCTTGCTCTCTGAAGATGGGGCGCAGTTCGGTTCAACCACGCCACACACACACACACACACACAGAGCGTGCTACTCACACACACACACATACACTCACAGTCCTCCTCCCCTCTCCCTCCCCAATAAACATTCTGCCCTGTTCCCTTTGATTTATTTTTTTCTCCATCCTCTTGTTCGTTCAAACAGCGTTTGTTTCCCGCCTCTTGGATTCTCCAAAATCAAAAACGACAAAGGAAAGAAAAAAGAGAGAGAGAGAGAGAGAGAGAGAGACAGACAGACAGAGAAAGAAACAGGTGCGAGGTGATGGAGAACCGGCGCAGAGCATTGAAGCCGATAAGATGACATCATCAAGTTTTGCCAACATGTGAATAGAAAACCTGAGTTGTTTGATTTGTTGGTGCGTGAAAAAACCTAGATGGCACTGCAGTAACTTTCTCCAATTCAGGCCGAGCCAAAGGGGGCCTTTTGCTGCCACTCCAAGAGAGGAAAAAAGAAAAACCTTTGAATCTCAATTCCAGGAGCTGCTGATGTACAAAGAGCACAAAGATGTTAATATTACACAGCTCCGGTTTAGCCTGGGGCCGCCTCACAAAGACGATTTGCTGTGCACTATTAAACTTCATTTCTTGACTTTATTAACGTGGTTGGCAGAACGGTCTTAAACGAACAGCGCTCGACGTTTCAAAGAGAAATGCCTTTATGAGTAATTATATTATAATTCTGACTGACAATAGGGTTCTGGGGAAGGATGATGGTATTCAAAGTCAGTTTTACCCACCTACCATCCCCCCCCCCACCTCCCACACCCAACACACACACTCACACTCTCTCCCGCTCCGTTTGATGTCCATTTAAGCCGGTCCCATACACACTTCTAATTATCACAGCTAAGTTTTCGCATTTGATGCTGGAAGAGAAAACATTCCAGCGGAGAGTTGCCATAGAAATCGGTTTAAATGCACCTCGGAGCGCCGCTGGCCTTACTACGGGTTTGTTTTGCGAGTCAACACGACAAATTAAGAAAAGGGCCGAGGCAGAGATTAGCACACTAAAAACGGGTGTCTTTGGAAGACTGCCATATGCCATCAATCCCCAGACAGGCCGCTTTTCTGCAGACTTATGGATGGCAATAAAGACTATATTTAGAGCTCCAAGCATAGGCAGTCATTAGCCAACGCTGGGCTACAGGTTGGTTTACGTTGAGGTATTTATATTCCATATAAAACACGATTATCATACGTTCAGCTAGCTGAGATGGGTGAGGATCAGAATCATGAAACACAGTAATGGGAATTTAGACCACTTGGAATCATAGACTCATCAAGCACCTTATTAGGAACACTCATCGTCACTCAGTGTACAATTTATCAGCTCCACTTTCCATATACATCCTCTTCACTCTTCCATAGGGCCATCACAGGACCACCACAGAGCAAGCATTATGACACTGCACTGCAGTGACACTGGTGGTGTATTAGTGTGTGTTGTGATGGTGTGAGTGGATCAGATACCTCAGTGTCAACTAGAGCTGGAATAAAAATCCTTCCACCACACCAAGAAACGGCCAGCGCAACAGCGTCTACCTATGCGGCAAGGGGTTCTGTTGATGAAGGACTAGAGGATGACCAACTCAAACTTTGCAGCAGCAGATGTGCTATCGTCTCTGACTGTACATCTCCAAGGTGGACCAGCATGGTAGGAGTGTCTAATAGAGTGGACAGTGAGTGGACACAGTGTTTAAACACTCCAGCAGCACTGCTGTGTCTGATCCACTCACTGCAGCACCACACACACTAACACACCACCACCAGTGTTCAGAGTGAACCACCATCCTCATAATACCTGATATGTGGTGGCCCTGTGGGGGTCCTGCCCATTGAAAAAAGGAGTGGAAGGGGATTGATAGTATGTATGCAGGGAAGCAGATGAACTACAGTCTGTTATTGTAGAACTACAAGGTGCTCCTATGTGGTCAGTGGAGCTGATAAACTGGACTGCGATTGTTGATACTAGGAGGTGTACCTAATAAAGTGCTTATTGGCTGAGTCTTTCCAGGTTCTCTACAGTGCTTGGTGAGTGTACATAAAGAATAAATGCACTCTTGCATTAAAGGTTTGTGGACAGTCTATCTAATTAGTGAATTTGGGTACTGTGCACCCATTGCTGACATTCAATTGTACACATACTGCTTGTTGGAAAAATAAGTCCCCCATACCGGGCTGTGGAACTGTGGGACAGTGTTCTCTGAAGTGTTGACACTCTATCCAGTATCACTGGGTTAAGTTGGAGTGACCACAAATGTATCTTGCAATGTCAGTACATGATTGCACCAATGCTCATGTGCTGAATCCAGTCACGTCCTCAAAGCAATGTAACGGCATTGAAAGAAACATTGCATGTCCACAAACTTTTGGACATGTAGTGCAAATAATAAACCACATTCAGTTCTAAAGGCCATTACACATTTACATTTAAGGCATTTAGCAGACGCGCTTATCCAGAGCGACTTACAACGGTGCTTAGTGTTCCGTTGGATACTGCAGACTCTGCTCGAACAAGGGCCAGTGCTGATACCTAGAGAGATCAATACACAGACATATATAAAGCAAAAGTGCACTACCTGGCAACCCAGCCCAGCACTCACAGCTATAGAGAAGAAAAGGTCATTATAAGTGCAATACAAGTGCATACACATAACTCACACATTAAACACATTGTGAATAAGCAACTAGAAAAGGGAAAATGTTCAAACACAGTAAATTAGTTTCTGCGTTGTTCAGGCCACAAATAAGACCGCATCTCCAGTTGGTTCCTACAATGAAGGCAAATGGCAACACTGGCTCAGTTACGTTGAGTAACCTTGGATAAGTGAAAGAAACCTGAGGGTTTTACTGTCTTATTGTAGAAGCTGTAAACCTTTCCCATCATCGCACTGATGGCTAAAGCCCAGTTTGACTTGCTTTTGGAGATACTAGCACCACACATGATGAAGCAGAAGGCAAAATCAAAGTATGGGAAAACTGGGGTTTAGAAGGATGACCAAACCTGAGGCTCATTCACTTTCCTATCTGTCTTATCTATTATCCCATCAAATCTCTACACTGAAAAAAAGCTATTAAATAAACCCACTTTACTTTGTTTAAGCAGTTTAATAAGTTTTACCCAACACAAAAACGGCTTTGATTAAAAGAAACGTTTGTTCAAAGTCATTTTTTTGTAGTTGAAAAAACCTAATTAATTTTCTTGTAACAAATTGAAGTCAATTTTTTTTGGGTGGGACCAACAAAACACTCTGTACAGTGTACCTTGCATTCCTGTGACAACATTTTCGCACACCACCACCACTACCACCCCATCTTCTCCATATTCCTCAGTCCCATCTGTCAGTCTTTCCTCTCTTCATCTAATGGGGTCTGGCCTTCTAGCTGAAAACAGAAGTTGGCCAGAACGTCCAGCCAAAGTGCTTCTACAGTCGTAGGACAGAGCCTCCCTTCATAATATGACCATATGTTGAAGGCATGGTCCGAACTGGTTTACCAATCCTTTAGATCTCTGTCTAAAAGTTCTTGTTGCAGAAACACAGCCAATCCGGTTGTTGCCATGCCATCCCCAACAACGAGCCAACAACGGCTGGTTAGGAATTATCTCAATTTCACTGTCCAAAAACTTTGGTGTTCGGATAACTTATCCGGCGTCCGAATAAATCACACTGTGCTTGGGCTGTAAAAGCCTGAAACGAGCTGAGGCAGTGCTTCTGAGACATGGACAAAGGTAGACTGTAACTGTTTCCACTATCCGCAGCCATTGATTTGATACATCTCTGCAATCCATTCTTCTCTCCCTCATCAGTCACAGTCTAAAACGATCTGCAAACATGCTTAAGGATGGGACAAGAGAGTTCGTAGTTTGTCATGAGCGAGTTCCTCCGATTTGTCAGTGTTTGGACGGCCCTGATGACCACAAAGTGATTTGTTTTGTTGTTTTTTTGACATGGGAAATGCATCGAATGTCTGGCATATCTCTTTGCTGTAGAATAGATGAAACATAACTCCAGCGTTACAACACTGGAGACCTCTCTCTTGCTCTCTGGCTACGTTGTAGATGCTGCCCTGCGGAAGTGACTTGCGTTTGGATGATTGGTGGTAATTTAGTTTTTCCTGTTTTTCCGTGGTGCAGCCTTGGTAAATTACAGTAGACGGGTGGCTGGCTCTGCTACCACTGTGTCTGTGTGTGTGTGTATGTGTGCGTTTGTGTTAGAGATGCATCTTCCTGGCTCCGGCGTAATAGCTCAAACGCGGCGTCTGCCTCTTCCACTTTACTTTAATTGTTATTGCACTCAAATTACAGTCACTGAAGTTTCGAGTTAGCTGAAGCAAGAATGAGGAAGTCTGGGGGAGTTTTGGGAGGAGGAGAAAGGAGGTTGTTGAGGGAGAGGAAGATAGACACGGATAGGGAGAGATGAGTGTCAGGGAGATGTTCTTAGGGCTATAAGCTGCTCCAGCTTTGCCTGCAGTCATGTTGGCTCTGGCTGGCCTGCACTGCTCAGGATGACTGCAGGCAATATATGCTGCTGTCTGTCTGTCTGTCAGCGGGTAAGACACGAGCAGAGAGACAGCCTGCCCGGCGCAAGACGTGTGCCAGTGAGTTGAGTTGACCACGGGGCAAATTGTAAGGCCTGTCCATCTGCAGAATTAACGAGAGGCGTTCTCTTTCCAGTCCTGACACTGACAGCACACTCCCCCTTCCGCAGCACCTGCAAACACACTGCAGCCCCTCCACTAGGTATCGGACCACGTGTGCGATGGAGTGTTTGACCTGAGGGCAGGACAGATGCACAGAGAATCTGCTTTTACCTCTTTGCATGTTTTTAGTGGATCACATTGCTGAAAATTTATTTTAAAAAAATCTCTTTATCAGGATAATAAGCCATGTTTATTACAATGTAATAACATTATAATAGAAAGTAATGGTATTAAATCTAATAAAGGGCACCATACATGTACAACACTGCTTTCCATTGGGTACATTCAAGATGCTTCCAACTCCTAATGGCCAAATAGAACATGTTTCTTCAGGATGTTCTTTCATAAGTCTCTAGCCAGCTTAATGGCTTGGATTGTGTCCATCCGTCTCATCGCTGGTCATCTTCTTCCTCTTTTACCTTCAGCTGTTCCAATTATAATAGTATTTCCCAACAAACTTGTTCATCTCATTAGTCCAGCATAAGAGAATATTAGTTTGGTAATCTGGGTTTCAGGTGACAGGTGAGGTTGCATTTTGTCATAGCACCACATGTTTGGTTTCTTTGCTGGCCAGTGGTCAAATGTATACAGCATGTTAAACACCATCAGTTGAGTTAATAAATAAGTTGATAAATATTTTTTCCTCAGAAAACTATTTTTAAATATGTGGTCATTTTACTGCACCTGTCTATTCACAGTATTCACAGAGTTTTAAATATTGAAAGAAATTACATAAATTACTAAATGTGTCCTTACTTTTGTATAGCCTACAGTATTATATGGAAAATCAACAAAACAGATCAAGATTGACCAAAGAGTGGCAAACCAATGAATGTAAATGACCTCTCAAATGTCCTAATGTTCAGTGAGGTCAGTAGTTTTCCTGTCCTACTATTAATTGACCAGTATTTGCCTACAGAAAGAACCATAAAGAGGTAATCCAATTGTTGTTTTTGTAAAGGCTTGTCATTGCATTTGAAGATCATTTCAAACTCCTTTTCCGGCAGAGCGATAGCCTGCGTCGTACCGCTACATCCTCTGTTATTTGTTGTTGTTGCTGTTGTAGGTTGCACAGCACTCTGCCTGTATCATTACATCATAATAGAAAATCACCTTCAGCTGCAAATCACGCTGTAATGTTTTATTGGACCACCTTTAGTTTGATTACTAACATTTATCAACTCATTGTTTTGACAACTGTATTCGAAATCACAACGTTTATATCCATCCAAAGTTGCATTAACTTTTGGCTGAAATGAAATGAAATGACGTGAGAGTCAAACCCCGGCCCAAAGACTTTTAGTGGGGTTAAGGTCAGGACTCTTTAGTGACTAATGCAGGCAATAGAATCATTGCACATGCTCCCTGAACCATTCTTTCGCAACCAGAGCCTAAGAAATCCTGGCATTGTCGTCAAGAATTATGGAGGTGGCTTCAGGGAAGAGCAGATTCTCTGATTGGGTAACTTGGTCATTCAGTACATTCAACAGGTCAGCTGGGTTGCCATATCATATTCCTGAGCCTTGACCTGCTCAACTGAAGCAACTCCAGATTCATAACACTGCCTCCAGACACTTGTACAGTGGGCACTGAACTTGATGGGTGCATCACTTCAAGTGCTTGACTTCTTACCTGACTTCTTATGGCATTTAGAAGATGCTCTTATTCCGAGCGACTTACGAAAGTGCTTAGTGTTCAGTCAGGGTATGTATCCTAGCTAGTATAAACTCCCCTTGAGCACACACGCTGCCCAAACAAGAGGTAGTGCTAATACCTAGAAAGTAGGATACAGTGTTAAATACAGCAGTAGTGTACGGCCAAACAAATAAAACACAGCTGTTTCATCCCAGTCCATCTTGTTGTTCTTGTTGCATTGTGTGTGTGGAAATGCTCTTACTTGCAGCATTAGCCATGAGATCTAGATGTCTCATCTATCTAGAGATGATTTTGCTACTTCACCAAGTGATCTCTGATCATGAACATGACTGGGATGTTGCTCCTGACCACATACTTTAAGGCAGTGGTCACCAATCTTATCCACAAAGGGCCGGTATGGCTGCAGGTTTTCATTTCAACCAAGCAGGAGATCATGTGATCTGTTGTCTGAAGGCTGAGCACTTGATAAATCAGGTAGAGTCAGGTGAGCTCCTGCTTGGTTGGAATGAAAACCTGCAGCTACACAAGCCCTTTGTGGATAAGATTGGTGACCACTGCTTTAGAGTTTTCAGAATGTGAAATGAACCCCATTTCAGCTTCTCCTTTCCTTGATGCAGGTCAATAATATGACCACCGTAACATCCTTTCCAAGGCCATGGGTTACAAAACTGAGAAACTACTCACTGCATCAGTTAGTGTTAAAGAACCAGGATGCCGCTGGCACATCCCTACAGTTATCACCCAATCAAAGACTCTTTAGTATTTGCTTACTCTGAATCCAAATGAAAGTGGTTTCCGCAAACGTCACTATATTTATTATATATTTATATCTTAAGACTTGTTATTCAGAACATGGCTAAAATGGTTAACCTTGCTGTCTCCTACAGTCACCCTGTACCATCCTGCATGCCATTTTTAACAAATACACTGAATGACACCCCAGACGGTTTGTCTCTCCTCCCTGGCACTGCATAAATCTTCATGATATTTCTGCCCTACAAAAACTATTTTAGGGACGGACTGTGTGACACACCATTCAATTATCTCAGACTAGCCGCCTGTCAGAATGATCAGCCTCCATAAATTCTTCCTTTTGGCCCTGTGTGTAGCCTGAGGTGAGTGGGCTCCTGAGGGGAGTGACCCACCTGTTTTAGTCTGAGACGGGCAGCGATCTGCCTGTAGCCTGTGGCTGCACACATTTCTGTCAGTGCAAACTTGAGCTGAAAAAAGCAACACACTAAATCTACGAGAAATATATGCATCATTTCCACACAGGTGGAGCTGGGCTCTTAGTCAAAGGGGGGGTGGGGGGTCACAAGGTATGTCTTCCTTCCCAACAGCATTGCAAGCTGACACTTCCTTGTGGACCCAGCTAATCTGTTGATAATGAATGTATAATACATATGATTGTATAATACATGTGAGTAATTCATTTTTTATTCAAACAGAGCGGAAACCAAAACTCTGCTACACTCTTCAGTATGGTAAACTATTCTATGAAGTAGAATTGACGAAACGATACACATCTACAGGCGTTGGACAATGAAACTGAAACACCTGGTTTTAGACCACAATCATTTATTAGTATGGTGTAGGGCCTCCTTTTGCGGCCAATACAGCGTCAGTTCCTCTTGGGAATGACATATACTGCGTCCTGCACAGTGGTCAGAGGGAGTTTAAGCCATTCTTCTTGCAGGATAGTAGCCAGGTCACTACGTGATGCTGGTGGAGGTTCGTCCTTCTTGGTGGTATGCTGACATTACCCTGGATACCGTGGCTCTTGATACATCACAAAGACTTGCTGTCTTGGTCACAGATGCACCAGCAAGACGTACACCAACAGTTTGTCCTCTTTTGAACTCTGGTATGTCCCATAATGTTGTGTGCATTGCAGTATTTTGAGCAGAACTGTGCTCTTACCTGCTAACTGAACCTTCACACTCTGCTCTTACTGGTGCAATGTGCAGTTAATGAAGCTTGGCCACCAGGCTGGTCCAATTTAGCCATGAGACCTCCCACACTAAAATGACAGGTGTTTCAGTTTCATTGTCCAACCCCTGTATATACAAGTTATGTTGCTCGAAATTTCTGGTGGGCAAGCGTCTAGTCAAAAGCCACCTAGTTGGATAAAAACCAACCTAGAACAGACTAAAAAATTTCCTGCAGGCTAGAAATGAGATCCGTATATGTAGGAAATGCAAAAATGCAAAAATCCTCACCCAATTTAGTCGAATCCTCGATCTGTTTCCTGACAGGTCTGTTTTATGTTTGATTTCCACACAAGAGAAGCTATGCTGTTAGTCAAAGGGAGCCACAAGCTGTATCCCAACAGCATTGGAATCTGACACTTCCTTCTGGGTGAACTATTCTTTTGATGATGAATGTACAGTATAATACATGTATGTAACAGAGACAAAACACAAACACTCTGTTCATTCTTCAGTATGGAAAACTCTTCCATGAAGTTGAAATTACCAAATGACCAAATACATATGCAGTTACAGCGCTCTAAATTTCTCAGACTCTCCAGAATCCCATTGCAGGCAAGCATCTAGGCAAAGTGCCACCTAGTTGGATACAGATTTGTGACATTCCCAGGTTGGGACAACACAAATTTGTATCCAGCTAGGTGGCACTTTGCCTAGATGCTTGCCCACAATGGAATTTATTGGTCCTCAAAGCTAGGAATGTTGTCTATATACATGCGGTCTGTGGTGTGTATATATATATATATGTATGCACGTCAGCTATCCTAACGTATCTCGGATACTCAACCATTTTAGTTGAAGCCTCAAGCTTCAAGTTTTCTGATAGGTCTGTGTTTTATCCTCACCTAAGATTTCCAGCTATGGACAGCAATGCGATATATCAGCATCAGGAGATCCCTCTTCTTCTGCCACACAAACTATCTCCATCACCATCAACATTAAGTCCACATAGGTTCAGCAATAGGTGTAAATAATTGACACACTGAGTGAAGTATGAAGGCATCATTCTGCACTACTAACCTGCTCCAAGGGTTTTCGCCTTCTACCGGAGCCATGATCATTACTCAATAAGTGAATGGTGCATGTTGCGCTAGGCTTATGAATCTTGAATGAGACCATGAAGGAGTGTGGGGGGGCTATGCCATAATTCCCTGACCAGTTGGGTAACCTAACAAGGACTGTGAAGCTCTACCTCTTCTCATGTTGGACAGACTTGACTTTTTGTCCTTAAGTTATCTGGGTGGCAAAGAAAGCCTACGTCGTGAAATACCTCCCATGTTTTATCCCTTGTTTTTGTTTTTGTTTTCTCCACTGATGAATGGCCAAATGAATGCTTGAGAGCCTGTGTGCGGGTGACCCCAGGGAGGTCAAAGGTCACCATGGCAATCGGGAGCGGGGGGTGTTCAGTTTCCCACAAACCGGTGGGTGAAGCCGGAGCCCATCTGTCATACCACACACGCACACACAGTGCTTTTACGCACCACCTTGTTGACTTCCCGGCGGAGCAAACACTGTTGTGGTTTGATATGCTATTTATGGTGCAGTGTAATTGCTGGTTCTAAATGGGAATGGCAGCACATCTCCTGCACTGTGTAGCAGCGTTGCGGCAGTCTGCTCGAGCAGAGATGTAATACGAGTAGTATTTAGACAGTTGGAGGCGGGTTTTGAATGAAGTTAACCTCAGAAGTCAAAGTGTTTCGCAAAGGTCAAAGTTGTATTCTTTTGGTTGGACGTTTCCTGGTATTGTCACATGTCTGCCTTTGTTTAGTTTGAGGCACAGCAAATTCTGGCCATATTAAAAATAACACATGCAGACACACCACAAGCACACACACACACACCCACACACACACACACACCACATACACAGACAATGCATACTCACATGGGATCGGTTCTATGTGAAATGCAAGCTGAAGGAGAAAAGGCAGCCCTGAGAACGAGAGAGAGAGAGAGAGAGGAAGAGAGAGAGGGGGATGTTTAGAATTGCTAATGGTGCATCACCCCCTTCAAAGGGCTTTTCTCTGCATTCCCTCGCATCGCGATCCAGCGGCGAAACGGAGAGCGGACTCCCCATCAGATAGGGAAGCCCCACTTGATCCAGCAAAGGAAATATTAGCACTGAGGAACGATATGGATTTCCCTGAGTGTCGGCGCCGCCAAGATAGGAAGCCACTTTAATCTCCAAACCTGGATTCAGATTCCTGTTACAGATGGACACTTGGCTCACTTTCCCTCTCTCTCTCTCTCTCTCTCTCTCTCTCTCCCACTCTCCCTCTTCTCTGAGATAGCTGATCGGGTCAGCAAAGTGCAGGGCAGTCAACAATAAAGGCCCTCCATTAGAGTAAGCTCTGAAGCTTCCGCTGCAGAGAACTTTATTTTATACTTCACTTTTTCTTACACTGTAAAGTCCAACCCTCACCCTCTTTACACCCCACTCTGAAAATTCGATATTCAACCATTCTTTCCTCAGCTACCTCAATACGTCTCATCTGTAGACAGATCTGTGAGATTTTTATTATCAGTCTATGGTTTATATTTTGATTGGTTGCTTTACTTATGATTGAGTCACTAACAGTACAGTGAGGTTAGGGTCTTGCCCATGGGCACAACCAGGAATACATAGTCAGTAATTCAAGTTAAACCTGTGACCTTCCAGTTTTGCCTTGCCTACTAACAAGCTACCGGCTACCCCAACTTCAGGTAAGCCTATACTGAACACAAAGGGTTCTCCTCCTGTTCTTGGTTTAAGCTATTGTTGATTCTCACTCACCCAATTCTCTTCACACATGACAAAAAGATGTAGCATGCTGTTGACGAAGACATGCACCAGCGACATGAAGGATCTGGGAGACCTACATGAACCATGGAGAGAGAGAGAACCGACAGACTGTCTGACATACGTGTAGTGACCCAACAGCTACAGTATGATTGCGGACATTCTGCGATCAGTGATGTCCTTCATGAGTCAACGTGTTAGCACAAGCACTATTGGCAGACGGCTGCACAACGCAGGCCTACATGCATGTTAGGACAAGCGCCCATAACACTACATCAACATCGCTGGAAATGGTATCATGCCAGACTTGGAGTGACTTAGAATGGCAGTATATATACAGGGGTTGGACAATGAAACTGAAACACCTGGTTTTAGACCACAATCATTTATTAGTATGGTGTAGGGCCTCCTTTTGCGGCCAATACAGCGTCAGTTCGTCTTGGGAATGACATATACAAGTCCTGCACAGTGGTCAGAGGGATTTTAAGCCATTCTTCTTGCAGGATAGAGGCCAGGTCACTACGTGATGCTGGTGGAGGTTCGTCCTTCTTGGTGGTATGCTGACATTACCCTGGATACCGTGGCTCTTGATACATCACAAAGACTTGCTGTCTTGGTCACAGATGCGCCAGCAAGACGTGCACCAACAATTTGTCCTCTTTTGAACTCTGGTATGTCACCCATAATGTTGTGTGCATTGCAGTATTTTGAGCAGAACTGTGCTCTTACCTGCTAACTGAACCTTCACACTCTGCTCTTACTGGTGCAATGTGCAATTAATGAAGATTGGCCACCAGGCTGGTCCGATTTAGCCATGAGACCTCCCACACTAAATGCCACATTTCATTGTTCAACCCCTGTATATATGTATCAACATCTGCAGCCCAAACAGCCAGGTAAATCCATCCTGCATGCTTCTCTTTGTGTGTCTTTATTCTCATAACCAGAAATGATGCATTGAACTCGATGGGGAAGTTCAGGCTTCCGCCAGCACTGACCCCCCCATCACACTCCCCCCTACCCCACACGCACTCAAAACAACACCAAACATATACACATAACTAAGACCAACTATTAATAATAACCCAAAATAAACAGCCCACGTTACCGGTGACTTGTATAAATAGAAGTGGAAAGGAAAAAGCACTACAGAAATGTAAACGGTAAACAAGGTGACCAAGTGAGCTCAAACTCCAACAGTGCAAGAGTGCAACTGTCCAGTGAAGGCAGCAGTTGTACAGTCCAGGTTTGTTCAGCATTAAAGGCTTGTTTTGAAAATCTCCTGCATTTTACAAGCCGCACAACCCTGAGCATGCTATGGTTTATGTTATGGTTATTGACATACACTCCTTCATATCCATATTTTCATCCCCAGTACAGTCTGCATCCCCTGTGTCTACAATCCGAGGTGTGGAAGAAAACCTGAGATGGTGTAGAAAGAGATTTAACAGGCAGTAAAAGGTTTATTAGCACAGAACAAAGGGGTTTTAACAAGTGTCTGCAATAACAGAGTCCAGCGTATTGATTCTTGGTTCCTTCTATTCTGAACAAAAGTGAGACGAGTGAGATGTTGAGTAAAATGTTTTGATGAATGCTGTTATGTGTTTACTTGCTCTAACTGAAAAACTTCAGGTAAACATTTGTGCTGCTACATTTTATTTGGTTGCAGCCACTTGGCACATTTACATCAACAGCAGTTTAGTGATTCTCCTACAGAGTTCTATTGTAGCTCTATGAACTTAGTGAACTCCAGAGAGTCCCCTCCACACCCTCTTCACTCCTTACCAGTCACACGAGTTCTGAATTGAATTTCATCCATTCACTCACCAAGAGCGTCTCCACCCTGGTAGCAAGGGGATAACTGGCCACCGTTGACCCTCTAACAGCAAAACTGCTGGTCCACTGGCATTTTTCTTGGCAGAATATCAATTTTCCATCATCAATTTCCTACTAACAATTCAATATATTTATTTTTATTATTATATCTCCACTGTAAATAACATTTCCAATGAAATCATTTTGTAGCAGACCTAGACATTATTGTTATTCTCTCAGTTGTTTGTTTGTGTCTTTTTGTTAGTATTTGGTTCATTTCTAAAATAAAAGTCTCTGGGAATTTTGAGTAGATTGAAAACTAGCTAGATCTTGAATGCAGGACTATAATCTGGATGGTACGAGGGTGGACCAGCAGTGGCACCTAGTCAGCAGGGTGTCCGCCGTTTCAAGCTAGTGGACCGATATGTTGTCCTAAGACAAACAAGCAACTGCAAAGAAGTCAATGGACCCGGACTTTTTACCAAGCCATCTTGGCATTTTATTGCCAAGAGTGGAAAATGCTTCTTCTTCACCCGCTCACATGTAGGTTAAGGGGAGACTTGATGCTACAGTGACTCACTTTTGCCTCTTAAGGTACAAATTGGTATTACGAGCAAGTTGCGTTAACAACACATAGATCAGTCTGTAACAGAGCTCTCGTCCGTTCCATGGGGAGAGAGAATTTATAATGGATACTGTGGGTTTAAAGGAGTTTGTCTTACCTGTTTGTTACAGCATGCCGGCAGCCTGCCATAAGTCGAAGGACCCGAGCCCCGAGTTCTGTTGAGATATGTAGTCTGGGGGTTGGATCACAATTGGATTGTTCCATTTCCCATGCTAAACAGGGGTGGGGGGGGCAGGTTATATGGATTCTTTGGACAGGCTAAGGATGAATGTTTCCAGTTTTAAACTTACCTGTAACTTGCCTGTAGTTGGGCTAATCCAACAGCTTAATGGCTATTTAAATAGCAGACCGCAGCCATTTTGTGAGGACTGGCTTGGGGGTGCAGCTGTCTTTAGAAGTGCTATGTTTGAGAATATATTGGATATATTTGTATCCACTTGTTTAGTTAATTTTTTTTTTTTCTTTTCTTTTAGTTTCTGGGTTTTTCCCTATTTGATTATTTTTGTGGGGGTGTTGATTCCACTGCACTTGAAAACTTGGACACAATAAACCACCTGGCATCTTCACTTCCAGTTTTCTTTAGTTTTTATTTCAATCTGCACTTTTTATTTCATATCCTGCAACACAGTCTAACATATAATATCCAATTATTTCTCTATTATGATAATTAATTTTAGTTCATTTTGGATTTTTTTTTACATATTGATTACATTATGTTACATGGTGTTCTTTTAAGCTAGGAGGTTCTAGATGTGTTTCTTAACTGTGGAACAATTTTAGAAATGTATGCCTTTAGCTCCACAAAAACCTAAAAATCCCTAACCTCCTTTAAAAACGTTCTTACCCTTGAATGGAGACACTGGAATTGGACTTTTACTTGGTTATACAATGTAAAGAAGAGCAAGAACAATGAAAAATGACCAAAAATGGCAATTTGAATTATTTGTCCCTGAGAGTGAGGATGCATTAAGCCTATAGATGACATTCCCTTCCATGAAGCACATGCAAACTTTATTAGTTTATTCAAATTTTACAACCTTACTGTGCTTCTAACCTTTGAATGGCAGTTATGGGGGGTGGACTTTTACTTGACCCATTCATTTACAATGTATAGAAGAGCTGGAACAATGAAAAACAACGAGACAGAGACATAAAGTATTTGTCTCTAGAAGTGATGATGTGCTTGGCCTGTAGAGACATTCACTTCTATGAGACACATGCATACATCAGTTAATTCTAATTTCTCAATCTTATTGTTCTTTCATGTTTTCAGATGCTCGTAGGTTTCTAATAAACAGCTTTGGATCAGTGCCAAAGCAACTTCACAACTTCGCAAACTTTTCAAGTTTTTGATCAAGTAGTCAAGTGTCACAGAGGGTCAGTGTTTTCTTAGTCAGCACTAAAAGGGGGGCTGAACTGATCCTAGATCAGCACATCTAATTGGACATGGCATGTGAATGCTGCTTGTCTTGGGGTAGAGGAAGGCCTCAGCTCACTGAGCAAAGGGGCTATGGCCATTGTGTGCTGCGTGAAGTGTGAGCATGGTGGTCCGAACTCAGAGACAAAAGCTCTCTCCTTTCAGAGCAGTGTGTCTGTGGGACATGCTGAATTAAACCCTCTACTGATCAGCTCTGTCTGTCAGCAGCAACTGTGTCATAAGTCACTCAGTGCTGGTTATAAAGGTCAGCACATATTAGCAAAAGCCTCCATCCGTGACCACAGATCATTACACAGTTAGCGTTCAGTGTACAGAGACTGGTGCAGTGAGTCGGCACTGAATATACCTCCAGAGGTTAGATGTAATGATTGCCAGCAATAACAAAATATTAATAGAATTTGATACTAATTATTGCTCAGTCACAGCTTATTGAAGCGGATGAAGAAATCCTGAATACTAAACTACCAACTAAGAATATTTAATATTTCACTCTTGTTGAGCAAATTGATATTAACAGTTATTAATTTTGTAATTTCTTAACTTTAAATTTACTATTGAAAATACTGAACATGAATAAAATGTAATTACTAAGAAATAATTTATGTAATAACTATGTAGCAGCACTTAATTACGTAGTAACAATTGGATCATGTAGCAAAAAAGTGGATGGAGAAATCCTGAATCCTAAACTACCATCTAAGAATATTTAATATCTCAGTCTTGTTGTTTTGTACAGTTATTAATTTGGTAATTTCTTAACTCTACACTTACTCTTGAAAATACTGAACATCAATAAAATGTAATTACTGAGTAATAATCTATGTAATAAGTCAAGTCAAGTCAGGTCAAGTTTTTTTTATTGTCATTTCAACCATATACAGTGGTGTACAGTACACAGTGAAACGAAACAGCGTTCCTCCAGGACCAAGGTGCTACACAGAACAACAAATAAAATAAATACACACGACAATTTACAATACACACCACAATACTATACAATACATGATACAGCAAACAATAAGTACAGGGAGGGGACAGTGCAGATAGCCTACTGGTAGTGGGTGCAGTAAAGTGTGGTTGTGTCCATTTTTATTTTTTTATTATTTTTTTTATAGATGATCATCGTTTTTAGCAGCAGCTATGTCAATATTTGGTATACATGTAAACATTGTATACTTTAAGTGTTATGTGTGGACAGATTTAAAAGATGAGGTTATATGTGTGTGTAGGTGTGTTCAGTCCAGTCACTGAATGTGTGCAGTTATTCAGACCAGACTCTGGGTGTTAAGGAGTCCGATGGCTTGGGGAAAGAAGCTGTTGCACAGTCTGGATGTGTGGCCCCGGATGCTTCTGTACCTTGTTCCAGACAGTAGGAGGGTGAAGAGTGTCTGTGAGGGGTGTGTGTGGGTACCCACAATGCTGTTCGCTTTGCGGATGCAGCGTGTGGTGTAAATGTCTGTGATGGTGGGGAGAGAGACACCGATGATCTTCTCAGCTGTCCTCACTACCCGCTGCAGGGACGTGCGATCCGATGCGGTGCAGTTCCCAAACCAGGCAGTGATGCAGCTGCTCAGGACGCTCTCGATGGTTCCTCTGTAGAAGGTGGTGAGGATGGGAGGTGGGAGATGTGCCTTCCTCAGCCTTCGCAGGAAGTAGAGACGCTGCTGGGCTTTCTTGGTTATGGTGCTGGTGTTGAGGGACCAGGTGAGATCCTCTTCCAGGTGAACTCCAAGGAACTTGGGGCAGAACACTCAACCATGTATAATAACTATGTAATAGCACTTAATTACATAGGAACAATCAAATCGTGTAGCAAAATGAAAGTAATAACTTTAAAATTCTGAAGTGTGAGTGTTTTATTCCATAAGTAATACAGTAATAAGTCCTACAGTCATAAGATTTATTACTGTAGACAAATTATCTAATCTATTTCTTAATATTTACTATGGTGACTGTAATATTCAGGCTTTTAACTACTCTTAGAGCAATGGATATTACTCAAACAGCAAGTCCTAAAGCAAGAAGGCCCAGTCAGGGGTATCTTGAGCTCATCTGGCAACCACTCAGACAGTGAAATCATCATGCTGAATGTATTGTACTGTACTGAATGCTGGACATGCAGTAAGTGACACTTAAACCTTGTAAATAGTTGTTATTGTAAGCTTGTATGTGTAAATGTGTTGCTGATGCTGGGTGGCAGTCGTCCGTGTTGCTATGTTAAATAAAGAGCTTCCTAACAAGCTCAATGTTTACCCTGTCTTCTCTTTGTCATTACACTGGTGTTTCCCCTAGCCAGAGAATGCTGTTGCCTCAAACACAAAGACAAGTGGTGAGGAAGTGGACCGATCCCAGATGTGACAGAGTAGACAGCACGCTAAGACGGGCAGCAAGTAAAAGCGGTCGAGGTGGCGCGAACACGGCATGAGAGAACATGGAGTACCACTGCATCTGTAGTTTGAGAAGTGTCACCACAAGCTGCAGGGAGTTCCACAGGGCTGGGGAGAAGGATGCAGCTCTCAACAATTTTAAGTTCAACAAGCTGATGAGGAAGGCTGGCTCAGTTCTTGAGTGCCCTATGGATGGTTTCGAGCTGCTATCCTGAACAATACATTGCACCTCCTTCATGACCTTCTGGTCAGACAGTGGAGCACTGTCAGCAACAGACTCATACAGCTGTAGCAAAGAAAGGTACAGGAGATCGTTTGTACCAACAGGGATCACACTGTACAACTCCTCTGCACTGTGCCGGGACATTATTGAACACTATCTGAGCACCAGCTGGACATTACACATTAGACTTCTCCATACTCATATCACTGTGCACTGCCACTTTGTCTATATATAAGAATTTTTATGCTCCATGCTTCTACCATTGTACTGTACATGCACTCTCCATGGTAATGGTACTTTTTAAGGCAGTATACTTTACATAGTCACTTTATTTTCATTGCATACCATTGGACTTTCTAACAGTTTTACTTCCATCCCAGTCATAGTGGTGCTTATTATTATTATTAGAGCGATTCTTTTTCTCCTTCTCTTTATTAATGTACATATTCTATTATTGTATTATTGTTCTTTACTGTACTTGGGCTGCTGCAGTATGTAACTTTCCCTCTGGGATTAATAAAGTGATCTATCTATCTATCTATCTATCTATCTATCTATCTATCTATCTATCTATCTATCTGTCTGTCTGTCTGTCTGTCTGTCTGTCTGTCTGTCTGTCTGTCTATCTATCTCAGTTTTCCTGTAGTGCACAAGGGGAGACCTGTCAGTGCACATGGCTGACATCCCCTTGAGTGCCACAGGGACTCTACTCGGACTCTGTTCGGACTTGGCAGGGTTTTTCGGTGGTGAGTACTGTAGTGTGGTGAGTTCTATCACCAAGATGGTGCCGCGGAGGTGGCAGCCTGTTGCAGCAGCTCCAGCTCACTTTTGACTTTTCTGTTAATATTTTGCAATTATCTGTAAATAAGATCATTTTTTGACTTTAATTATTTATAGTGTTTATATTGTTTTTCTGTTAACCTGTCTTATTTTTTGTACTGAGTACCTTGCTATCCCTTTGCTGCTGTAACACTGTAAATTTCCCCACTGTGGGACAAATAAAGCATATCTTATCTTATTTTATCTTATCTTATTTTCCTCAGGGTGACGACATGTCCAGTTTTAGGCCGGACAGTCTGATTTTTCAACTCCCAGTCCTCCATCTGGCACAATATCCTACCTAATACACCTATTAGTCCTCTTATCAGGATGGACTATTTAAAATGTCCACTTACAAACAGTAGTATCTGTGCCATTAGCTCACGTTCATGTCTAAAGATTTCCTTGCATTTCAATGATTTGTCATCACATGATGAAAGTCATGTGACATCATGACTCGCCTACTGGCTAACCGAAGGTCAGCGCTCTAAATGCTAGTCAATTAATAAGCTCCTGTCTGGCTCACAAATGTCATCCATTCCACCAATTAGGTGAGTAAAGCAGTCTTGTAGGTGTTATATATGTTAGGTTATTCTATTCTAGTATCGTGTCCGATCGTGGGATGTCCTCCTTTTTGGGGTTATGAAATTGGCCAACCTAATTGTCCTGCTATTGGCTAGCATGGAGCCATGGACTTGTGGGAAGTGTAGGCATGCACAGAGCCCATGTGGAGAGCCCCGGACAAGCAGAAAGAGAAGCTTAACCCGTGTAAATAGTTTTGATTCTGAGTTTAAGGATGTAAACGTGTTGCTGCTGCTGTTCTGTGCTGGGCTATAGGGTAGCTTGGGTGGATCTGCTCTCTCCTGTCAATGAAAGTTGTGTGGTTGGAAGTGACCGGCCTGCTATCCCGGGCATTCAGTAGCGTTGGCCAGCAGTCTTTCCTGCTGCTGTGCTCAATAAAGAGCCTTCATTTGAAAGCACATTGTTTCCTGTGTCTCGGTCTTTGCCAAGTCATCGCAGTATTTTGGCACTTAATATTTCTAAATGTTATAAGGAGCGCTGCCTCATCGCTCGCCCAGTGAAACGGAGAGTCAAAGAACTCGCTCCCTCTGGGTCACTTTTAAAGACCATGTCATCAGTTCTAATTGGTTAGGAAGTCACCCACTAAATTAGATTTCTAATAGGGCTTCCCCCCCTGCTGAGAGACAACTGTACAAATAATGAATACAGTTCATTACGTGTTTTTGGAGCTGTGCACTGCACTCGCTGAAAATCATCTACAGAGATTCCAATTAAGCCGAAACTTTTGGCATCAGAGTAAACAAGGGAGGGCAACACACACAGAGAGGGAGAGAGATAGAGAGACATGACGGCGAGTCAAAGCTAAAGGTACGGGAATCTGATGTTTGCTTTCCTGAGATTGAATATTTAACGAGGTGTGTGGTTAAAAAGTAACATAATGCTCCAGCATTGACAACCTCATTAATTTTTAACCTGCTGCACCGAGATTCCACTGGCTTCTCTGGAATTGGTTTTTGCATAAAGAATCAGGACATGGCATGAAAGCAGGAAATTTAAAAATTGATCAAAAGTCCAAATGGACATGTTGCATGTATCTGGCGTCTTCCCTCTCCCTCTCGGCTCTCTGGGACAACAGCGCTTGTCAATAGCGGATGTAGTTCATTGTTCTTTATGCTGTCAGTAGTTAGCGTCCATGTTGCTCGCAAATGGGGCCGCCGCACTGGAGACCCTACATATACACCACCCAGACTCTCTATCTCTCTCTCTCCCTCTTCCTCATTCACCCACATTCTCTAATTGTACACCACCATCACTCTATTACATCAACCAGCCCTTTCCGGTGATGGAGATCTCTTTCTACAAGCTGCTTGTCTTTAAACTAAATGGATGGCATTAGCTTTAGCGATTAGCTGCCCATGCTCTGCTCACAAATGCAATCTTTCATAGGCACTGTTCATAAATGGGACAAGCTTCACAGAACATTGGCATTGGAATTTTTATTACATTACATTAGAGAGGAAATGTAGCATGCAAGCGTCTACATTTAGAGTATGTTATTAATTTCAAATTAGATTTATTCTGTATGCGGTGCAGTCGGTAGCATAGCATTTCAACCCTCACTGCCATAGCTTAATAATAACCTCAATAGTAATAACAATAACACCTGATCTGGTTTTTCCATGTGCTTACTGAATACCAAGCTTTATGACATGTGCGTTTGTGAATTTGTCAGGGGTTAAGTACAGGGCTGTGTGGTTTGATGTGAACAGTGAGAGAATACAGTAGGAAAACGATTCACCTGTAATAATGGAGATCCTCCAAAGGAAGGAAGAGGCAGGCGGAACGAGGCAGGTGTGCTGACATCAGCTGTTTCGGGGGATTAAAGGACACACAAAAACATACTCTCTATTTCTCTATCTTTCTCTCCCACACACACAAAGCACTATATATAATATTATATATTTAATGCTTCCCATACACTGCCGCTCAAAAGGGGTCCCTGATTTCATTCATGTAAAACCACAATGACTCAACAGTGTAACTAATTTCTTAGCTTTTAACAGTGTGTAGGAAGCTGTATAAATGAAGATGCGTTCTATGATAAACAGAGCTGTAGGTGATTTCATGGTAATTGAGTAAAAACTGTGCAGCACTAAAAACGAACTTGCTGACCTCCAACGTACCTTACCTGAAGACCCATCTCTTCGTAATGCACTTAAGTGAGTGAGCTCTAGCTGATGTGTTAATTGTGTGTATCGTGTGGCAATTTAATAACCTTTTTGTATTGCACTTATAATGACCTTTCTCTAGGTACCAGCACTGGCCCCCTGTTCGGGCAGTGTCTGAGCTCGTGGTGAGTTTTAGGCTCTAAACTTCCTACTAGCTGGAATATTATCCAGCGGAACACTAAGCACGGTTGTAAGTCGCTCTGGATAAGAGCGTCTGCTAAATACCTTAAATGTAAATGTAATGTAAACCTTTGAATACCGATAGCCAAATTTCCATACCTCAACAGATCATAATACTTTTCATTGCTTTTCTGTGACAACAAATCCCAGTAAACAGTAAATGGTGAATTCATATTTAATAACATTGTCATGTAATAACTCAAAATACTAACTAAATCAAAATACTGGGAACTGTGAGTAAAGTGTAAATGAGTAAGTGTATTACATTTCTTGTCTATTTCTAGAGTTTCTCTAAATCTCTCAATAAAATAATGTATTGCTATTCCACATACTGTAAGAAAAGATAATCCTTTTTTGATCCCACAGTGGGGAAATTTGCAATGTTACAATAGCACAGAGGAAAGAACAGAAGTGTCAGGAAATATACAAATAATAAATAAGAGCTATATATACAAAAAATACAAAAAAATCTAAATAAAATACTAAACATTAAACCCAGAAGACAGCAGCTTTATTGCACATAGTAGAATAGAGGTGGATTACTGGGTATTATTGCACATAGTAGAACAGACTACTGTAGAAACAGACTACTATATATATATACTATGTACTATGTACTATGTACTACCTATGCACTGTATACAAATAAATCACACACCAGTTGGACAAAGACTGGTGTCCTGAACTAAGCCTGTATCCTAGTGAATAGGTGTCATGGGTGGGGCATTTTGTCCTCTGGCCAGACATTCACAACCGTCTCTGTCAGTGTGTAGAGAACATGATGTCAGAGAGGTAAAGGGTGTGTGCTGCAGATCACTCAACCTCATTGAAACCACTCTGGAAAACATAAACTAAAGAGAGAGGATGAGTGGAGCTGCCAGGGTCCATCTCTCAGCATGCACACGTTGAGGCTAGACAACAGCACAGAAAGCACAGAGACACATGAAGCCTGCTCTTTTCAATCACTCCATTATCTCTGTGAAGCATAGCAACAAGCTCTAGGACAGCATATATTAAACTGCATTAGCTGTCCTACATACGTGGCCAATTTATTGGAAACACCTACATTATAAGTGCACTTTGTAGGCTTAGAGTTACTGACTCTAGCCTCTTTATTTGTCGCTGCCCAGTTGGCAGGGGCACCGGCAAAGTGTCACCGGGGTATTTGTGGCACAGCAGTGGTGCCAGGTTGTAACACCTCTCAGTGCCACTGTGGGGTTGGGATTTCCAGTCAGGGGTGGACTTGTTCACATACTGACCACTGCTGAAGCACTAGATGACACAACTAACAGGCGTTCAGCTGGGCAGCTTTTACAGAGCATTAAGGGAGTCTGATAATGCATGAGCCTGTGGGATTTCCAATCACGGGCCTCAATAAAGAAGTCTGCTGAAGTATGCTGGCTAAAGCAGCCAAAGCCAACATGACATAAAGGGAAAAAGTACTTCTACTTAGCCTATCATCACCAAGGCACATGTGCTTTCAGAGCACCCGGCTACAGGCCTCCATGCCAGTCCCACTAAGAGAAGCCACCCCAGAAGACATGCCAAGCCAACCCAAACGGAAAAGTGGAAGAACCGCACCAGTAGGCAATAACAAGGCGCTTCCACTGGTGTTATTAAAAGCAGTCTGTGAGTCCTCCGTGCTGTAAGAACCAGGTGGTCTTAGCGCTTAGCTCCAGGAGCTAAAGCAACAGTGTTTGCTTAGCAGCGCTGGAGCAAACTCTCGGAGCATTGTAAAAAGTGTCAGACCATTGAGTCACAGTAAATCGTATGAGCAGGACAATGGGAAAGGCTTGAAAAGAATCTAATCAAGTCATTTACTGGCACTTGGCTAAATGAGTTGTGTACTTAAAGGGCCACATTATCATTAGCACCTGCAGATAACAATGGGCAGGGGGGAGGGCTGCGGGGGGCGTTAAGGAAATGCTGAAGCTCGGCTTTTTATAATCCCTTCTTTCTACCACAAAATACACATCTGTGCCCCGGAGGTGCATCATTAACTAATGGAATACACATCACCTTGCAAAGATAGTGTTTCATTACACGGCGTTCAGTCTGGATGTGGAATAACATTGGGGTTACACTCTAAACTAAGGGTTCCTGAATTATTGTTGGTGTCAGTGTACAGTTCTAGGGGAAGCTTCCATTCATACAGAGCATTTACATTACATGTGGAGGATCCTTGCGTATCCCAATTACAAAACTGGTTCTGTATTAAAGAACCAGTTATTGAAATGTTTGTTAAGGAACCAAATGTGATTCTCCAATGGTGTTGCTCCATATATCCTTACATTTACATTTACATTTAAGGCATTTAGCAGACGCTCTTATCCATAGCGACTTACAACCGTGCTTAGTGTTCCATTGGATAATATTCCAGCTAGTATAGGAAGTCTAGAGCCTAAAACCATGATCTCAGACACTGCCCATACAGGGGGCCAGTGCTGATACCTAGAGATTAATACATAGACATATATAAAGAAAAAAGAGCACTACCTGGCAACCCCAGCCCAGCACTCATACCTATAGAAAAGAAAGGGTCATATCCCTACTGTAGGAGATACTGCATTTCATCAATGTCCAAAGAAACATGCAACTTCGAAATGGTAACTTTACCAGAGAAAACTTTCAACGCAAGTCAATGTACAGAGGTTTAATTCTCAAAATTTAGATTTTAGAGCATTTCTATTGGTGCATTTATCATAGCATTTTCACACTATATGTTTAAATGATAAGGCGAGTTTAAATGGGAACAACTGAGATACATGTTTTTCTCTGGACAGCGACATTTTGTTAAACATGATTGTTTATTTAGGGACATCTCTGGAAGAGCTGACCCGAGACCAGCATGTTTATTTGGAAGTGCTTTAGAAAGTGTAGTCCACTGTGTCCTAGGCATTATCTTTCAGTAGAGGAAACCTGAGGGCCAGACCAATTCAGACCAATTCATGTCTTGCACAGACTGCCCCACTCCTCAGAGAGCATTGTGAAGTTCTCCGGAAGCGTCCGGAAGAACGGCACAGCAACAAAAGGCCAGTGATATGTCTGTTCAATGAGGCAGGGAGCACAGGCGATGGGAAAACAGCTCCACGGCCCTCTTTCTGAAACTGGAGAAGACGTGGAGATCCGTCAGCCGGGGGGAGATACGATATGGTGCTCTTTCAGTCCCCATGTAGGGCCAGAACAATGCAGGGGAACGCTGGCTGCACCTTCACCTGTGATTCTGCCAGGCCAGGAAAAAGACGACAGATGTTGCTTTACAAAAGGTGCATGAGAGGGGGTTCAGAGCGAAGGGAAATCTATGTGAAAGGCGCTCCAGTTTCCCAGTGGGAAAGAGTTAGCCCCGTATAGCCACCGTCCCTTTAGGAGGAAGCTCTGCTTATTCGAGTGGTGACCCAAGTATGTATATAATTTCTATAGAGAACCACATCCTCCATCACTCTGAAGAACCATTCCACCAAGCCAAGAATTATTTAAGCATTCTATGCATTCGAATGATTGCTTGTAGAACTTATGGTTCTTAATAGGGTTCTATTGCCTTTACTAAAGAACCCTTGAAGAACCATCTTTTTTGAGTTTTTACTTTAGCTGTCAACCCATCTACCTGAGGTTACCAAACACATTTCTTAAAGACTCACTGAAACTTTGGCTAGCTTAGCTTTTATGCTAGCTAGCACAGTTGCTATATCGGCTACTAACTGACTGACCATTTTTTCCCCATATTGTCTGAAACAATAACATATCAACAATTGTCAGACTGCAGAAAAATATTCAGACAATACCAACCCCTCCCCCCACCCCCGCTGTGTGGTGGTGCAAAATACAGAATAAGAGTAAAGATGGTGGGGGTCACAGTGTGCAAATAGATACAATAAGTAAAGTGGAAAAAAAGGAAAAAAAATATATAAAGAAGGGAAAAAAATAAAAAAAAAAATGATTTAAAAAATAGAATAATAATAATAATAAAAAGGAGAAAAGTTATCAAGTGCAGAGCAAAAATACATCTAAGATGAAGACAGCAGGGATTCCACAGAGTAAATGACTGACCATTTGAAGGTGCTTGGTTTTAAACATTTACTGCATGTAAAGCTTCAGTTAAGAGACTTGAGTTACATCCCTTGGACTTAAAGCTCAACTAACACTGTATATCAAAATAATGAAATATGTATTAGGGGTTACGTTTTTTTGGCCATCATTTCTTCCTAATCTATTACCTACCTAACCAAAACAACTAAGTCAATGAGGTCTCTTTCAGGACCCTCTTTATATCAAGCTTCCTTAATAGTTGTGTAATTACACATTTATAATACATGTAATAACAATGTAACTACTGCAGTTGTGGTCACTGTTACAGATGAAACTCAGTAGAACTACTAATGCAAATAAACATGATAATAACATTTTCATAATCAATAATAACACCTGTTATAATCAGAAAGGTCCTGAGCGGTTCACCTTTATACAGGTGTAATTACGTAAGAGAACACCTGCTGTTATATATGCTATATTAAGATTGTGTAATAGCATGAGTAAAACTGGAGTTGGTATGCATGTGTATGTACATAAGCTTTACTTCTGTAACATATCTATAGCATATCTATAGCTGTATATTTACAGCTCCCATTTCCCTGTTCTACTCTGAAAGCATTGTCTTCATCAATACATGTCATGCAAGCTTCTTTCAGGCTTTAAACCTCCAAGCCAGCCAGGGCAGACAGACAGGATGCTATGGGACTACAAGCTGGGGTAAATAAAATGAGATTAGGAGGCAGATTTGAGCTTCACGTAAACAAAGGTTGTCAAACTCGTGCTCTATTGGAGAGGAAGAAACTGTGGAAACCAGAAGCAGCAGGGATTAACGCCTGGGTAACCAGACTCTACTTCGACATCCGAGGAACACTGAAGTCTGAAATGCAAGTACTGTAAAAGAAGTCCATCACTGTTTCTGACAGCTCCAATAAAACCGTGACCTTTGACACACTTCAGCTGAAATCATTAATAAATAACCCGCACGCGGTTAGTGTTCAGGGTTAGGTTTTAACCAGCTGTGGATTAGCCTGATCCTACAAGAACCAACACCTTCTCATCTACACTCATAGTGCATTGCATCATCTCCCCTTACTATATAAGAACTCTTTGAAGTTCTACAGTTACAGACTGTAGTCCATCTGATTCTCAGTATACATTGTTACCCTGCTCTTCAACGGTCAGGCCCTCCACAGGACCACCACAGAGCAGGTGTTACATAGGTAGTGGATCATTCTCAGCACTGCAGTGACATCAACATGGTGGTGGTGTGTTAGTGTGTGTTGTGCCGGTGTGAGTGGATCAGACACAGCAGTGCTGCTGGAGTGTTTAGACACTGTGTCCACTCACTGTCCACTCTATTAGACACTCCTACCTTGCTGGTCCACCTTGTAGATGTACAGTCAGAGACGATAGCTCATGCATTTGCATTGGTCATCCTCTAGTCCCTTATCAGTGGTCGCAACACACTGCCCACAGGACGCTGCCCACAGAAGGCCCCCCACAGGACACTGTTGGTTGGATGGTTTTGGTTGGTGGACTTTTCCTAGTCAAGCAGTGACACTGAGTGTCTGATCCACTCACACCAGCACTAACACACCACTGCCACCACCACATCAGTGTTACTGTATTGCTGAGAATGACCCACCATCCACATGATACCCGCTCTGTGATGTTCAGACTTTTGCATATGTTTGAATTTGAATACCTGCAGTCATGATTATCAGCAGGAGCTATATGCCTATTACATGCATGTATATTTTGTCACATTTGCATAATCCAAGAACCTAATCTGAAAGGCATGCATGTCTTTAGAATAATGAGGAAGATAACAAGATGAAGACAGCCTTGCTGAATTGCGGATAAAGGCTTACAGCCTGCATTATTTGATATATAGGACACTTATAAGCACTTTATCATTACAATTATTGTTTATATAATAATAATTATTATTATTATTAATCACAAAGATGTATTCCTAATGACTGCAGCAGTCAAACTCTTTCTCTGCAGAGCCAGCCGTTCCAGCATCTCCCGTCGTTAGTAAGACACTCTAATTACATGTCAATAATTCAGGGCTTAATTTTAATGGCCAGGAGAGGTTCGCTGATTCTCTGTCCGCGCTGCCGTGCGAGTGATTAGCAGGGATGAAAGATAAAGCTTCAGGGAGAGAAAGGGAGGCGAAGATAACTGCGGAGCTGCTATTCTTTTCTTTCTCTCTGTCTCGCTCCCCTCTCCGTCTTTCTCTTTCTCCATATTCTCCTGAGGTGGCGAGAGGTCTTGTGGATTCCTGAGTCAACAGATTTGATTGGTACTGTCTGAGGGACTCCAGGCTGGAGACGGGGGGAGTGAGAAAGCACAGAAAGCACCCTCCTGCCTGGTGTACACACCCAGGCTCACATATGCTCTATATATGTCATGTACTGTGTGTGAATGTATATGTATATAAAGCGTTGCTATTGGAACCAAACCGTGTATAGGACTGCAGTGCTGTTGGGTAGGAAGATAAAGGTTACCAGGAACAATAAACGATCATACATTTAGACTGATATGATCAATATTTACTGAGCTATAGATACAGAAGTAGTGTCTTTCAGTATGGCGTCAAGCCACCATGTTTGCTAACGCAGCATGCCAGACGTCTCAGAGGTTCCTACTGGGGTCTGATAATCCATCCCATGCAGTTTGAATGTTCTCACACAGTTCCATGTTCCGGGTGGTTATAACAGTCTGGGTGCATGTAGTCCTGCATTGTGCAGCCATCTGCCAATGGTGCTAGCACTAACAGGATGTCTCATGGCTGGCAACACTGCTCACTGTTGGGTCAGTCAGGTACAGTGATAAGGACTTGCAACCTTGCTTATATCACATGCACAGACAGCGTGTAACTGGAATCACTCGCATGTCTTACAAGGTCAAACCTACCCACCAAGTTTCATACCTGTGGGTTGGTTCCTTCTGTATATTAATGCACATATGAACCAGATATGCATGTATACATACACGCCCAGATAAAGCAATACATTTGTATGAGTCCTGCCCTTCATCGAAATAGCCATAAGCTTTAAATAGGAAAGCATACACAGCCTATTCTGTAAAACAAGAAGAGAGAAATTGTCCACACTTTCTATGTAAATGACTATTGCTGTTGTAATTATATCTATTTTCATGCATGTGAAGTTAATTTGTCTGCTCTATTTTCATTCTGCATGTTTTAATATTTATTTGCACAGCAGCACAGAACGATTCCTTTCACAAGTTGCGATAAAACCAAGCGTTAATTTATGCTACAAGAAGCCCGTACACTGGGGCTGTAACAAATCTTTGCTTGCTTCACAGTTTCTTTTCCGTGATGTCAACTCCAGAGGGAGTCTGTGGGCTTTTTGTTGAACTGTTATTACTAAAACGCCTGAAAAAGCAGGAAGTTTGGTTAAGTGAGGAAAGAAAAGCAACAGAAAAAGCATGGAGTCCATTGCCCCCCAACCCCACCCCCACCCCATCCCCCAAGCTTCATTTGTCCTAAATGAAGGCATCTCTGCATGCATTCCTTGTGTCTCTGACAATGGTCCTAGTTTCTTTTGGCCGGAGCGGGTGCTGAGCCCTTGCCTTTGTCCGCTGATTAACTACTTCATTCACGTCTCAGCTTGCTAATTGCATGGCCTGTATAGCTTCCCTGTATTACTGTTAGAACTAATGAGACACAATTACTGCACCCAGCAAATCTCTGGCTGGAGCGATCCCTAAGTGCCCCCTACCTCAATGAGAGCACGCAGAGAATAGAGCTGCACCTCTATTGAAAAAAAAATGGGGTTATGTAGTTTTTTTTTAGGGGGGAAATATAGATGTATTTATTTGAAGCTGCTTCATAATTAGGCCCTAGAGTGAGTGAAGGAGGGAGGGAAGAAGAGAGAGGGAAGAAGAAAGCAGGAAAAGCAGCATTTAGCGCAAAGGCTTTATCAGACATAAGGCATCGGAATGACATTTGAGATATGAGGGTAAAACATGGACTTGCATGGGGTCATGTTCACATGCATATCTGAGAATGAGCTGACCAATATACACTCATCATTAAAAGCATAGCTGCACAAATCGCTGCACCCAGAAGGAATCAGCCCACAAGAATGAAACCTGGTGGGTGGGTTGGACTTTGTGAGACACGGGAATGATCCAAGTTTCATGCCTGGCTGTCCATGTGATGTAGACAAGGACAGACCTTATCACTGTACCTGACTGTCCCAACAGCCACGATTGTGGACAGTGATGCCCTCCATGAGTGAGTTTGCTAATGCCAGCACCATTGGCAGACGGATGTATGTTACAATGACCCCGTCAGCTGCAATGGCGTCACGCTTTACTGTCATGGAGCGACTCTGTATGGCAGTGGGTCATATTCAGTAACAAGGTGCCAAGATGACAGTTGGTTGTCATGCGTCACCTGTCCAAAAGCCTGGTGTTACTCCACGAACTGTGTGAGAATAGTCAAGATGCATGGGATGGATTATCACAGGACACCATTAGGAACCTCTACAACTCCATCCAGACATGTATGCATGTAGTGTTAGCAAACATGGCGGCCCAACGCCATACTGAGAGACACAGAGGCTCCGCAAATATTGCCCATATCAGTCCAAATTTATCAGCATTTATCTTTACGGGTAACCTTTACCTTTCTTCCCAATAGCATTGCAATCTGACACTATATATATGTATGTGTATATATATATATATATATATATATATATATATATATATATATATATATAGAGAGAGAGAGAGAGAGAGAGAGAGAGAGATAGAGAGAGAGAGAGAGAGAGAGAGAGAGAGAGAGAGAGAGAAAGATGGTGTCAGACACACAGACATTATATATATAGAAATATATATATATGTCATATATATATATATATATCATATATATGTATATATGATATATATATGTGTATATATATATATCACACCATGTCATGAAACCTGTGTGTGTGTGTGTGGTTCTCATGTAGATGTGTGTGTACGTTTGTCTGTTTGTGTTTGTGTAGACATGTGTGTCTAGGCTGGGTGTGGAGGTTAGCAGGGATATGTTGAGAGCCAGTGTATGAGCATGTCTGGGTTTGTGAGAACTCTCTGAGACCTACCCATTAACAACCCATTGACCAGACGACACTACAGGCCCAGGTTATCAATCAGTGATACATCAGATTTCACTGTTAGGCCAAGAACTAATCAGAACCTATAAGGCTAAAATCAACCATTGTTAGGCTGGAATGTGGGAAAGCCAAAAAATGGAACCTAGGCCTAATCCCAAACATGGTTCCAAGCCTGAAAAATCCAAACCCTTTGGTTTTAAACCCATAAACAAATTTAAACCCAACGTAATTAAAATGCTTAATCTGAAAGCTGGTTTTAAGCCTAAACCTAAAACCTATCCAAAATTTGTAATCCAAAATCTAAATCTAATTCTAAAGCTGGTTCTATTTTGTTCTAATCTGGTTCTAATAATCTAATCTTCAGTCTCATATCTAAACCTGAATTCAAAACTGGTTTTAAACCTAATCTAGCCTTAATCTAACCTTAATCTAAAATCTAAACCTTGTACTAATCTGGATTTAAGACTAACATCACATCACAACCTAGGCCCAATCTAGATTTGTTTTTTAAAATCTATATCTTAATTCAAAAACTAAGCCTAATCCTAAACTTATTTCCAAACCTTGGTCTAACCTCATAACATAACATACACTTTAATCCTGATTCTAATTCCTGTTACAAACCTAAGCCTAACCTCAACCTAAAACATAAAACTAATCTTAAACTTAAACCTAAGCCTTAAGTCTAAACCTAGCATCAACCAGAAACCCAAGCCTAATTCTAAACTTTGTTCAAAACAAAAAACAAATCCTACACTACACTCAAGTTCAACACCTAAACCTAACCTCAACCCATAACCTCAACCTGAACCCCAAACCTAACTCTAATCCTGAACTGTTTCACTGGACTGACTGTGAGAAATTTCAGCATGTGTAGAAAACTATAGTAGACCATCAAAGCAACGTGTGACCCACAATTCTCAAGCACATTGCAACTCACTGAGGAGGATTTGCGGGATGCATATACCCCACACTGCAAGAGCTGGCTGATTAGACTTTTTTTTTTTAACTATCTGTCCTGCAGTTAGATCAAAAAAAGAAATGAAAGCCAGAGAGTTCTCGACCAACTCTCAAAAATGATGCTGAAATCCCTGCTGTCTGCTGAAGGACGAAATTAGAGCCAACAGCGAGAGCTCTGAGGTGATATATAATAATTTTCTCACTGTGCTAACACACTCAGGTGCCTCTGCATGCCTAATGTTAATTGCCTCTCAAGCATCACTGAGACATCTACAGGTGCTAACTCCCCACTCAACAATGGAACAGACATTTCTATTAGTTTTAGATGACTTCAACCACATTTATGCAGCTCTACTAAACCTAAATGATAAATATATACAGGGGTTGGACAATGAAACTGAAACACCTGTCATTTTAGTGTGGGAGGTCTCATGGCTAAATTGGACCAGCCTGGTGGCCAATCTTCATTAATTGCACATTGCACCAGTAAGAGCAGAGTGTGAAGGTTCAGTTAGCAGGTAAGAGCACAGTTCTGCTCAAAATACTGCAATGCACACAACATTATGGGTGACACACCAGAGTTCAAAAGAGGACAAACTGTTGGTGCACGTCTTGCTGGCGCATCTGTGACCAAGACAGCAAGTCTTTGTGATGTATCAAGAGCCACGGTATCCAGGGTAATGTCAGCATACCACCAAGAAGGACGAACCTCCACCAGCATCACGTAGTGACCTGGCCACTATCCTGCAAGAAGAATGGCTTAAAATCCCTCTGACCACTGTGCAGGACTTGTAAATGTCATTCCCAAGACCAACTGACGCTGTATTGGCCGCAAAAGGAGGCCCTACACCATACTAATAAATGATTGTGGTCTAAAACCAGGTGTTTCAGTTTCATTGTCCAACCCCTGTATATTTACTGTTGTTTTATTTTAAGGTTAAAATGCAAATACATAATTAATTAATTAATTGGGTTTGTAAATTCTATCACAATCAAGTTGCATTCTGTTTAAAACCGTTGTAATAGTCGTATCTACTCTATTCTCCTTCTCTGTGGGAACATGGATGTGATCGTATATAGATGAGGTCGTATAGAGAGAGTTTGGGACTCCCACTGGGTGTAATACCAATTGTGTGGATAGTTTGTTTAGCCGATGCCACCAAACTGACAACTCTCCTGCAAGCTTCTTCAGTCGTTCAGTGACAGTTTAGATAGATTGGGTGATGCTTCATGTAGCTTGGCAGCCTTCCTAAGATTTCTGTGGGGACATGGACATGGACTGAAGTTTGGAGGGACTGGGTTTTCTCCAAAGGGCTACAATGAGAAGACTCTCTTTAGGAATTAGGCCACATTCACCTATCTGCAGAGGTGATTGAAAGCACAGGTTTACCAGGGCTGAAGCCGTGGGTAATGTAATGGGTCTGTTAGCAACTGAGCCCACCCAGACTGACCACAGGCTTATCCAATCAAATGGAGAAAGAGCATTTTAATAAGTCCCATTTTCGACCCTCAAGCTAAGTTCATTATTAGCATGCCGGTGAGCTTTGAAGAATTTGAAGCTGCAGTCACAGTTAGAAGATAAAACACCAGGGCTTCTAAAGCCAGATTTTGTCCTATGTAGGCAGACGCCCTTATTCTGAAGAACTAATAGTTTATATAGATTTACATTTATGGCATTTAGCTGATGCTCTTATCCAGAGCGACTTACAAGATTAATCATATTACAGGTAGGCCAATGTAGTGTTAGGAGTCCTGCCCAAGGACTCTTATTGGTGTATCACAGCATAGCCACCCAGACCAGGAACCCCAGTCTCCCACATGTAGAGGTGGCACCCTGAGGTGTTACCGCTGAGCTACACCAACCACATAGGTAGGCAAAGGTTGTGTTCAGAGTCTTCCCCAAAGATTCTTATTGGCATAGTGTTAGGGGGTTGCCTACAATGCTATGTCAACACACCCATCATCATCTACCCGTCACCATCATTGGTTTCCTGCTTTTTTTTGGTGTTAATAATTCTGTATAACCACAAACACTGAAACAGGTTTTGTAAAAATGTCCATAGCTGCCAACTAACAATCTTTGAGTAGCTACATTATGTGCAAGACATGAATGGACTGCGAACATTGTCTCTGCTTTTGAACTCACTGATAAGGTTTAAGGTTTTCAAGTTTACAAGTTTCCTGCCTGTGTACTTCCCAGCTGCCAGATTTTTATTTATTTATTTATTTTTATTATTATTTTTTTTTTTACCATAGCTAGTTATGTTATCTGGTTATATGTGTTTGTGCAGAGCTGATGCTTCATAGTTATGCTTTAGTGTTGGATTTTCAAAACTTTAGTTTTAATAAATTTGGTGATTTATCATGTTTGGCATCAGTTGACAAAGTCTTCTCAAACTCACTGTTAGGCTTAACTGTAGGACCATTTAAGGTGGAGCAGAAAGAAAGAAAACCTGGCGAAACAAACTACAGCTATACTTGACTCCAATCTCAGCGCAAATTTCCAGCCATGGCTGATTGCAGCTTTTACTGATTTGGTTTTGGGTTGAAGTAATGTAGGAATGTATGGCAGTGCTGGAGACTGGAACCTGTAACCCTAGGCCTCACAAGTGCCCCTTTCTAGGTGGTGCCATGTGCAATTCTATAGTGTACATTTGTGCACTATTAGATAATTAGGGTTAGAAGCAATCACATTCAGACATTGGTAGTGCATTCTTATGACGCAGAGTGCCTTGTTGAATTCTCATTGTCTAGTAACAGTGTTCAGATAAAGCAGGAATGCAATTCATTACAAATGGGATTGTGCCCAAACCATGCTCCTACTAGTACTTCTTCCAGCAGCTGTTATCTAAGCTCATCATTTTAATGAGGACTACATTCCTTACCAGAATGATGAGACTGGATTACCATTTGGCTTTTGAAGAGACATTCTGCCCATGCGGTTTACTCTTAGCTCTTGTCCACCAACTGAGTGACGATGCCAATGCCAAAATCTCGAACTGTTCTGCACCATCTCATGGCTGGCAAAAACATTGTGATTCAAACAATCAAAATCACTGCAAGTGGCAAGGTTGTTGACACCACTGTTTTCTGAAGGAACCGGAGAAAGAAAACAATGAAAGCGGCATCAAAATAACCCATCACTGGTCCGCTGAAGAAAGAATGTGTTCAGCCATGTTGTTTTTCATGCCCTGTACACCGAGTTTTACCAAACTAGAGCTCCACATACACAATAGCTCAGCTCTCAAACCAATAAAATTTTTTTTAACAATTTGATGGATCCTGGGAACCAGGAGCAGCTCTGGTGTGAGCACTGACACTTTGCTGGTGGAAAAGAGGTACCAGTAAGTTGAAGTAGGTTGCTAGACTTAAAAACTGAAATGTATTTTCATGTAAATAGACTCTGCATATGGTGTCTCCACTCTAATGAAGGAACGCCGTCAGATGGAGCTGGCAAAGTGGGTAATATAAAAGTCTGGAAGCTAGTTCTCCTGCAGGTAAGCCAATCTGTTCCTATTGGCAGTAACTGAGCCTGTGTTTATGCAACAGGATATACTTTCTATGAATCACTGCAAGTATTTTTCATCTAGGATTACAGCAGTGGAAAAAAAAAACTTCCTCTAGGAAACCCCCCTCCCCCCCCAGCGCATTCACGCATTTATCTCAGTCCATTAGCTCGGAAAGACATATATGTCTGCGTCCCAACCACAACACTGTCAAATAACCAGTCCCCACTAATAAAAACAAAAACAAGTCCGGATGCAGTACACTGAGTGGAGCTGTAACAGATATGCTACGTTTCTACTCAACATATGCTAATGCTGCTCTAAGGCAGGGTGCGTTGCAGGCTGCTGTGAATGGGAAGGGAATTAGCCTTAGCTTAGCTGCCACAAAGAGGATTATTACAGTGTTGTATGGCACTTTTCAGCACTGTTCAAAATTTCTGGAATGTCTGCCGGATTTAGAGTGTTTACTCTCCTGTCAGTTCAGCCTCGTCACTCCCTCTTTTTTCAGTGTCCGAAAAGAAAAAAAAAAGCCCCACCGCACCATTCATCTTTGTCCTCAGTGCTAACAATGCAAACTCTTGTACATTAGCCTCTTGGCCCTGTCTTATCAGGCTGGGAGACAGTCTGAGGCGCTACCTGAATGCTCTTTGTTTCTCCGTGACCCCCTCTAGTGCAGGTCAGCGCCGGCAGCCATTCCAACCTGGATTTGGCCATCCTCGGGTTTCAGGCGCTCTCTCACACACATACACACACACACATATCCTAGGCCAGGGGCCTCTAGGTGGATCTAATGTGTTCTGTGTCAATCAAACGTCTGCTGGCAGAGTGACGGCTTAACGTGTAGCGCTGTCGTGCTGAGCCTCTGTGAGCTCAGGTAGACTGAGAGCGTGTGTGTGTGTGTGTGTGTCTGTGTGTGTGTGTGTGCGTGTGTGTGAGTGTGAGTGTGAGTGTGTGTGTGTGTGTGTGTGTGTGTGTGTGTGTGCGTGAGTGTGAGTGTGAGTGAGTGTGTGTGTGTGTGCGTGTGTGTGTGTGTGTGTATGCGTGTGTGTGTGTATACCCTGGAAATCATGAAAATGGCTCCAACAAAAACTTTTCTGACTGTATCAAGTGCTGGTTATTAAAGCTTAACTTAACAGGCTCAATTTGTAGGACTGACAGATCAATGACTGTTCTGTTATTGAGATTAAGGGTTAAGGTCAGATCAGGGGAGCCCAAACTATTTGTCTTTGGAAGGCCAAAGTGCAATGCTTAATACTTCAGGGCCTTAAAAAACAAAAACAATATACAAAAATATATGGTAAGACATTTTGAAACAGCATTGCAAAATATTTGGTTACTTAATTGCTCAAAAATATAATAAAAGATAACATGTCATATGTAGCATACAACTATGTTTATTATCTTATAATTTATGGGTGTTGGACAATTCCTGTTGTATATATTTCTTTACATGTATATATAAACAAGAATCTGATGTTTGGTAATACTGTTGTATCTTTATTTAACTGACCAATGCACAACATAAAGATACTTTCATATGTAAATAAGCCCTGTGAATGAAACGTACCTAATAGGCTGTACGGAATAAATGCAAATACCTACTGGGATTCAATTTGGCATGGACTTGACAAGTTTTTGGACGTAGGCCACATCGATGTTCAGACACTCTTGCACTCAATGAATTATGAAGCTGGGCCAGATTTGGTGGATGCCCTTCCTGGCACAATCCCGAGGAGAGTTTCCTGTAGACTGGGATTTTAGGCACTGCTGGTAGACCCATATGACCGTACGCTTCCATACACCTGCAGATTCAACTACTTCCTGAATTTGAGCTTGTTGAAAGCTGTTGTTGTCTGTTTTATCTCTTGGTATGTTTAGTAGTGCAACATCCACCAAGGCTGCTCCTGCATATCGTCGCTGTCCAAAGCAAAACATGTATCTCGATTTTTGTTGATTTTAACTTTTAGGCCTCATTTGATCACATGAACTGTTTACCATGTGTGTGAATTTCATGAAGGATGGACCAACAGAAATGGTGCAAAACTGCTTGGAAAGACGTCTGGTTCCATTGACTTCCATTCAAATTAAACAAGGTTTTTGGCCTCTCCTGTAAAGTTACTATTTTGGAGATACCTGGTTTTCTTTGGACAGCGACGATATGTCTAGTACATTACATACTTCATTTATATATCTTATATTATCTTATATTATGTCAGGCCTCAACCATGCAAGTGCTGCTACAGCTTAGCTTTGTAGACATAGTGTGTGGCCTTCCTGCAGTCCAGATTTGTCCCCTATTGCCATTGTATGGTGTGTCATGAAGAGGAGAATCAGACTTCAACAACAATAGACTATTGAACAGCTGGAGACTATTGCCAAACAAGAGTGGGCAACAATTAGTACAACAATCAGTTCCCAAACTTCCCAAACCATTGGAAAGTGTAATTATAGAAGGAAAGGTGCGGGCACACGATTTAACAATTACAAATTATTATTTTAACAAAATAAAACCAAGTTGATCAGTCAAATTATTGGATCAATAGAATTATATATGGAACATCATTCAAATTATATATGGAACACAATTTATGACTCATGACTCAGTTTGCACCATTGATGGACATTCAGCAATTCATTACTTAATAGGCTTGATGCCTGCACAGCAATGTAGTGACCATGCACAGTGTAAATGTCCAGTCTAACTCAAGAAATAATGTTCATATAGTTAAATAAAGTTAGCAACATACATTTCAGGCATGCAGGCCTTCATAAATCTCCTCTACAGAAAGCTGCTGTAACCCAAACCCTAGCTTCAAATAATGAATAGTTAGACTGTATCATGGCCAGTCGTGCTCTATGCCCTGTATGCCAGTGGCTGTGTTGATACTGGCGGAGAACAGAACAAATTGCACAACGTTGCTTAATCATAGGTACAGTACACAAATTAAAAGCTAGGGTCCTAAGAAGCTACGACCTAAGAATACATTTTATTTGTCCTGGCGGTAGAGCATGGAGATATAATATGATTGACATGACCAACAAGAGCTTTATGGGTCTATTAATGACATACTCGTCATATTGTGAAATTGCAGCCTTTTATTAAAGGCTAAGTTCAACACTGGGTTTGAAGAAAAAGTGAATGGAAAGGGAACAAGGGCTTACTTGTCCTACTTTAACCTCATCCGTCCTAACGCCTTGACAGAGATAGAGATTTTATCCCTTCACTCCATCAAATCTGCCTGACCAGTGGTTGGCGTTCTTGCATGTCCGTATTTGTCATAGTTTAAAAGACGAGCATGTTGAATTGGAGCTTTCTGTGCATTGCTAATCTTTTTATGGCTGCACAAAAGAAGCCCCATGCTGAATTCATTGTTGGTTGGATGTTACTGCTTAATAACACAGTAATAAAGGCTTAATACCCACTTATTCAGTAGAGCCTTTAGTTATTATTTTCCCTGCTAACCCCAGATAGTGCTCTCGGTCTTTCGGTCTGTGTGTTTCCTTTGCCCGAGCTGAACTACTACCCAAACTCTGTGGTCTAATGTGAAGCTTCTGCCCGTCCTGTGCACTCTAATGCCGCTGCTTCTTCTGCCACGGCGATGTGCCACTGTTTGCCTACTATGGAGCTTCTTCTAGTCATGTGCTAATAGGGAGCTTCACCTGCATCCTGCGCGCCCATCTGATGATCCTATTTAATCACAGGCTAATTAGACATTTCTGCTTCTGCCTCACAAAACACTCAACACTTCTCCTACTCTTTCTAATAGACTATCAGCATAGTCTTCCATAGAACAGTTACTAACAGTTCATATTCAGTATCGCCTATAATGATAAACCATGGTCCTTGTTGTGTTTGTTGCTATCTGGTGTGGACCTGAAGAGGAGGGGATCGTGTTTTGCGTCTTGGTTCCTCTCGGGGGTTCTTCCTCTTGCTGGATTGTCTGTAAAGTTGCCTTGTGACAACATCCGTTGTAAAAGGCGTTATATAAATGACTTTATTTGACTTAACTAATAAGGAGGTAGTTCATTATTAACTACATGCTTATTACGCCATTTAAAGGCATTGTATGTCTCTTCATAGTAAAGAACAACCAAACAATCCTGTTCATATGTTTGCCTGTTTGCCTGCCATCACTTCAGCAGATCTACACCAGCAGGGTGAGGAAGCGTGCTGGCAAAATTACATCTGACCCCTCACATCCTGGACACCTCCTCTTCCAGACACTCCCCTCTGGTAGAAGACTGCAGTCCATCAAAACCAGCACAACACATCATGCTAACAGCTTTTTCCCCAGAGCTGGAGCGCTCCTCAACCACAGTGGACACCTTCCACTGTAAACCTCAAAACATACACTGAACTGTACCAAACCGGACTGAACAGCTATTTGCACTATGACTATTTGCACACCTGTACAGATGTTCTCTTTCTGTAAATATTCAGGTCATCTGTAACTTTCTATATATAATATTTTTCAACTAAATCTGTTTCACATCTCTCAGCTTCTTCAGCTCTTTATTACCTTTAGTACTTTTTATTTTTTTAATTTATCCCCTACCCTATTTATTGTATAGTGTAATTTTCCTTTAGTTTAATACTGTAAATAATCTGTGTTCTGTGTTTTTGTTACTTGTTTTTGTTACTTGTCATACGTGTTGCTCTCACCAAGACAGATTCCTTGTATGTGTAACATACTTGGTGAAATAAAGAGATTCTGATTCTGAAAATGGCGGCTTGTAACAATAGCTCACATTATTTAAACACAACAGCAGATTAAAAAGCAGAAGCTGACACGTTTGGTCTGGACGTTAAAGAGTTAACTGAATATTTAGCCGCTGGTCGTGATGGTTCAGAGGACCAATTCAATAGCAAATCAAGCTTCATACTGTCTGACTTGCGTAATGTCAATAGGAAGCTGCCTTTGCTAACAAGGCCGCACATTGCTTCACACCTGATTCTTTACCACACCCCCTCCCCCTGCAGAAAACACCCAACACGTAGATATCCATCTAAATGGTGTCACTTACCCATACAAACCTCTCTGGATATCTCTGTTAGATAAGGGCCGGCTTATAGTCAGAGTCCTTTATTGCATCACCTCCCTTCACTTGATGCAATCATGTCATATTAAAGCAGTGCCACCCACGGCGGAGGCCCCAGTCATCTACCAACCTCAATCCACAAGCACTCACCAGCGTAAATCAACACCTCATGTCGTTATGCAAATGTGATTGGCCCAATTATCATTTGTCAGTTTTACAACAGAGGGTGAGGAGGAGAAGAACACGGCCTGCTTTTATCTGGTGCGTGTGTGCTGTGGAGACTGATCAGAGTCTGTGCACTGGAGATTAGACTATGTGTAAATACATTAAATAACCTGTATGAACTGAGAGTTATGGTTGATTTTGATTTGTGGTTGTTGCGTTATTGTTTGGATACTAAGTTTAGTTTTGCTATCAATTACATTTTGATTATATCATTAAAATATTGCACTTATTATGTATTAGTGATTGAGCAACACTATTGTTAGCGTTGCTCACAGTTTTGGTCTGCTAATTAGCTTGTCTGCTAACTAGTTTTTGAGATATCAACAGTGTTCCGACTCTAGAATGGTTGGTCTGATCGGAATAGATGTGCTTGCTACAGCTTTTGGATCCAACGTTTGGTTTCCGAAAAAACATTTTAAATTCCGATTTTTTTTCCCCATTAAGAATGAATGGGCTGCAAAAACACACGCCCATCTACTGTACTTCTGCTCAACTGACAGACACCGTTTCACATATACTATCTAAGGGGAACACCCCACAAGCACAAATATAGTGCTGGTCTGACCCGCACCCATCTTTTCTTCTCCCATCACTCAGTCCCCATAGAACCCCATTCATTTTTACTCCATTTAAGCCCTATTGCTACAGCTACCAAACTGCATGTACACACTCGGGACAGATCCCCAAACTTTAGCCCACAGCCATACTAACCTTCATTTCTCCTTGTATGGTTTTATCATTCCTTGGCCCTCCCATAGACTCCCATTAATTTTTAGCAGCAAACTTAACCTGGGCAATCACGCTGCACTTCCCTCAGGGACTGCGCTTTTCTATTTACTTATTTTTATTACTACAACTTATTACTAGTAACTTTTGTTTTACTGTGAAGGAACGACAAACTGTGATTCAAAATGTACAGAATTGATTGTGTTTAAATCAACTAATCAATTAAATTATTCAGTCATAATATTATAATGAAATATTTCCACTTCTACTTATAAACAGCAGGGTCATATAGATAAAAGGCTTAGAATCTACAATTTCCCATGCAATTGTTCCAGGAAATGATTAACATTCCATTACAACAGCGGTTTGTCATAGCAGGTGATAACTGGGACTTCTAACAAAAGTAAGATGGCTCCTCTATAGAACCATGAACACTCAAAGAATCATTTGATCATTTGCATGCTTAAAAAACTGTTGGCATGGTGAAAAAAAGTTCAAAGTGAGTTCTGCTATTGTTACAATGTCAAGCCTGTAACAACAGAAGAACCCTTAGCAACCATATATAATTCTCCATCAGTCTCAATACAAATTTTACCAGGCAAGGGTTGATAGAGATTGATGGATTAAATTGATGGAGTATGCATTATATATGGTTCTATAGGGTTCTACTATTGTTGAAATGTCAAACTTGTAACAACGCAACAACCCAATGAAAGCTATCATCTGTATAATCCAGCCTCCCTCAATCCCAAAACCCATTTCACCAGGCAAGGAAACATTTAAGCAGACAAATGTTGCTTTGTTTGTTCATGGTTCTACATAGGACCATGGGTTTACTAAAGAACCCTTGAAGAACCGTCTTTTTTTAAAGTGTGCACAGCAACAGCAGCAAGCGGCCTAGTAAATGTGGCTGTGGTGTTTAGCATTGCTGCTGTTCGTTTGTTGCAGTTCAGTACATAAAACAGGTGCACCAAAACGTAAGCTACGATCATTCAGTGCCAACGGTGCCCAAGAAAAATCTATATCCGGTTTGTTCCACTGCCGTGGCTGACAACAAAAGCTAGGAAAATTGAACTCATGATGGAACTTTAGTCAGTGTAACGTTGTCGCTGGCAGTGGCAGGGTTTTCCGTCATGGCTCCTTTAGAGACAAACAGAATACCTTGTTTGCCATCATCCAGCTACTGCCAACACGTAAACACAGCATTAGAGTTGAGTTGCATGTACTGTCACAGTAAATTAGCACGAGAGATGATGACCTCACTGACCTTAAAGCCAAAGTGAATCAGAAATCATGAGACGTTTTCCTTCCAGTGTGCGTCCATGTGAAGCCTGATAGTACTGGTTAACCTTACTTTCCTTACATTCTAGTGCACAGTGACACTGCCAAACATCTAAAGTCACTACGATTGGTAGAACTTTGTTTTTTAAGTGATATTATATGATGAATTGTGATTAATTTGATCAGGCACAAGAACTAGCAAGGATTAAAAAGGCTAGTTTTGACTTCAGGTTGAGTCCAAGCATGCAAATGACCCTCAGATTAAGGAAACTTGTTGAAATGCATGAACTGCATTTCATACATACTGTACGAAAGCATTACAAGTCCTCCAGGACCTTATTACTCTGGAGTGGGGTGTATGTATTTGTCGTGTGTATTTGTCGTGCCTGTTCTGAGTATTTTAAAGATGTTGACCATGGTGGCATATTAACCTGGGTTGAAGGTCATGCATTATCACTCCTCCTGCTGTCCAAAGGTCAAGAAATCAGCAGCCATAAAGATTCCACGTTTCAACACCTTTCCTTCCTTTAATTCCAGCTTCACCATGCCTTAAAGGTGTGTATTTCTAACCCAGAATAAGAAACACTGTCATAGCATGTCTACACAGTTAGGCTTTGCAACACTGCTGATTCCATGTGCATTGTTTTATTAACCCGTTAACACTGGACTTTGCTAAGATAGGGCCGGTAGAACATAATGAAACATACTTGATTCAAATGAGCACATCATTCCCATTTAAATAAAACATGTAACATTCAATAGCAAAGAGCAACACAAAATCAAAGCTTGTGTAGCAAATCATATCCATATGCAAAGCCATGTACATGTGCATTAGAGAATATGTCACTGTAAAAAGTGCAACGTAAAAAAACACTTTGTGTTGATACCAGCAACTGGACCATTTTATTAAACTCAAAAATTGTATTTGATTAAAAGAATATTGTTTATTGAATACACCTATTTTATTCTTGCTTGTTGGTGGCAGTGTTGGCTAAATAGAGTATCTTTAACCTACCCTACAACATGTACGGTAATCCGGTTATGAATTAGGTCATTAACATGTTAACAACCCTTAAAAACAGTTATAGCATTTCACTAAAAGGGTTATGGTGACCTGCTGCTTGCAAAATTATGAGCTCCGGCTCATCCGCACTGTTAAAGCTCATATTTTACTGGTTTCATATCTCACTTTGTCTTCTCCATCAGATAGCTTTACACCTGTCAGCATCATCAGTTTTTCACTTTCATCAAATATAACAGGCCAGGCTCACCTTCTTTATTTATGACTGCTTATTCAAGATTCCAGAGTTTTATTGTGCATATGACAGGTGGTAACACTGTGCAATGAAATTCTTGCTTTCCTAGATCTAAATCAAGAAGAAATGAATAAGTAAATGTAGTAACTAAGTAATTACTGTGCATTATTAATTATAAGGTGTTTATAACCTAATTATTAACCCTTTATAAACCAAGGTAAATCATTCATAGAGTTATAGAGCAGTTATTGTACAGTGGTGCTACTTCGGCTTTTTGATTCTTAGTTCAGTGTTCAGTTTATAGTGTAGCACAATTTGGCAAATGTGTCTGCGGGTTGGAATGTTCAACTTGTAATAAAACTGTGCAACATTTAGTTTAACGGCAAAAATGAAAACTGTGCTGCAGTCTTTGCATAAAGCTGTAGTCTTATTAATGCTACGTTCCTCTTTAGCTTTGTGCACTAAACTGTAGGAGCTAATCAAATTTAGCACAATGCTAATGCAACAAAACCTTGCACACGGTCTTTCCTAACAGTACAACCACACACTACAAAATCCACAGTTCATATTAATAACATGCTGCAAACCGGAGGGCATGTGATACGGTTTCTCATTGTGTTAAAGAGGATGTTTGTCAGTTTTCTATAAAACCTGCCCAGCGTAGCAGCAGTTGCTATGAAAGAATGCATTCATGGGCAAAGCATGGACAGGTCAACCGTCAGTGTAGCACAATCGGAGTTTACAGTTAGAGATTGGAGTGATTACAGTCGTGTGCAAAAACACTTTTGTTGATTTTTCTAAGTGGCTATAATATACATACCCACTACAGAGAACACATTCTGCTCAGTACTTGTATTTGTATTATTTAATTTAAATTAGTGCTGAAGGAAACCAATGGAATACAGAATGCAGGCTGTGCATATGTTCTAGAACATATTATATACTCTGTATATTAAACATTTTGCCCAACGTGTTTGATTTCATTCCAACTTCTGCACACGACCGAAATGAACCTCTCTATGCTAGATCCAGTGAAATCCCTATGGCAGGTGAAGCGTGGCCTGGTGTTGGGCCTGGCTCCACAGCACACCATTTCAAAATCGTCCATAATGGTTGTCATATAGCGGTAGACAACATAACCAATGTGTGAGACTGGGTGTTCCTGGTGTTCTTATTATTAGCACAGGTTTCAAACTTTCAAACAGTCTAATATTAATTAGCTGAGCATTACATGACATCTACTCTCAGGGAAGAACACCAGCTTGTGTCCGGGATGCACTGATGCCTACGTGAACACTATATACGCTGATAATATAGGATAAAGGTTGAAGACTGTGTACATTAGTCAGAATAGACGAGAGGTACACCAACTAAGCAGAGGAATTATTCTCATGCCCAGCAGAGTGTGGGCCCATAAGTGTAAACCCTCCATATCCAGACACTGCACTGTTCACATAACCGCTTAGGCAATTTGGCTTATCACTCTCCAGCCCATGTTTAATTCAACTAGTGCCAGGACCGACAACTGGCACGGCAATCTAAGAGAACGCACCCGCACACACATCCACACACTTTCAATCACTGTTTTTTTTCCTCATAGTCTATCTTTTTGAACATGGTCACCAGTGTGCCTCATCCCTGAGCCGTGATAGGATGATCTTGCTGCACAGCAATGCATCGTGGGTAAGGTCGTCCACATGTCGCCCCCACGCTCGCCCCGCACCTCGCCTCTCTCCGCAGCTGCTGAGACACACACTTCAAACGCAGCGTCAATTCCCCCTATCCAGTCTGTCAGCCGCACTCAGTGTGAGGGGTAAATTAATAAATAACCCCCTGTTTACCCACTCACTCTTTTTTGTGTATAAATAAACATGTCTTAATCCTCTTGCTAATGAGCATTAGATGGGCCCAGGGTGGATTCGCTGGAGGTGCCTGCCTACGGAGAGAGCGGGCGAGAGACAGCCAGTTTTGACAGAGAGAGAGAGAGTGAGGGAGAGACAGCATGAGAGAAAGAGAGAGAGTGCAGGAAAAGCGAACGCCCCCCCACATGTGCTGCACCTCCACAAGGTCGGCTTATTAGACATCTGCTCAGGGCTTTCCGGATGTTTCCATCTCTGCCTGTTGATGCTCCATCTCTCTCTATAACTCTCTCTCTATCTCTCTCTCTCTCGTTCTCTGTCTCAGTCATCATCATTCCACAGGTCAGCTAGGCACCACACCATCTGTTCAACAGTCCATACACACAAGGAGAGTCAGAGAGAGAGAGAGAGAGAGAGAGAGAGAGAGAGAGAGAGAGAGAGAGAGAGAGAGAGAGAGAGAGCAAAAGAAAGAAAAAGATAGAGAGAAATAAAAAGAAGGAGGGCAGGAGAAAGAGAGAGAGTGTGAAATACAGAGAATGAAATTGGGAAAGAGAGAGAAAAAATAGAGGGAGGGAGGGAGAGAGAAAGAGAAAAATATTGATAAAGAGAGACATTAAAACAGAAAGAGAAAGAGAAAGAAAAAGTGAAAATGAGAGATAAAGAGTAAGAAAGTAGAAGAGAAGGAGAGAGGGAAAGAGAGAGAAAAGAGTAAATAAGGGAAAGAGAACAAAAAGGAGAGAGAGGCGAGGTGTAGAGTGATATATAGGCAGATCGACCTCACCGCTCTCAGATGTGGACACGAAGGCTGTGATTGGCAGATGGATGCTGTGGTTCTGTGGACACCATTAAATAAGTCACGGATACATTACAGAGAATTACACAGCACTTCTGTTTACACTCGATCCACACCGGTATCAACGTGTTCACAGGTTTCAACCTCGACAGGTTACAGATAAGTCACAAGAGAAGGAGAAGCAAAGCAGGTAAACACAACAATAACATTTCAATACAATCAGCTTTTCTTCCAAAACCACCAACGAGCCAGAGATCTGCACTTTAACAGGATTTCTGCGCTCAGTTCAATGAGCTGTTAGGGAGAAATTAATTTGTGCTTCATTGCAATCAAGGTGACTAGTAAGCTTCATCATGCAAACAGCAGTGGCCATGTTCACCAGGCCTCAGCGTACAATATGACATCCTTGCCCACAGCCACTACCTGCATGGAAGCTTTGCTCACTGTGCACTTGGACAAAAACACAACAGGACAAAACTTGTGGTTGGTCTGCACAAAAGAGGCGCACCCCGACATAGAGGTGGCAGGCTTTTAGTAGCTTCGGAAGGGCTATGAGTGTTTAAGGTGGTAGTATTTTCAGGCTCTTAAAAACGACTCTGTGTGGGTGTGTGATGGGACCCATAGATTGAGAAGAGGTGGTACGGTGCTGTGAATGTTTCGTTCCATGTGTGGAAAATGGCTCTAAAGCAGATGTTAATGATTGGCTAAAAGAAGTGGCTGCATTCGGACATACCAAAGACCATAGAGTAAAGGAAGTAGCTGAATCTGCAGGTGTATGGAAGCGTATGGTTATACGGGTCTACCAGCAGTGGCTAAAATCCCAATCTATAGGGAACTGCCCTCAGGATTGTGCCAAGGAGGGCATCCACCAAATCTGGCCCAACTGCACAATTCAGAGTGCCTAAACACTGATGTGGCCTCCATCCTGAAATTTGTCCAGTCCATGCTAAATCTAATTACAGCTGTCATTGGGGCTCGTGGAGGTATTACCCTCTATCAGGTATTTCAGTCACATGGGTATCATTTATTGCCCAGTGATCTTATATTTAGGTTCACATGAGGATTACGAGGCTGAAGCTGGCTTCCTATTCACCAACTCGTTGGAATTTTCCTGTTAGCCATCGCTAGAACTGTAATAGAGTCGTTTTTCTGGAGTCATGGAACTTGGAGCATGCCAGGTTGTAAGCTCACAAAGGCTCATTGGGCCTGGCGCAACCTTCAGAACTTTCATTTCTCTGGAAGTGTGTTGAGCATTGTAATGTGCTGGAACAGGCTTGTAAGGGCCGGAGTGCACCAGCAGCACATTTCTAATGTTGTGATGCAATTGTCCTTAAACTTAAAATTGGTCTATACAAAATGGTCCAGAACAAATGGACACACCAAATGAGCTGGACAAAACATCATCCTACATTCTTTTAACTTCGAACACTGGTAAACAAAACATGTTGGTTTGTTGATCTGTGCTCATATGGTGGTTGGTGTGCTTCCAGTCTTCAGAGTGTAGAACCCACCAAACCCCTGTGCACTGAAGTGGCTATGCAAGTCTGGATCTGGCCTATAGAAACTCCAGCTGTCAGTCAAGGTTCATCTCAGATTACCGTGTGTAGATGTAGAAGATATGGGCGTGCTCTGTAGGAGCTCTGAACAAGGCAAACGGTGTAGAGCGCACTCTGTGATAAACCCGACTAGAGTCTTTGCGAGTCTCCACTTTCTGTTCTGTTGGGTTAAAAGCATAAGGAAATCTGATCTCGCAGCAACGAATAGAAAACTCTCTCCGTCCACACATACGTGGACGTACATACAGTCATCCTGGTCCAGCCGGCTGTTTTTTTCAGAGTGTCTACTTGGTGTCCATCTGCCTCCAAATCTGTTTAATAAAAAGACCAGAGAGCAAATGTGCAATGTCCTCTGTGCCTTTCTCTGCCTTCCAGGATAAAACCTTGTAGCTGGGAAATTTAAGGATGGCCTAAATTTGTTCATTTAATTAAATGATAAGTATTATAAACATCCATTGACCTCCTTGCTCCAAACGTCCAAAAAAAAAAGTCTTTTCCAGGTGTTGTAGCTGTGTAGAAGCAGCCAGCTATTAGTCATAGGTTTAGGCGCCCCCAACTAAATAGATGTTGGTTGGTGATCTTAAAGACTCTGTAGGGTTATACTTGACAGTTCCACAGTTCCAACTGATGAGAGGTCTGAATACATATCCTGAAATGCCACATATACTCTTGACGTATCAACATTTTTGCCATTTCTGCACCTCTATTATATATTTATATATATATATATATATATATACAATAATGTACATTTTTAAAATCATTTTTCTCCGCAGTTCAAAAGCTCTAGTTCCCCTTTCAGCTCAGTGAATATTCATGATGGACAGACCAATAGAACTGGCCCGAAGGAAACCTGTACTGCAGGTTGAGAAAGCTGGTTTATCCTCCTGTAAAGTTTTATTTGGGATATTTTTAAGAGACTGTGTAATTCCATGAGTGCAATTTTATGGTTTGATGTTTTCACTTTTATTCTACAGGAAAACATTAAGCATAACAGAAGGAAAACCTTTCGAGTAGCCGTGTCTAAACCTTTGACTGGTAGTGTATATATCACAATTGTTCGTATTGGTTGATGGTTTATTTTTTATTTTTATATATATTTTTTAATTTCATCACAGCAGTTGGTAAGATAAATGGTCTCACATATCATGTTCCTAAGTCATCATATCAAGTATATTGGACATTGAATAGAATTTTATGTATCCCAGTGTACAGTATGTGTATGATACAGTGTATGATATGTAATTTAGTACGTAGCTGAGAACATGTTTCATTTGTTTTACTGTCCTTTTATTGAGGAAGACCAAATCACTACATTTTCATAAATAAGAAAGACAATCTTGAACTGCTGCTTGCCAAATAGTGAGCCCACTTTTATCTACACCTCAGATCCTGCTACTTATCTAACATTGCCATAGTTTTATTTGTTTTTTTATTTGATTTTGTGCTATAAGCTACTTTGGTAATGCATGTAGTCGCTGGGAAATGGGCCAAAAACTTGAATGTTGTTGCATTTAGATTTTTTTGTTACACTTTTATTTTTGGAAGCAATTTGAACTGGATACGATGTGTGTTAATAGCAACATTATTAATAAATGTATGTCATTTTAAATAATAAAATTAATTAAAAATGAAAAAAAAAACAGCAAGAATATCGCTATATAATATCAGTATTATCTATATATGATATCACTATTATCACTATCATTTATATTTTCCCATTCACTTTGAAAAGTGCAAGCCATATAAAGCTCAGATATTTTTTTTCAATAGATGGTAAGAAATAGTAACTCTGTTGTGATTTGCAATGTGCACCAGTAGTTTAAACAGGACTGGAAATGACCTCAGGTCCACTGCTTTACTGCTGCACGTAAAGCACCAGTTTTTGTACAGGTACTACATAACCTGACTGATCAGCCATTGTGGTGCTATTCCTCTGATGTTGGCTCGTCACGTGTAATGCCTTGCCAGTTATTGGAAATGCAACAGTTTGTGAAATGCTGATGAAATCTCTCAGGAGATTGTGTCTGTAAATCAGTGGGATATAATCACCAGCTGTAAATCAGAACAATGAGTCCCATCTGCCTGCTTCAGCTGATAAATAAAAGTAAACAATATTCAGAATTTCCTGACTGCTCTGCCATCCTTGTGTCACAATTCGGTTGATGTTGGCTCGGATGTTGCACGTATGATCTTGCCAGTCAGGGAAAAAATAACTGCTTGGGGATGTTGCGATCATGGTCTTTTGACGGTAAGCACTGAATCAGAGCACTGAGTCCCACAGCATGCTTAAATAAATAAGCAAATAAATAAATAAATAAAAACAAAATGGCCAAAATTGTGTTTGCTAATTTTATAGTGTATCAATCGGAACCCTTTTTCAAAACTCATTTGCTTAAACCAATTGTTATAAGGGAACCCAGCTAGCAGGGAACATTTCCCAAAGCCTTGGCTAACGTTAGCTACTGTTCTAATAGAGTTTTAATGAAAACTGTTTAATCTAATGTTCAAAAACGTTTTAATAATCTCAGATAATGTTCCTATAAGGTTAACTATTGACTAAGACATAACGTCTTGACCGCAACCTCCAGAGGATGTTTAGAGGATGTTGTCAGGCCTGCAGATGATGTTACATAATGAGAAAAGAAAAACATTCTCGGAGCAACATTTGGAAGAGGTTTTATGGATGTTAAAACCTGAGATGACAGGATGGTTTAGAGAATGTTCTCCTACCTTTAGAAAGAACTTTCTGGGAACCAGAAGAAAACCACTAAAACCAGTAATGGAATATTACAATGCATTTCCTCAGAACGTTGTTAGTACAAATCATTTCTAGCCGGGTAACCAGTCATTCAGAGTGGTCAGAGTGGAGCACTGCAGAGCAATTTACCGACTCTGACTTCTTTTCAGTGAGTGGTGATAGGAACCGGGCGGTGTCATATCTACAGTGCAAATATAGTCATTTTAGTTTCAGTGGAAACGAACCAAGATGACCACCTACATTTGCTGCCGTCTGGACAAAAACTCATATCACCAAAATGAAAGCTTCATAGGAGAAGGATGATTTTAAATGCAAATCAATGGAACCAGGCTTTTTCTGAAGTCACTTTGGTTCATTTTTTGGGTCCATTTATCGTGAAATTTGTAGACCATGTAAAAAGCCACCGGGACATTCAAATGTTGTCAAAAACTAAAAAAATATTATTTTTGTTTATTATTTTAGTTTGAGTACTATTTGCCTTATAACAGCCTGCAGGTACCCCTCTGCCATGAATGACAACCCCAGTTATTAAATATTTCAGATTTAGGGGTTCCTATCATCACCATTCTGAGAAATTCTGATACCCACACTTCTATTCTCTGGTTTTATTGTTAAACAGATTTGGAGGCAGATGGACACTCTTGCAAAGTAGGGACTTTGAAAAAAAACAGCTGGCTGGACCAACATCGCTGTGTGCATATGCATGTATGTGTTGGAGAGAGTTTCCTATTCGTTGCTACGTGATCAGATTTCCTTATGCCTTTAACCAAAAAGAACAGAAAGTGGAGACTCGCAAGCTCCTTTTCTTGTTGATGTTCACTGATCACAGCAGCTGCTGTTTATACTGTGTGAGAATTTCATGATGAGTGGACCAACAGACAACAGACATGGCCCATAGCAGATTATATATATAAAACAATAATAATAATAATAATAATAATAATAATAATAATAATACTGCAATGTATTTAACTGGGACTTGATCAACCATTCAAATATTTTTCAAAACCCAAAGAACCCTTATGAGTGTACTAACTGTATGGTGACTGCGGTAAAAATTATAAGTCATGTCATGTGACACATAGGGAGTAGACCTCCATACAGGCCCTTTCAGTTCTTCACTGTTACTTTGTAATGATGATGTAATGATCATATTTATGCCCCTCTGCCCTCCTACTGCAGGTCTAGGTGGTCTGTAACCTGCTATTTGGGAGTAAACACACACTCGGCGGGTGTGGGTGGGGGAACATGTTGTCCTGTAAGCTCTCAGCGGCAGACTGATTGGAGGGGCCGGCCGTGTTTGTCAAGGTAATGAGGCGGAGGTGAGGAACTGGCGAGGGTGAGTGCTCCACCACCTCGGGGGAGCATGGAGGGGAGATCCAGCCCCACCTGACACTGATTAGCAGCCAAGCCCAAAGCAAACACACGCAGATGGGTTTGGGAGGGTGTTGGGGGTGGGGGTCTTAGCCTGGCCCCACCCGCTCCTCCCCTTCCCGTTGTCTTTCTGTCTCTCTCTCTCTCTCGTTCCGTGAAGAGGCGTGGGCTTGTGCAAAGTCAAAAAACAAACAAATCAACAGCCCAAATTCATCCCTCGTTTCTTAGCACAGACTCGCTAATTGACTTAGGCCCTGCGGTCAGGGCACGCTCTGACCTGCGGCCTCTCAGTATCTGAAAGAGTTAAACAATGCAAACACTGTGATTAATCAGAGGTTTATTCTCCATATACGTTTAAGAGGAACTCCACCCGCTTTCCAAAATGTCCAGTTGGTGTGGAAGGCTCTGTTATAGAGAAGTCTGCAGAGTCAGAACTGTTCACAATGGTTGTGATAGGAACCAGACCTCTGAAGCATATAATGCCTCTATGAGCTCCCTCACAGAATATGCTGCCCCATTTAAGATTTTGGCCTAAACCACATTTATTAAAAGTCTTTTTATGGCAGAGGTTTGCTGAATGCAGGGTGTTGGGGGGCAAAGTAGTCAGATTCCCCACTATCATCAACAACCAACACAAAAATATCAGAACTGGTTCACTGGTGGCTTTGGATAGCACATAAAATCACTATGTCTGTGCTGTAGACATCTGTGCTGTTCCCATTACCACTCCTGTAAGAAAACTGAAGCTGGTAGGTTTCTCTGCAATGTACCATTTCACATTAAATCACTCAAAATGACATTGTTTACATCTTAGTAACTAAATAACACTGATCATTTGAAAAACTGGTGCAATTCCCCTTCAAGATGCACATACATTCCTAAAAAGCGACATCTTGGCAAGTGAGCTCATTAAATATTGCCCATGTCAGTCTAAAATTAGCATTTATTGTTCCTGGCATTCTTTATCTTCCTTCCTGACAATTAAAAAAATGTAATAATATTCAATTTATTAAATAAATAAATAAATAATATTTAATTTATTAAATAAATAAATAAAATTTATAAATGAATTAATTAAATAAATAAATAAATAAATAATATTTATAAATTAATTGATAAATAAATAAATAAATAAATAAATAATATTTATAAATTAAATAATAAATAAATAAATAAATAAATAATATTTATAAATTAAATAATAAATAAATAAATAAATAAATAAGAACAAAATGGCCAAAATTCTGTTTACTAATTTTATAGTGTATAAATTGATGAATAAATAAATAAATAAAATTCTCTCCTTCAAATTCATTTCATTTCCTAAGGTTTTTTTCCTAAGATAGATTTTTTTGTTAGCTTTTCCAGGGATTTACATATTTCATCATAGTTACCAAATAATTAGTAGTAGTTACTAAATAATACATGTCAAGATTAATATTGGAACCGTATGGCTACGCTGTGAAAGTGGAACAGAGTTGAGTTTGATCTAAAGTATTTACTTTGCTTGGCAATGTTTCATTTACAGCATATGTCTGTGCTGCGCTTTACAGCTTAAGCTTACATGTCCTGGTATATATAATATAAATGCCCAACGTCAATACGCACTGTACCAGTGCACTGAAGAAATCATCATGCTATAGACAGCCTATTGTTTTACAATGCTCTATCTGATTGACCTTGGGTGAATTGTTTCTAGATGAAAAGCCCTGAGGAACACTTTTCACATGCTCCCTGTCACTCAATAACTGCAGAGTCAGCCATAAATTTGAGCGGAGACCTCCAGAGCTCTAACTCATGGTGAATCATTACCTGCCCACCGAGCAGACCATGTTAATGTCTCTCTCTAACTCTTCTTCAGGTTTGACTGACAGCTGTACAGCTTTAGGCACGGCTGTCAAATGACATGTTTTGCGGATTTCTGAGTGAAAATAGGGGAATATGTCCTCCACAGAGACACACGTCCACACAGTTAAATACTCAGTTGCTGCTTATTTGCTGAAACCAATGTCCTCGAAAAAACGGAATATGAGTTTTGGCCTATGTAAAAGTTCCAGCACATTTAATGTTCTGTTTATTTATGTATAAAGTCATGTTACAGACTAGCTGTAAATTCATATTTGCTGCGAAATCCAAACTGCAATCCAGTCTGAACCCTCTTTCAGATGCATTTTGAGAGCAATGTTTAAAAGAGTGACAAATTTGGCATACTGGGGTTCTTTTGGGTTATGTTGCCTTGAGGCAACGTTGTGGAACAATAGATAGACCTTTCTTTTTAGCTAAACGTGTCACAAAACTTGATAACTACAAAATTTGTTGACTTGTTTAATTCTTGTAAATGATAAAAGAGAGAATAATTCTATTTATTTTTATTTCATATAATGGGTAGTAAAACATAGTGGATGCTGAATGCTACATCAAATTACATTCATTCATTCAAAGCTTACATTTCCAAATTTAAGTCAAATATCAATTCTTAATTAATAGAACCTTCTTTATTAATACATATGTAATAATACTACTAGATTCAAATTTAAATATTTAATAACACCATGGTTGCTCAAGTGACACCTCTCTTGCTACTGACTAAATCCATTTTTATGGTGTTGCTTCAAGGCAACAAACAAATTTCAGCAGTTTTTCTTAATGTAAAACATATCTATACAATACTCAATATTTAAAAAATTACTTCACATTCTTCATTCAGATGTGAATCATGGTTTTGGATGGATAAATCAAATAAATTAATAATAAATAACTATATCCTTCCTTTACTTAGGCATATTGTTTGGTGTATCACCTACAGTTTACGCCTTGCCTAAAATAGGTTTTACTATGCCTACCAGGAGATAGCAAGACCAAATCCAAGCTAGACTGGGTTCATTCTAACTCTTCGCTTCATTATTAACCCTTTCATCATCATTACGTACGCAACATGTCATTGTAAAGTGAGGGAAGTAGTTTGTTGCCCTGAGGCAACAAGCAATAGAGGGTTAACTGTGTCCCCTTATTCTCTAGCCTAACTTCAGTAACACATCATTTGAGCGGAAGTGGGTGTGAAATTAGTATTCATATTTCTCGGCCACAGTTACAGTTACTGTGCCTTGTCATATCTCCACATTTATACAACTTCCTAAAAAGAAAATGACTTGTGTTTAATGGCGCCGTGTGTCCAAACTCAATCATTGTTTCAGAAATTAAGTCTGGCAATGCTTCCGCAAAGAAACAGACACTGTTTAAAACATGCTCCGTCTCTGCTGTCCCTTATTCTCCACACCCCAGATAACAATGTTGGGAGTATACACATTTTTCCACAGCCACCTAATCCAAGCTGAGATTAGCCGTGATTGGGGACCAATACACACGGTGCGGGGCGACAGTCTGACTGTGACGGCTAATGAAATGTAAACACTGCTAATATATGTGGTCCACTCCTATAAAGATAATCAGACCTAATCACATTGTTTGCCCTCTGAATACATACTATGCTAATGGGCAAACACCTAGTGCCATTAACATGTTCAACAGCATTAAATTAGGCTTGGGTTTATAGAACGGCAATTACCGAAGACAAATGCCTTTTTTTCGTTCTCCTAATTAAACATTTATTGCTTACATAATCGGTTAATTGGTTACATCTTAAGGACACAACATGGGGTAGGTAGTCTCTTACCAGTGGTAACATAGCATCACTATGAGTTGGCACTACTTCTTTAAATACCGTCACTGACCAAAGAAAAAGGTGTATGTCAATTTTGGTCGAGTTTTTCTTTTATGCATCATTTGATAACATAAGTTGCCATTTATGTTATTTGTGTTATGACGAATGGACCAATAGAAATGGTCCAAAACTGCTTGGAAATATGTCTGGCTCCATTAGACTTACATCAAACCTTTATCAAGTTTTTGGCCTCTACTCTAAAGTCGCCATTCTGGAAATACTTGCTTTCCTTTGGACCTTCTTTTAAATGGGCCAGATTCATATATAACCAAGAAAAGTCCTGAACCACACTGCTGAGCTTTTCTTCCCATGCATACTGACCCTTGAGGACCCGCTCTTTTTTCTTTCTTTCTTTTTTTTCCTCTCCTTGGCCCCAACCGCAGTCCTCTCTCTTTCTATAGAGTGACTCAATGGCGATTTGAAAATTAACTTTCGAACAGATGCACTAATTCCATTTGTGCCGAGGAATGCCCGGGCACCATGTAACCCAAGCCAGGCCTGCTGTGGGCCTCCAGCGGGAGAAGGGGGAGAGGTTACGCTCCAACTGCTGGAGACTAGAGCCGGGTCTATCTCTCTGTTAATCAATACGGGCTCTGCCAATAATACGCATAATCAGCGAAAGCGATGCCGTTTTTTTCATCTGCCAGCGCTCACTGGGGTCCTCGGACTACACACCTGTTCTCTGGGCTCAGGGAAATTAGATAATCATTTCATGCACTGTGGACACGCACACTAAGTTTTCAAGGGAAAAGTTGGGAGGGCCGGGTCCCTGTTCATATATGTGTAACACGACTTTAATAAGGAACTTTCAACCCAGTTCTGAAGCTATTTCATTGGTGAACAATTCTCTTACGGCGGTTTCATCGGCTGCTTAATTAGGGCGGTGTAAAAATGGACATTTTGGAGCTGACGTAAATAGTGTAACATACCAGTCGTACAAGGACGTGTTGCACTGACACAATTGTGCAGTTCCATCTTTTTCTAGTAAGAATGTTGAAATTGAATGTTGAATGTTGAAGAATGAAAAAATTTTGAAAATATTTTTTCCAAAATGGATTAGATTAGATGAGATAAGATGAGATCAGATTAGATTAGATTAGATTAGATTAGAATATATTATATTATATTATATTAGATTAGATTAGATTAGATTAGATTAGATTAGATTAGATTAGATTAGATTAGATTAGATTTTATTGTATTGTATTGTATTGTATTGTATTGTATTGTATTAATTATATTAGATTAGATTAAATTAAATTAGATTAGATTAAATTTTATTGTATTATATTATATTATATTATATTATATTATATTAGATTAGATTAGATTAGATTAGATTAGATTAGATTAGATTAGATTACATTACATTACATTACATTACATTTGATTAGATTAGACTAGATTAGATAAAATTGTACTTTATTTTCTGTTTTCACATAAATTGGTCCAACAAAAGTCGCATACAATTGTGCTCCAACAATCAATAACTTGAAACAGGAATTCTGTGTTATGGCACATTCATTATATTTAGTGCTATTATATTTGGTAATATTGAACATGAACTATGTTTAGTTTTGTAACACAGCATGTTAACCATATTGTGCTTTGTATTATGCTACATCAGCCATATCATGACTGTATTATTGAGCATTAACCATATTAGGGCTCTGTATTATGGTACATTAACTATATTTAGTGCTGTAATATTGAGCATTAATCATATTATTAATGTAAAACACATTGACGTAAATGGGGTAGCATAGCAATCGCACACACAAGGACATGTTGCACTGGCAGTTTCCCCCCCCATTCTTTTGTTGTAGAAGAATTGTGCTGACGTAACATTGCATTCATGTGCAACTAACAATTTTAAATCCTGTATTTTGAAACTATTATTTTTTTCCAAATTGGCATTTAGATTAGATTAGGTAATACTTTATTTTCTGTTTTCGCAGAAATTGGTCTTGCACAAACGTACTCCAACAATCAACAACTTGAAAGAGGAATTCCACCGACTTTTCAAAATATTTGCATAGTTAAAGAGTTAAGATGTAAACCAAGTCACTCAGAGTGGTTCTATGTGAATCGCTCTGTCCCAGAGAAACGTACTGAGTCAGAAATGCTCACAGTGGTGGTGATAGGAACCAGATGTCAAAAGCTAGGCACAAAGCTATTACACAAAGCCATAGTGTAATACGTTGGCTGATTCACTAGTTTACCTCCATCGGCATTACATAAGAATCTTCAGACGACACGTGCATGTTCTTTATTTTACACAGTGAGTAAAATGGCTATACCTGTGTTCTTGACATCATGACCTCTGGTTCCCATCACCACCACTGTAAAGAAATCTGAGTTGGTAGGGTTTCACAATGAATCACTTCACATCAGATCTATTTGAAACACTTTGGTGAATTAAATGATCCTTTAATTAATAGCTATGTAGCTTAATACAGCACAGAAACTATATTTAGCTCTTTAATACAGCACAGCTAACATAACTAGCTCGCTAATGTAGCATGTTAGCTATATTAAGCACTGTTATATAGCACATTAACCATATTGATTTCTGTATTATGGCAGATTAAGCATATTTAGCTTTGTGCTAGAGTATATTAAACCCATGTATCTCTGTATCATGGTACATTTACCAAATTTACCTCTGTATCATGGTACATTTACCAAATTTACCTCTGTATTATGGTACATTTACCTTATTTACCTCTGTATTTTTGGTACATTTACCAAATTTACCTCTGTATCATGGTACATTTACCAAATTTACCTCTGTATTATGGTACATTTACCATATTTACCTCTGTATTTTTGGTACATTAACTATATTTACCAATGCAATATTGACAATTAGCCATATATAATTCTGCAGTACTGAACATTAACCATGTTTATTTCTGTATTATCGCAGATTAACCATATTTACCTCTGTATAATGACACAGTGACCACATTTAGCTCTGCGTCATGACAGATTAACCATATTTAGCTTTGCATTATGGTACATCTATCATATTTAGCTCTGTATTATGGTACATGAACTATATTTACCAATGTAATATTGACAATTAACCATATACAGTTCCGCAATACTGAACATTAACTATATTTAGCTCTGTATTATGACATAGTGGCCATATTTAGTGCTGTTATATTAAACATGAGCTATATCTAGTTTTGTAACACACCATATTAACCATATTTAACTTTGTATAATACTACATCAGCCCTATTTAGCACAGGTAATATTGAGTATTAACCATATTTAGTTCTCTAATATTAAAGATGAATTATATTTCGCTTTGCACTATGATACATTTACCATATTGAGCTCTGTTATATGGCACATCAACCATATTTAGCTGTAATATTGAGCATTAGCCACATTAACCATCCTGTAATAGTGAACATTAACTATATGTGGCTGTGTAACGTACCATATTTAGCTCTATGGCATGAAAAATAACTATATATGCCATTTTATATGGCAAATGAATTATGTTGAGGCATGTTATATGGCTAGTTAACTATATTTGGCTCTGTGTCAGGGCTAATGATCTATATTCAGATCTCTGTGACATTGGCCATTAGGGATACTGAACGTGTTAACTGTATTAACCACATAACCACGTTAACTAAAGCATGCTCTATTAATTGCATTAACTACAGCCGGTTGATTGGATCGTTTGGGGAGACGAAGGGGGGAGGGGAGTCTTGTACAACGTTGAGCAAGTGATGAAGCGACGAAGACCACACCACGAGTCCAGGGACACTAGACGATGTGTTTTCCTCCATTTCCTCTCAGTAATAATGAGTTGTTAGTGCGTGGAGCACGCAGCGTGCGATTGGGGGGGATGGGGTAGGGGGCTGGTTGCTTGTTGCTGTGCCACTGTTAACAAACTTCTCTGCTTGTTCTCGGTCCTCCCGTCATTACGCCCCCCTGCGTGAGCACCATGCAAGCGTTTAAGCCCCCCATCAGCACATCAATACAAAACTAAACACCCCATGCTGCAAGGCAGGACAACCAGCAGCCCCCTCCCGTGACCACTTAACATGTGCTAATGAACGCACCACCCGGACAGATAAGTTCCCACTCACTGCAAATGAAGTGTGATCTGTGATGAAATGAAAAGATGATGCTCCAGGATAACGTCAGGTTCCACCTTAAATACGGAACGCAACAGCTGTGCCATTTAAGGTGGAGCGGACAGTTGGGAACCGGGAGAGCTGGGAACCGAGCTGCTCGTGAGAAACAGCATTAACGTGCGAAACCTACGCGGATTATACAAGAGCCAAAGACCGCTGCTGCAACTGAACACCTTGAGGAGACTCGACTGGCAGACCTCGGCGGCCCCGCCCCGCAGCGCGCTGATTGGTCCGTCCCGCCGGAGGGCGTGGCCTAGCCGCCGTCCTCATAAATAGGCAAAGCGTCCCGCTCGGTGCGCGGATTTGTATGAGCGAGAGAGAGAGAGGCTTTTGTCAGCTCGCCGCATGCATGCAGACGGCGGATTCCTTTCTTTCCCCTCCCCTCAGTTTCTGTCCTTAAACTTTCATTTCTCCACCGCACGCTGGAATCGGCGCGGGAAGACGGAGCTGACGGAGGCGGCGGATCGCGCTTGGAAATAAGGGAATAAGGGGAAGTGGACGGCGCTCCGAGACGGCTGCATATCCTCAGCCATTTTGCCTACACGCCTAGGGGGCTGTGTGTGTGTTTTCTCTGTCCGTTTTTTTTTTCCCTCCCTCGCACCGTTCCTCCTCTGCTTGCTGCCAGAGCCGTACGGTTGCAACTCCGGTGAAGCGAGATGGGATCACGGCTGAGGATCTGATGGGACTAAAGAAGATAAAGCAGCTCCTACAATAACAACAACAACAACAAGAGCAAGAACAGTAATAGAGAACCCCCCCAAAAAACAACGGACTGGCGGACTGTAGACTCCAGCGACCCTCTCTCTATTGTCACTAGAGGTGGGGAAGAACAGAGCAGAGCATGGAGTGCTACCTGTTGGGGATTTACCTGTTCCTGGCCCTGGGTGCCCTGCGGCGCTCCAGCGGCACCACAGCCAAGGAGCTCACGTGCCAGGAGATTGCCGTGCCCCTGTGCAAAGGCGTCGGCTACAATCACACATACATGCCCAACCAGTTCAACCACGACACGCAGGACGAGGCAGGCCTGGAGGTGCACCAGTTCTGGCCGTTGGTGGAGATCCAGTGCTCGCCGGACCTGCGCTTCTTCCTCTGCAGCATGTACACCCCCATCTGCCTGGAGGACTACAAGAAGCCGCTGCCACCGTGCCGCAGCGTGTGCGAGCGGGCACGGGCTGGCTGCGCTCCCCTCATGAGGCAGTACGGCTTCCCCTGGCCGGACCGCATGCGCTGTGACACACTGCCCGTGCAGGGTGACCCGGACACTCTGTGCATGGACTACAACAGGACTGACTCTACCACGGCATCGCCGGTCCTGTCCAAGCCCACCGGACGGCCGGGCAAGCCACATGTTCCACCTCACAGGACCAAGCATGGTCCCGGGAGGCCGGGCGTCCAGAACAAGCGCAAGCCGGGGTCCCCTTGTGAGCCGGGCTGCCAGTGCCGTGCGCCCATGGTGCGGGTGAGCAGCGAGAGGCACCCGCTGTACAACCGTGTGAAGACCGGCCAGATGCCCAACTGTGCCATGCCCTGCCATAACCCATACTTCACCCAGGACGAGAGGACTTTTACAGCTTTCTGGATTGGCCTGTGGTCAGTGCTGTGCTTTGTGTCCACTTTTGCGACGGTTGCCACTTTTTTGATTGACATGGAAAGGTTTAAGTATCCCGAGAGACCCATCATCTTCCTCTCGGCCTGTTACATGTTTGTTTCTATTGGCTACATTGTGAGACTGATTGCGGGCCACGAGAAAGTTGCGTGCAGCCGGGAATATGACGTGGAGCATGTGCACTATGAGACGACGGGTCCTGCGCTTTGCACTGTCGTCTTCCTCCTGATCTACTTCTTCGGCATGGCCAGCTCGATCTGGTGGGTGATCTTGTCCCTCACGTGGTTCCTTGCGGCTGGCATGAAGTGGGGCAACGAGGCCATAGCCAGTTACTCGCAGTACTTCCACCTGGCTGCCTGGCTCATCCCAAGCATGAAGTCCATCGCCGTCTTGGCCCTCAGCTCTGTGGACGGGGACCCGGTAGCTGGGATCTGCTATGTGGGCAACCAGAATCTTGACAACCTGCGGGGCTTTGTCCTGGCCCCCTTGGTCATCTACTTGTTCATCGGCACCATGTTCCTGCTGGCAGGTTTCGTGTCCCTGTTCAGGATCCGCAGTGTCATCAAGCAAGGTGGCACCAAAACGGACAAGCTGGAGAAGCTGATGATCCGCATCGGCATTTTCACGGTGCTCTACACCGTGCCGGCCACCATCATCGTGGCGTGCTACTTCTACGAACAACATAACAGACAAAGCTGGGAAACTAGCCACAACTGCTCGTGCCTGATGGAGCATGAGCCCCGGAGGCCTGACTATGCCGTGTTCATGCTCAAGTACTTCATGTGCCTCTCCGTGGGCATCACGTCGGGTGTTTGGATTTGGTCAGGCAAGACGTTGGACTCTTGGCGGGCTCTGTGCACGCGCTGCTGCTGGGGCAGCAAAGGCACGAGCGGTTCCACTTACAGCGATGTGAGCACGGGGCTCACGTGGCGCTCAGGCACGGCCAGCTCCGTCTCCTGCCCCAAACAGATGCCCTTATCGCAGGTCTGAAAGAAAAAGACAATGGACTGCTGACTGTTTGGAGGAGGTCATGCATCAGCCTTTCCCTCTATTAGCATACAAATGGACTGCTAATGGTTTCCATTAGGCAAGCAGCAAGAAAGGCTGGTAGGAACAAGGTACCTGTCATTATTATTAATATTATTATTATTATTGTTGTTCTATCCATTCTATTGACATGGACATGCAATCAGTAACGCCTACAGAGAATCGGGGTGGTCTTTTAGTGAAGCTCGGACGTTTGCCCCCGCGCCTCAGCCCATACTTTAGCCAGCCTTTAAGGGAAGAGTTTCTGCTGCTTCACTTTTTACTCAAGACAGTTTGAAATGTCTGAAACAATCAAAATATCAAAGACGGTCTCGAATAAGCCTTAAAAGTCTTAGTGCCCAAATATTTTACGGGTTGTTGTTGTTTTTTTTAAACTGTCAAATGTATTTATACTATTGTTGTGTACAAACGTGTAAATTCTGTATAAAAAAAAGATTTATAAAATTATTGTAAATTTGTACATAGTGTAGATGTCACCTCGAAGACAAATATGACTTTTATTTTGACAATAAAACATTTGGAGAAATCTTACAACTCTTGCAGCTTCTTCTCTAGGCAAGTAATGAGGGGGTTTTCCTTTTTTGGGGGGGTGGGAGTGTGTATGTGTGGGGGCGGTGGTGGTGGGGGGCTAGGGGTGACCCTATTGAAGGTGCTTGTTCTGGGCTCTTTTGTGGGGCCCTTGTAAAGAGCTTTTCTTAGCTCTTAGCTATCTGGGGCCGTAATTAGAGGCGAGGAGCTCGAGTTGGAGAATCTCCATAATTGTTGCACTCTTCACTTAATTTACTCCAAGAGGGGCAGAGTGAATGGGGTTTAAATGCAGGGAACGGGGGGCTCTTTTCATCTACGGGAAACTTTGATCTCTCTTTAAAGTCTCCAATAAAGGTGACATGTAGATAGAGCGTTTTCTTTTTCTCCCCCCCTCCTCCTCCTCCTTCTCCTCCTGCCAATGCACCGTAGAGTTGTCTTAATGTCTAATTTGAGAGCACCATCAAAAACGTCTTACCCGGGCTTCAGCTGTATTATTAACGGCGGAGTTTAGTCTCAAACGTGAGAGACAGTGAATGGGGCCCTACAGGTGGTCCCTTTACAGTAATCCCCCATCGAGGGACCTTCGCTGTGAGTCCTGACAGAACTGTAGTAAAGCTCAGACAAAGAAACTCCACTGGAAAAAAAAACATGTTGCCTGATGGCAAATGAAACAGTTTGCTTTCTTGTTTTGTCCCACACAAACTTGGTGCGGTCCGACTTGAGGGGGGTTGGTTGTTTGGGGGGAGGAGGAGGGTGAAACTTGGAACGTGTTCTGGTTTTTGGTGCAGTGTAAAGTAACTTACCTTGTTTTGGCCCCATTACTTTAGGTCCTGGGTATTGCATCAGCTTAGATTCTGTAATATTGCTAAGCTAATATAATAACCCGGGTTAAGCCTTGTCGTGGTTCATTGTTGGTGAAGCCTAAAGGTAAAGTTTCAATTTGCCTTAATAGATCTGTAGTAGAAGGTTCAAGACTTGCCTGGCAACTGAAGCTTCCTTTCTGTTAGCTTTATGCTAGCTTTATGCTGGAGCTACAAGGCTAACATAACAGAAATCTACAGTATGTCACCGAAAGAAGATGGTTGGTTGTTTGATTGACCCTTCGCGGCTCATACCTCCAGTAGTAGACCAAACATGCTTTGTCTGTTCAACTACATCTTGGTCAGGGTGATCTGTCATGGAATTGGATTTGTCAGTGGACCAGTCAGGTTCATTATCTGTTTAATCTGATATATCAAATCTTCTTTATGGTGTATTAGATGAGTTGTTGCTGGGTTTGTCCTCTGTCTGCTCACCACTAACGCGTCCATCCAATCGACCAGTCTGATTGACTTTATGCCCATCTTCACTCTGCCTTCAGTACTAAACCGTCCGATTGATTAGCTAGGCCTTTAAAACATTACACTGCCCAAAATCAAGCCTATTCACTGCTTTCCTAATGACTTTACATGAATGCCTTAAAATGGATAACATCATTTCACAGAGTTTCCCTTTAGCACAGGCTACCTGTTTGCATATGCCGTGCTGAGAAAAATAAAAGATATCTGTTGGGAAATTAGCATTGCTAATATCTGCTATTATGCACCTGTGTAAATGTGAACCATGCCTGTGCCATTATACACTTGTTTCACACTTCACTGAAGGTTCTGAAACTCTCAGCGTATCTGCTCATCATGCAGACAGTCTGAAAGGTATGTACTCTTATAGCACTTCACATGCTGTGACAGTAAACTGAAAAGATGAAGCCAAACAAATGTTCAAGCTGGGGATTTGTTCACTTACGAGACTTCCTGGGTGCTTTTTATATACAGGCTCAGGCCGTTTTACATAAATGTAGTAATTACATGGCTAGAAGTCTTATTATTTGTAAATGTTGAAGTCTAATCTGATTTTGGCCATTTCTTAATGGTGAATGGTCTTATATCGCCATCTAGAGGCCAATGTATTCAACTGCAACAGCACAGAGCTTATCGGTAAAGTAAACGGTAAAGGGCTGTTGGTCTACAGAATCAGAATCTCTCTCTATTTGTCATTATAACAGCACAAACAGACTAGACGCATAAGCAAGATGATACATGGGGTCATTACATCCCGGTTCAACTAGAGCAGAGGTGCTCAGAGGTACCACTGTTCAGATCCTTCTGAAGGCCCTTATTACCTGCATCAGGTGTATTAGATTAGAGTGGAATTAAACTCTGTGGGGTAGTAGATCTCCATTATGAAAAAAATTAGCAAAAAAAATATATTTATGTAATATATCTCTATACGAACTGTTCAGTTTATTTTTACTACAGAAGTATTAATAGTACATTTAATAACTGACTTTTAATTTAATGACTGAACTGCAGTATTACAATAATATTGATTAATTAGAAATAAAAGATCAATAAAAAGATATAATGTTCATATTAATAATAATAATAATAATAATAATAATAATAATATTATTATTATTATTACAGTTCTATCAAGTCTCTTAATAACTGAAAGATTAAAAGATCTTTGCTTCGAAATGGCTTCAGAAAAGTGCTAGGATCTGATAATCCTATTTCCAAAATGTGAATAAGAACAGCTGTGTGTGGTACAGATTTTTTCATGGTTTATTGATTTATGGAAAATTAGCTTTTTTGACAAAGACTCCTATATGGTACCACTTCAGAATAAGACCACCCTTACACAGGTTTATGAATGGTTTGAAATAAGAGTCCATTATTAATATGAACATCTGAAATAAGAAATGGCAGCACATCAGCAATAAAAACATGTGACCCGGCATTGTTTATACTGTTAAAGCTCAGATTTTGATGTTTGATTATTTTAAGTTGTCTTTTCCATCAATCGGCACTAAACCCGTCAGCTTCAGAGTATATTCATGTTAGTTAGATAGAAGGGCTAAGCATTGCCCTTTTATTACTGTGTTATAAATGCTTATTAACACTTTGTAACATGCTTATAACATAACTAATAACATCAGTAGACTCATTTTAAACCATTAACCAACCCTAAAAGGGTATGCTTATTCTAAAATGGTACCAAAGTGTTAAATCCATTTAAAAAAGCATTTTTATACTCTGTTCTCTAGAGTTAAATAAATCATATGTCTTTCAATCAAATATTAAAAATCATATTACAAAGAAATATGAACATTGATACAATAATAGATTACAGTACTGGTGATCTATATTAAGCATGGTAGAGCTACAGCCCACAGTAAGGAGGTGAGGGGCAAAAAGGTCAGACTACAGTGCAGGGTGTCCACTGTGGGTAATGAGGGCCACGGCTCTGGGAAAGGAGGGCTATGTTAGCGTGTCGAGGTGTGTTGGTTTTGATGGCTCTGAATGGTGTAGCGGCGAGAAGAGGACAGAGGAGGTGATGTCCAGTCCTGTAATCTTACCAGTCCTCTTTATGACCCTGGGATTGTGATGTCCTGTAGTGGTGTTAGATTATACTCCGTTATTAGATGTCTCCTTTTACACATGTGCAGGGGGTCGTGCAGAGGTGGCTAGAGCTACAGACTTGTGAACCTGGGAGCAGGCTAACTAACCCAGAAGTGATAATGGGATCCAGGAGTTGCGAAGTCTACAACACGAATGTAGCCATTACATTTATTAAACACCAAGTGGGCCGTCAAATAATGTCACCTGTGCTTAAACATACCTAACAGCGTGTAATTCCTCCACAAGCAGCAATAACAGCTGGGGTTTGGCATGGACTGGACAGGTTTCTGGATGTAGGCCACAGCAATGTTCAGACACTCCTGCATCACTGAATTGTCCAGTTGGGCCAGATTTAGTGGATGCCTCCTTCCCTGGCACCATTCTGAAGAGAGTCCTCTGTAGACTGGGATTTTAGTCACTGCTGGTAGACCCATATTACCGTACGCTTCCTACACCTGCAGATTCAGCTACTTCCTCCCCACTGTGGTCTTTGGCTACACTCAAATACAGTAACTCCTCTTAGCCAATCATTAACATCAGCTCTGGAGACGTTTTCCACACATGGAGCGAGACACTCCCTGCACGGTACCACCTCTTCTCAATCTATGGATCCCGTCACTCACACCCTGCAGGTATTCATAGCCCCAGCATCCTTGTGCAGCGCCATCTGCAGGAGCCTGAAGTCACTGCCAGCTTAAACACACAAGGTGAGTTTATAATATAGGCTGAAATCTTCTCAAAGCACCCAGAACCGTTTCATGTATTGGCTTTCTGCGTGTATTGAATTGAGCTGGACTCACTGCCCAGCTTCAGTCATGGTTAGGCCATGATTGATCCAAGTTGCACATGTCTCATTGAAAATATTGGCTCTATGTATTTGTATATGTTTGTTTTCCTCTTTTTCCTCCTCGTCCTCAATGGCCTTTGTGGCCTGCTAGGCCTCCTCTTACTTTCACTCTTCCTCTTTATCTGTGCTCTTGCTGCTCCATGACTGAGACGGACTGGTAGTCAGTGTATTGCATTTTAAAGGCCAGTGTTTCTATGTGACCAACATGATGCTATTTTCAGATTTGCAAAACTGTGACCGTGAGTATGATATCTGAGTGAAAGCTAATTGACATGTGCTTAGAGCTTAACCATAAGGAGTCATGTTGCTGATACACGAGGTTACAGTTTCAGAATTGCGTGTATGCAATGGGAAACGACCGTATAGAAGAATTGTGACAGTGCTTGGGGTGAGGGGGGTTAGAAGCAGATTCCTCTCTCTACCAGCAGGGGTCCTCTGTCTCCCCAGTTCTAGCTGTCACTGTAGTTACTGGTCATTGCACCAGTGCTCCCAGTCTGTTGGCACACTTGCTTACTGTGAGCTCTGAGTTTCAACAGTAGTTCTGAGCTGCAGCTTTACCATTGTGATGACTTGTGTCTCAGATCTCCAGTACTGGTTTGGATCCAGTTCTTGTTTTGTCATTTATGGTTGCCACATATTCGTTTTCCATTCATTCATTCATTGCATGTATTTTAATTTATTATATTCTGTATACTAAGATCTGTACTTGGATGCAGCTCGCTCGTCGGGTTCACCTTGCTGATAGACATCTGAGCAGACACATTTAGCCTACCAATACTCAACGCTTGTGAATCATTGTGCAGGAAATAGGCCTGTACCTGACTCTGGAACAGTTCCAGCACAGATGCAACAACAAGTTAGGGCTGGATCCTTTCCGAGAGAGAGTTACTGTATCAAGTTCAGTTTAAACGTCTTCTGAACTGGGTCCATGCCACATTTGAGCCAGATATGAAGGTAATATGTAGAAAAGCAGCAGTCCAGGGCTGGATGCAAGGCTGTTTTTAAGCTCCTTTGGCACATGTGCCTAAAACAGATCAGTTACAGTATTGGACTGCTGTGCAAAAGGACACTGGGCCAGCTTTGCTTTGCAGATCCAGACTGGATGCACTGCAACATTTGGTCTTAATTAGGTGCGGTGTATGTTTATTGTCTGGGAATGATTATGTCTGATAATGACATCAGGCTTTGTGGAAACAAAGATTCACAAATGAATATGTGTTAATGTGTGAACTGTCAAACCAGTACACTAACGCAGTGTTTAAATAGTCAGTTAGATGCAGCTGTCAATCAGCACGATCATGCAGCCAGTCCAGACCGATGAAAAGGAATAAGAGATAATGAAAGAAAAAAAATGCCATAGAAAAGTATTAGGCAGGTGGGCTGTTCTTCAACACTGGGCTATGTTGAGAGAGCACAGTGTAAGTGTTAGACACCAGGGGGCAGCATTGCTGTAAGAACTGACATGTCTAAAGATTTTGTGAACAGTGTCTTAATAACTGTGAGTATAGGACTATGATTCTTCTTGTTACCAGCGAAGAGGTATAATTTAATCATTTTAAGATCTATATTAAAACTAATGGTTCTAAATAGAACTCTAAAGGCACTGATTTGACTAAGGTGGTCTTAAAGAACTCTTAACCAATGGTAAGTAAATATAGATGGCACTAGTCTGATATCGGGTATTGGTATTGAGCTGATATCAACAGAAAATGCTGTGGTGGATATAACAGAGGATCCAAAGTTGCCTCTAACCTAGCCTGAAATAGAATATGACTCAACGTATATTACAGAAATGATTGTGTCACATAGATTTGTGTAGCTATTGCTCTATTATAATTCACAGATCTGGCAACTCACTCAGGACTGAGTTAAATGAGGGACGAAACTCCATATATAACTTTACACAACATATTTATATTTCTTTAATCTATCATAACTTTTAGTAATAACTAGAAAAATATTTTTTCAACATCTATATTTATGTTGTAACCAATGTTTTATTATTACATGTTATTACATCTTAATTACTACCATATTATTTGGTCATGACTATAAAATTACTGAGATTAGATTTAGGATACCCTGTCCACATAAGGAAAATGAAAAAATGAGTTTCCAAAACTAAAGTTAAAAACATTATTCAACGATGTACAGGAAATGGGCCTCCAGTAACCTGGTAGACCAACATACCCACCACAATCAGACGACCGTTACTTTCATCTCAGACGTGAGAAAGTCAAGCTTCACTATAGCCTCAGATTTAAAAGCAATTCACAGGTGTTTATCCATCCACTGTGAGAAGACAACTCAAGGATATGGGTCTGAAAGGATGTGTAGCTGTTCAAGGAGCACCTCACTGAGGAAAGAAAACTGCTGGTGTTCTCCGAACGATGGACTCATGATCGAGTGACAATGACAGTGGACTCACCATCCAACATGTTTGGGCTTTCTTGGATTGTGAGCAGCCAAGAAGGCAACCAACTTCTAAGACTGAACTTTTGAGGTGTGAGAAAAGATTTCTGGAGGAAACTGAAAGCAAATCTCTATAAACAACTGAGTAATGAATAATCATGGTTTATTCAGTTTGGACTGGACTGAAGAACTTCTAGTCTTTTGCACAATACTGTGTATCGTCGCTGTCCAGTGCAAAGCAGGTATCTCCAAAATGGCAACTTTACAGGAGAGGCCAAAGACCTAATGTAATTTGAATGCAAGTCAATGGAACCAGACTTTTAATCCAAGCAGTTCTGAGCACTTTCTGTTCCTCATGCAATTTCCACACAGCATAAATGGCATGTGCATAAAGATCAAAATCAACAAAAATGGAGATACATGTTTTGCACTGGAAAGCAACGATGTGTTGTCTCGTTTCAATAGGCCGCATACACACGACTAACCTGCAACTGCATATTCATAAAGGTTTATTACTTGATTTATTAAGATCAAGCGCAGTGATTACCAAGTGAGTGGCAGAGTCATTCGTGTGGGCTTGTTCGGACCAACATCTGAGGGAGAGTATCTGAATATCTGAGGGAACAATCATCTTCTGTCATCAAAGCTCAAATACCACACTGAGAAATCTAAAACGCTCCAGTTATTTTTCGCCCACCCAGTGATGTGTGAGGAGACAGAAGAGGGAGCATGTTGCCCTGTCTCCTCTCAGACATGCTGGATCATGAAATGATTAACTGCACATGCTTGGTTATTGACTTTCATCAGTTTTCAAGTACAGTGTTTCAAAATTGAAAAGGTTGATAATAACAGTACCCTGACTACAATAAAGCAGAACTGGACATTTCTATAATGTATATTTTAAAGCAATGGTTCAACAAATACTACTACTAATAATAATAATAATTAGAAGAAGAAGAAGAAGAAATGAAAAGAAGAAGAAGATCAAAAAGAAGAAGAAATGAAAAGAAGAAGAAGAAGAAGAAGAAGAAATGAAAAGAAGAAGAAATGAGAAAAAGAAGAAGAAATGAGAAGAAGAAGAAGTAGAAATGAGAAGAAGAAGAAGAAGAAGAAGAAAAAGAAGAAGAAATGAGAGGAAGAAGAAGAAGAAATGAGAAGAAGAAGAAGAAATTAGAAGAAGAAGAAGAAGAAGAAGAAATGAGAAGAAGAAAAAGAAGTAGAAATGAGAAGAAGAAGAGGAAGAAATGAGAAGAAGAAGAAATGAGAAGAAGAAGAAGAAGTAGAAATGAGAAGAAGAAGAAGAAATGAGAAAAAGAAGAAGAAGAAATGAGAAGAAGAAGAAGAAGAAGAAGAAGAAATGAGAAGAAGAAGGAGAAGAAGAAGAAGAAATGAGAAGAAGAAGAAGAAGAAGAAATGAGAAGAAGAAGAAGAAGAAGAAGAAGAAGAAGAAGAAGAAGAAATGAGAAGAAGATACTTGTTACTTGTTGTTACTTGTTAGCTACGTTGGCCCTGTAGCTCCAGAGCAAAACTAAAAAAATACTACACATACCAGACCTGTCTTGTCTGATCAGTTACATGTTGGGCATTTACTGTGTAAATCTGTACCAAACTTCAGTCTAGCAGTAAACCTGGCATTTTATACTGTTAATATTAAGCACTATCGAGCACTAGGCTAACCGTAACGCTACAACAAGACAAAACCCGTTTCATTCAGGAACAGCACACCTTTACGGGTTTCCACTGCTGGACTCCAAATGTGTCTGTATGTATCCACTAGAGGGCAGTCTGCTCTAGATAGGTTAGATCATTGGTTACCAGCTCTGTTTCTGGAGATCCACCTTCCTGTGGAATCTAGTTGCTACCACAATATGCCACAACTGCTTTACTGATTAGACTGGGCATGCTAATTTGGTTAACAGGAAATGGAAACTGGTAGTTACTAATAAGCATGTAACTGCTCTACTTGTCTTTACATGTTTATCTTATCTTTACCTCACCTGTTTATTTATCTGTCTATTTATTAGCATTCAAATCATCCTTATTTTAATTTTCTGTTCTTGTGTGGTATGTTTATTAATTTTATATGTTAATTAATGTTAATATTTTATCTCATTTTCTTTTTAATTAAATTATTTTTTATAATTTGTCTGTTGCAATTGTAGTTTGCCTATTTCTCCTTGTATGTTGCAATCCTATGTATAAGTTTATTATACGGATTTTATTATTATTATTATTATTATTATTATTATTGTATTTATATATTATATTTTACTATTTATCTTGTTAAACTTTGTCCGTTTGTTCTATATTCCATATTATTTCAGTTTAATTTACCAGATTAAAATCTGTTTTTCATTTTCTTTTGCAATCCTTTAAGATTTAAATGCTTGGCTACATTGAAAATGAGGGTCACCCTAAAGGTATTTCCCAGTGAAAATGAAGGCTGATTGTTTGACTGATTGATTAACTGATAATTTCCATAATTGTATTTGCCAGTGGTTCCCTTTCATGTCCTTTTCCCTTTCATGTCCCTTGTATGCTACATTAGCATTTCAGACCTAAGTATTTCTTTGATCATGCATGTCTTTGTCATGTTATACACTGTATTTTTGGTGGAACAAAAGCTTTTGAATGTTGTGTTAGAACTTTTGTTGCCATGAAGCAAGATAACATTTGCTATTTTATGCTAATAATGCTAATAAGTGCATTTAGCCGTTGGCTTTCAACTCACGGAAACTCCATTAACAAAGGGTTATAGCCCACAGTCCCAAATCTGCAGGAAGTGAACCATTCAGTAACTGATCTTTGAAGTGCTGTAGATGGGTGGAGAGATATTAGAGTGAAGCCAAACTCCATTAGAGTCAGTCCAGTGTGATGTGCTCTTCCCAATGAGCCATTGATCACATTGCTAGCCTTTGAGTCCAAAGCCATCTTCTCTGAGGTGTCCATGTTGGGTGTCATAGTCACGTGATCAGTGCCTAGTGGACACCAAGCTTAAAGTTGTATTGTCTTACATTAGAATTCAATGAGGTTTTGGCCCTCGCCCTGTAAGGTTTCCATTTTGGAGATGGTTTGACTTTATAGTTCCTTAAGGCCTTTAAAAATATTTTAGATAAATACCAGAGTTAAAAATCACATCACATCAACACAATCACTGTATAATCACATGATCCGGTACTAAAGATAATGATGAAATCACACTTCATTTAAATCATTTCAAACCAATCTAAACTAAACAAATATCCAGGTAAACACGTTGCATGAAGTAAGAGATGCATGAAGTAAGAGATGGCCTGACCCATGTATGATTTCCTAATCCCATGTTGTTTTGCGGTGTCTATCTTCATGTCAGTATATTCAGTAACATAAACAACTCACTATTGGAAAGTCACATGCAGTGACAGTCAAAAGTTTGGACACACCCATCTAAATGGATGCTGTAGGTGATCATAAACTTTACAGGCTTATACTTAACAGTTCCAACGGGTGAGATGTCTGAACCAATGCATATCCTGATATACCACATGCATTTTTGATGGATCACAGTATTATATTTCCGCCACATCTCCACCTCTAATATATATTTAACTGTGTAAAAACTTTTTTCTTTTTTTTTTAATTGTTGTGCAGTGAGTATGACTGGTGCAGTGATAAACTGTGTTAAGATGAAACAACGAAGACTGAAGATATACGCTATCGCATGTCAATCAGACGGTGCAGTTAGCCATTAGCGTAAGTAGATAAATGAGTGTGGCAGTTAATACAACAACAGTTTGAATTTATATTAAACAGCAAATAAATATTGAATAAACTGTCTAACATCGCATCGTCGTTGTAGCAGGCAGCAGTAGCTTAGCATGCTAAAGCCTCCACTGCAGTTTAAGAAAGTGGTTTTATCCTCCTGTAAAGTTCCATTTTGAACGTTTTTAAGGTGGACTGTATAATTCCATGAGTGATATTTTATAGTTTGGTGTCTTCACCTTTATTCTACAGTGAAACATTAAGCTAAAAATAAGGAGAACCTTCTATGAGTAGCCGTGTCTAAACTTTTGACTGGCGCTGTAAATCAAATAAACAGCCTCCTCCATTCCTTAGAGTCCATGCCCAGAGCGCTGGCTCTATTGTTAGTCAACTATAGTCGGCGAACAGTCTGGATCTGATATCAAAGTCACACTCTGCACGGTTGGAGGCTGCTCAGAAACGATGCCGTGTCAGTAAGCTGGAGATGGTGTAAGGTTCCACATCTACAGATAGAACGTGATCTGATCAGGCAATCTCAAAAAGAGCAGAGTGATGTGCCAATTGAGGAGGCCCTCGTTTGTCACTGAAGCACCATCAGTCTTTCTCGAATCAAAGCCGGACTTGTCAGGAGCCCCTAGCCAACAAACGGTTTGACGTGAATCCAAGGACATAAGCTGGTGACAAAAGACGGGAGGAAAAAGACCCAGCGATGACAAATTGTCAGCAGTGACACGTCTGAGGGTGCGATAGAAGTACCAGAGAGGCCGCTTTTGTCTCTCTCTACGACACGCGGCTGCTATTGGAGGAGCAAGAGCAGCCGAGCGCAGGCAGGAGTCTGCAGCTCATTTGGCTGTAGAGGTGAAATGTTCTCGGAGAGGTTGGATGCGAGGCGGCCGTCATCGCGCTCTCGTGTTTCACTGGATCATGGTGCGCTATTTTAAGTGTTTGTATGCGTTCTAAAGTTCCAGCCCTCAAAGCCCTCTGGGTCCTTGAATGTATTGTGACAAACCACCTCCATAAATATGTATCCCGGCTTTGACTCTAATTGCTTTGCGATGGACTGCAGGCCAAGGCCGATTTTACCAGCCTTTGAAAAGCCCAGTGGTCCCTTAATGGAATACCTCAACCGGAAAAATGCTAACGTTGCTAATACATAAAGAAATGCTGGCAGGGTCCTTGTAGCATAATTCAGATTTGATTATGCTAATAGGGCCATGCTATCTTTCCAAACTTTCTTACCTTATCTCCCACATCCTACCACCTAAAGACCCTTCTCTGCGGAGTCTACTGTGCTCTGATTACTGCTGGTCGGTTTAAAACATTTATCTAATGACTTTTTTATTCTATTAAATATGAAACTCTAACAGCCCATACTCAGAGGTGGAGTACATAAACCATGTAGTGGAGTTAAAGTAGAGATACCCAAGGTCAAATGTTCCTCCAGTGTCAGTAGAAGCTCCTCCCTTTAGACCTCCACTGGAGTAAAAGTACTAAAGTATGTACCTTCAGATGTACTTAAGTATGGAGAGTAACAGGAGTATGGTTTATTATGGCTCTAATGTCCTATTATCATTTCTGGAACAGGACTCTTCATCAGCTCAGTGTAGGTGAAGAGACTCTAGTGTCTCTCAGTCCACCAGTCTTTAATAGAAGCTCATTCATTAGTCTGACATTGACGTCTATTCACATCATCATCAGCACAGAACACTGAAGGAGAACAGGTTCCATTAGCTAGAACCAAGCTCTGTCCAACCGGTCAAACAAGCTTAGACCAAAGTGTCACTGAAAAGGACAGACTGTGCATTTCCTTGTTTCATTTGATAGGAACGGACACCACAGCTTCCTCCACAAACATTTCCCTAACCTTTTGCATACAGCTGTATGTACACTGTAGTGATGTGTAGAGCAGCATCGTATCCCCCAGCCTCATCACTTTGAATCTTTTGTATGATATGAAACAGTTTTGTATGGTATTTGTGTTTTCGTACTGCAGTCTTCTTCTCTCACTAAATTACCCACTGTGCATTGCACAATCTACTGGGAGTTCCTTTGGTGCTTACCTAAAGATCCGCAGGCTAATAAGTTCATTTGTGTTAGTTAGCACCAACGATACAGCATTGTCAATCATCAAATAATTTTAATAATAATAAAATAATATAATAAAAAAAAAAAACTGCTTTTACAAAATTAGCCAAATAAAAACAACAGCCTGTATTTCAGTATCTACTCCTAAGCACTTTGTAGTCTTTCAGAATGTGCCTCCACCTTCAAGATGCAACGTGACAGGAACTTTACATGATGCTGGACCAAACAGTGTACACATCAGCCATTGCATGTCTGTTGCATGTTTGATCATGATGCAGTAGGACACTTCAAACAAAGGTATTCATGAACTGCAGTTCATTTAACTGACATTCCCAGATTTAAGTGTGTAGGGAACGTGGTAGTCCTGTTAAGGGACCTTGTGTGATAGAAGGCAGCTGTTGTCTTTAAACCAGGTAGCTTCTTGCTTTAGATACTACTGGTGAGAACTACGTAGCCATGTTTTAGCTAGGCGAACTTCAAACTTTATACATTGGTAAATTAAAATGGGTTGCACCACACCACACACTAGCTTTACACTTAAGCTTAGAGGTGGCTCCACCTACCCATAAGTAGGAGCATGCTGCAACCCATTTTGATTTCAATGTTTCAAGTGAGGTGTAAACTGGCCTTCACTTGAATTTACACATAGCTAGCATGACTGCTGTATGACATTTGTATCTTAAGTGTTACACCGAAATCACATGATCTATTAGGGAATAAAGTGTTTTCAGTTTCTGGTTAGCTACATTAGCATTTCAGTCTACTCCTTTAATATCGGAGGGAAACTCCACACGGGAAGCCCCTCAGCCCAGCTGTACTGGAGGTCTGCCGGCGACTTCCGTGGGAGGGGTATGTGTGACAGCTTTGACCCAGCAACCTTGGAAACTGTTCTGGATACAACAAGCCTGGTTTTAGAATGACCTCACATGTCTGTGGTACTCAGTGGGTCAAAAGAGGTCAAGGGCTGTCTGTGTGCAGTGAGACTGAGGCTGAAAGCGCTAATGCAAACAGAAACAACAGGTGGATGGTGAAGGTCGTGGCTGTTGTGGGTGGTATATACCCTGCTGACGTTGGCATCCATCTAGTGCAGGACCTTCTGGCTAGTTCTGATGCCTTTGAACATCTTCAGTTCTGCCTTGGTTTATTTTGGAGCTCATATAAAACAGCGAGTCCTGAGTTCTCCATGTTCTAACACATCCGACCCAAACAACCCTTCACTGGTTTAAGTAGGCAAGTTGGTGTACTCCAGGACTAGGCTTAGCCTCTGATATCAAGCCAATTCTTTTTGCAACTTGACACTTTTTAAATGCACATAATGTATTATGTATAATTTAATGAAGTTGTAAATAATTTAGAACATGAATTGACAGTTGCCTCGGGATCATAGGGGTCATGCCTACATGTTAGAAAGTTTCAGCATTTCATTACACAGTGCCATTTCATCAGCTCCCGAGCACACCAGTGGGGCATTCTCAAAGTGCAGCTCGTAAAACTTTACTATAGGGCAGCTTGCATAAGCCATCATGACACTTACATAAGCCTTTCGTGATGAACTGGCATGAATCTACGTATAGGGGAGAAGCCAGTCTGCTAGAAGGGGCGGATCTGTTCTCCCAAAATGTTGAACTTTTGATTATAAGCGCATGGTGTCTTTCGTAGGCCATTATTAATCACATTATTTATTAATCACAGCATTATTTATTAATCACAGCATTCAGACAGGCATGCCTTTCCCATTTAACCCCATCTAGCACATCAGCTATGCAGTTTACATGGTCCTCTCAAAATATGACTAACAAAATGAATAGAGTACTGACACTTTCACTAAGCCCCGCCCCCCCATCTATCATTGCCCAATCACTGTCACCAACAGCAATTTGTTCTAGTCTGTGAATAGGACGCCTATGTTCAACTCTTACCTAAACAAATAATACATCACCTTATACTCTTTTACATACAGATCATCCCGTTATGTCAACGACCAGACCTTAGCTCCGAGATTAGCTCAGCGCTCGCCAGAAAGTCTACAAAATCAGCCCCAAAATGAAATGTCAGTGACAATGAGCTGGCTAAATGCGCAGGGTAACTTGATTTCAATAGCTTTTCTGATCATTTTTATGACCTTTTGTTTTTGCGATTAGGTCCAACACACCATCCACTGTTAATAAGGCTTTATAAATGTCATCAGTTGTCATAAAAGGATTATGTAGGTGTCATAAAGCTCTACAACTTTCCCTTTTCGTACAGTGTTAGCATTCAAACTGATACAGTGCACTCATCAATAGAAATCTCAAGTGATGAGACCTTTCTATGTCAACTCCTGCCAATGCATACTCCTCCAATAAACGGTAACTTAACAGCTAAAGAGAAACGCTCTGAAGTTTCAGGTACACTCATAATTAAAGTAAAAGCTGCACCCAGAAGGAGGTGTGGGATTGCAGGGCTGTTGGGAAGGAAGATAAAGGATACCGGGATCAATGAATGATGATAAGTTTAGACTGATATGGACAATATTTATTGAGCTACACATACAGAAGTCTGTCTCTCAGTATGGCGTCAGGCTGCCATGTTTGTTAACGCAACATGTTCATGACTCGGCATGGAGGTGTAGAGGTTCCTAATGGTGTCATGTGATAATCCATCCCATGCAGCTTGAATGTCCTTACACAGTTCCTGCAGATGGTGCGGTAGGGGTGGAGGTGGAGTGACACCAGGCCTTCTGGACGTGTGACGCTTAACATCAAAAAATGTTCAGCACTGACCACGGTGCCTCCACACACAAATTCATTGGTCGTCTCCACCGGGACAAAAGCGGGACACGTCACTAAAGATGGCCCACTGCCTTTCTGAATCACTCCATGACATTGACGTGATACGGCCCATCCTTGCCTAGGCCAAACGTGAAACTTAAATCATTTGCACGTCTCACAGTGTCAAACCTACCCACCAAGTTTCATTCCTGTGGGTAGATTCATTTTGGATGCGGCCATTCGTGCAACTATTCTTTTGATGGTGAGTGTAACTGTGATTTAGGACCATTTCTGGACCAACTCTGACACAATAGTAAGTGCAAAAGGCACTTTCAAATAATATAAAGGCAAAAAAAAAAATTTGTATTGTCTTCTGGCTCACTGTTGGTGGTGGCTCCATGAATTGGTGGGTGTAGCTGTACATCTGATCGTGGTTACACACTTTTCTCTGGCCTCTCACACCCACTCAGACTTCTTCTCCTGTCCATCTCCAGTGCCAGGCGGCAAGTCATTTCCTGTACTCATCTCCACCAGCGTGTATTGGCCTACCCTCCTTGTACAAACCGCTGTTGCTTCCGTGATGTCCAGTGCCCCTGCGCTTGCAGGTCTCTCCCTTCTAGGGGGTGGGGGAGGCTTAAGCCGACTTCGCTTACTAACCCGGATGGACCTAGGAGTCCCCAAAGATTCGGTTGGACAAAGCGCCACTTCACTGCCCTCTCGCTCCATCCCTTCATCCTGTGGAATGGAGTAACCGCTAATTTTGTTCATCTTGTTTATAGAGCCAGGGATGGCAAGGTTGATACCCAGCGGGGTTCCTTCGCGTGGTGTAGATAGGCGAAGATCAGCATCTAATTGCAGTGACGCACCATCGTCAGTACAGGCCTTGCTAATTCTTTTCCGGAAGCTTCCTCTGGCCAGCGCGTCCTGAGTTACAGGGTGACCCGAGTTTGCGCCTCCATTCCCAGACACAAAGTACCTCTCTTCCTCATATATCTTTTTCACCAACATCTTTTTCTTGCTTTTCTTTTTGACTGAGCGCTTGATGGCGCAGATCAGATCAAAGACATTGAGAAGAAGGGACAGGGCGGCCGTCCCCTGCATGAAGTTCAGCATGATGGTTTTCTCTGTGGGCCTGGATATATAGCAGTCCACCATGATGGTGCACGGACTCTGCTGGCACATGAAGCGCTTGGGGATGTTGAAGCCGAAGAAGTAGTAATGGGCCGCTCCAAAACCGGCTTCTAAAAGGATCCGGAGTAGGAGGTGGAAAATGTAGGCCCCTGTAAAACGGCGCTGCCTGATGTCTGACTTCATGCTGGACTTTGACAATGATGCTTCATCTGAAGGGTCCTGATAGATCTTGTAGACCGATTCACGTTTCATCCTTTCAGACGCTTCAGGATCAGCCGGCAGGTTGGACATAACTTTGTGGACCACATAGACAACAAACATAATGTAAGGTAGGCAGATGATCGTAAGCTGGACCAGCCAGAAGCGGAACAGGGACAGGGGAGCATATATATCGTAACACACGTTGGCACAGCCAGGTTGGATAGTGTTACACACAAAGCGGTCCTGCTCATCCTGGTAAAGGGGATAGCCAGCAAAGAACAGGACCAGTACACGCAGGAAGACCATCAGGACCAGCCATATCTTCCCTAGGAGACAAACAAATCTGCATGTCATTGATCCCATTTAAACTAGAATCAAGGTTGGTGTAGCTCAGCAGATAACACCACTACCCACCAAGGAGTCAACACCACATGTGGGAGAATGGGGTTCGAATCCCGGTCTGGGTGACTATGCTGTGCTACACCAATAAGAGTCCTTGGGCAAGACTCCTAACACTACATTGGCCCACCTGTAATATGATTAACATTGTAAGTCGCTCTGGATAAGAGCGTCAGCTAAATACCGTAAATGAACATGATACTGGCATTACAAAAGAACATGTATGTGTATATACTTTAAACCAACTCAGTTATCACAGCCATGTACACCTTGGCCGTTTTGTTGATTGGATTTCACTAGAGCTCAAAACTTAAAATTTTCCCCTCTCAACTAGGAAAAATCAAGGAAACTTCCCCTTTAGTTGGGAATTACTACCTGGAAAGTCGGGGTGGTGTTGCCTCCGAGCCCAGCATATTACAAAAAACCAACATGGCTGCTCATATCACAGTAATAAAGATTAATAATCATAATAATTTGTCATTCTAATACATTAGACCAGTCCACATATACACACACAGTAACGTGTTAAATTAATAACACTGGTATTTACCGTTTCAGGAAGGTTAATATGTCATAACCTTTAAAGTCATATCACTAACTTTAGCTGGCTAAGTTGTTCCCAACAGTACTCCCAACTCTCTTGAAGGCTTTCATGTTTTTCCGACCTGCGACTTCCCACTTCCAAGACATGTCGAATTTACCTTTATAGCATTTAGTGGAGACTCTTACCCAGAGTGACGTACAACTGTGTTTAGTTTTAGTGCACTAATTCTGTTTATTGTTTAAATTAAACATATTCTATATATGCTATATAGCACATTTAAGATAAGATAAGATAAGATAAGATAAGATAAGATAAGATAAGATAACACTCTATTGATCCCGAAGGAAATTGCAGTGTCACGGTTCTGTACATATTGCACAAGTAAGACATACATTATTACAATAAAAAGGGCATAACAGAAGAGTCTATGTGCATATAAAAGTGTTCTATGAAGTATGTACATACATTAATCAGAATAAATAAATAGAGCTGAATTTGAAGGAGATTTGTCTATATACATAAATGTGCATGTATAAGACATTGCCTATAACATAATAAATAGAAGAGCATGTACAGACATTAACGGAGCAGCATAAGTAATATTGCACTTAGAGATGTGAGGTAGTAAGGATTATATATAAAGTGACAATTGGCAGATAAAATACCAGTCCAGATTAGAGCAGTGCAGTAGAGTTTAAAAACTGGGCATGTACCAATATAATGGAGCTCAACACAGTTCCGACAGTAGGAGATCGGTGGTGTAGCATTTGATGTTGGGTTTTTATAATTCAGCAAATAAATGGAAACTGTGGACTAAATGTTTTCAGATTTTCAGATTATTTTCACCTAGAAAATCAACAAAGCATTTCATATTGACTGGCAGGTAAACAGACATTTGCACTTGGTGGGATAATGCTCATATTAAAATGTGTAATTTATTTGCATACATGCATATATATTCAACAATATGATAATGATATAGAATTGTTTTTAAATGTAATATTATAATATTAGAACTGGCTTTAAAACTGTGATGCTGTTGCTGCTTGTTCTCTAAAGACTACAGATTGATTAGAAGCCAAAACCGTATTATAGTAATCCTCCTTTTGGCGAATTTTCTAAATTTACTAATTTATCATTCTGCTGTATTTCATTCCCTCATTTACTTTGCCATATTTAATAAGAATCTTGAGAATCTAAATTAGTCCAGAATTAGTCCATGGATCTAATATGAAGTAATGCAATTCAGGAATGGAGATGTGGACCCCATACTCTTTAGGCGTGTAACCTACCCACAATAGTGATGTTGTAATTGAGTGCGATGAAGATGGCTTCTGAGGCACCCAGCCTCCCCATGACTTCAGATCAAGGGCCCCCCAAACAGAGCCCGACTTAACACTTGCTTTTTCTCCAGATGAGAGTCCCAGAAAGTCCGTCAGAATCACATTTTGTGCCTACTAAGGAACTGAAACTGATCCCATTAAAGTAATCCAGAATCCCGGCAGGGATCGCGAGCTGGCTGGGCCTAGTCTGGTGTCATCCACATCCACTCCTCTCCTGCCGCTGCTTCCTGTCTTACCTCTCCCTCTCTCTCCCTTGCTCTGCCCAGGACGACAACTGTTCTCAGACAACAGAAGACGAGAGACACGAGCTCCATTGTGGGGCTATTCTTACCCACCAAAGGCACGTCAGGGATCAGGCATTGCTGAGATACTTGGGCTCTGTTTGTCCTTACAGGAGAATACCCAGCATCAGGATTAGCCTGCATTAGCGTCTCATCTCCGGGTCGAACATGTTTTAATGTCAGGCTGTGGACTGTCTTCATCGAGAAATAGGCCAGTTTATTTCAGCCTGGCGGTTTTAACTTCAACACAGAGGACACAGTCATATATGCACGTCTCAAGAGGCTGAAGTCAATGCTCAGACGTTTGTGCTTCAACAAAATCTGACACAATTAAAGACGGAGGAACAGAACCAAAGACAAACTTGAATATAAGTTTACAAATATAATAGAAATGTTGAAAGAGGTACACCACCAGTCAAAAGTTTAGACACGGCTACTCATAGAAGGTTCTCCTTATGTTTATCTTTATGATTTAATTTAGAATAAAAGTGAAGACATCAAACTATGAAATAACACTCATGGAATTATACAGTCCACCTTAAAAACCTCCAAAATGGGGCCTTACGGGAGGATGAAGCAGCTTTCTTAACCTACAGTGGAGGCTGATTGGACAAGGTTTATTACTAAGCAGTTTAAGACCAATATGGCCATCATCAATATTCACTAAACTGAAGGAAGAACTAGAGCTTTTAAACTGTGCAGAACAAAATATCTATATCTATATCTATATCTATCTATCTATCTATCTATCTATCTATCTATCTATCTATATATATATATATATATATATATATATATATATATATATATAACAGGTGGAGAAATGGAACTAATATGACATTGGGATAAGTCTGAAGTATATGTGGTATTTTAGGATGTAGGATGCCTGTAGAGTCTTTAAGATTCAACAACATCCATTTAGTTGGGGTATCTAACTTAACTGGACTTGTAATGCACATACCGTTGGTGTGTTTGTTGGTTTTGTGCAGTAACTAATGGCAACTTGAACACACTGACAACTGAGTCAGTTCGAGTTCGTTTTACACCAACAGTTTTTTATTATGTTTTAATAAAAGGCATCCAGGCGTATTGGAGCTCTATGGATTGATGGAGAGAGCAAAAGTAAAATTTCCAGAACTCTGATTTAAATAGAGCATGTTTAATGCAAGATAACTGACACAATGTGCTTATTTATTTTCAGTAATACTTTAATTAAAATATTATAATATATGTTCTAATAGAAGATATTAATTAAAGTACACACAAGTTTCTTTTATTTTAACATAAAACCTTTTTTTTTTATTATTATTTTTTTTATCACTGTGTTAATAAAAACATTTTACAGGAGATGGCAATCATTACATTACATTACATTAAATTAAATTAAAATTAGTTTTTTTCTATAAATCTTTTTGGAGCATTTCTTTTGGTACAATATTAATTTTTCACACAATGTAAAGCACACTTGCTGAATGTATAAAATTATAAAAGGCATAAATGGAGATATGCTAATTCAGCTTTAAAGATTTAAAATAGTTTGTTAATTTGCAAACAATAAATAAATAAATAAATAAATAAATAAATGTCCAGAATTATGAACATTCACCTAGAAAATCAATAAAGCATTTACACATGGTGGGATAATGCCTATATTAAAATTTGTAGTTTATTTGCATTATTTTATATTTATTATATTATTATTTTTTTTTTTGCATATTTTCTTGTCAACAATAGCGGCGGATGATCACATATTTAAAAATATCGTGACAAAATTTCCCAAAGAAGAAATGTATTGTAAATCTGCTATTTACAGCGTCCTTTGTATATTTACTAAATATGATGTTCCAAAATTGTATTTTGTATCAGTTATTACTAGCTATATCATTACTAATATGATTACCGATCACCTTTAAACAGTAGGGTGTGCTGTGTAAGTGTAGTAAGTCCTCAGCTTAGCAACACTGCGGCAGTAATTCAGCTTTGATGTCCATTTTAATCCCATTTTAAAGACTGAAGTCTGCTTTTCTATGTCCAGAAGCTTCACATAGTCGCTTAACGTAGGGCTTATATAGGCTTACCCCGAGTAATGCCATGTCCAGCGCTGCCTTTTAATGAAAATGCCCTTCGTTTTATTTCGGGCCTTATGACATTTGGCATGACTGAATGCCAGTGGCTCAGAGAAGAGTGAAGTGGAAATCTCCTGAAGCCTTTAACCCATTCTAAATGACCTCAGGGAGAGGGACATCTGGACGGGCAGGCGGAGTTTGCCTGGACCCCCTTCTCTTATGAATGGATGCCTTATGTGGATGACCACTGGCGAATGCCTGGCACGGAACAGTCAAATGATTCGGTTTCTGCTTGGTGGAGTAATTGAGTGGCGAAACATGGAGTGTACGGAGGCAGCATTAGAGGGCTTCAGTTCAGATACTCATGTAAACCCAGGGGAGCTTTCGGTTGAGCAGTGGGCCCCTTTATACGGGTAGAAAAGCTATGTGCTTGGTACTGCTCTACGGTGTGGTCTGTAGTTATGTGGTTTTGTAGTTATACTGTTTATTTCTTTGCTATTAGTCAGACAGTGGTGTTAAAAAGTATTTGCACCCCCCCATTTTCATCTGTTTTTCCAAATTCAGCACATTTTAAATTTAACCTGCATGTGATCATTCCATTTATTGAAGATTAAGTTTTATTTAAAACCCATATGACCCATGTTAGTGTAGCTCAGAGGATAACACCACATGTGAGGGACTGGGTTTCAAATCCCAGTCTGGGTGACTATGCTGTGCTACACCAATAAGAGTCCTTGGGCAAGACTCCTAACACTACACTAACCTTGTAAGCTGCTCTGGATAAGAGCATCAGCCAAATGTCGTAAATGTAAAAAGTTAGTGTCCCCTTAATAATAACTGGATGCGCCATCTGGCACTGGCAAACGCGAGACAAGCCTTTGTGTTATGTTTGGTCAGCAGTGTCTTTGTGATTGTGGTATTGTGTATATAGACCTTAACTAAGGCAAACGAGGTCTACAGTTCAAGTTTTCTTCAATTGAGGATAATGGCTCTCACTGTGCTTTCCAGCTTTTTGAATCTCTCCCAAAAAATTAGCATCATAGCTTTTGGTTAACTTACTACCAAAATAGTGTTGCTATAACAACAATGTACAAAGCTAGCTACAATAGCTGCGAGTAGCTATCATGAATACGTGAGCCGGCGCAAACACAGGCGTGATTCAAAATCTTCAAATGTACACAATATGGACAAAAATATTGGGACACCAACACATTACACCTACAGAAGCTTTTATTAAAAACCCATCCTAAATATACAGACATGAGCTTGGAGTGGTTCCCCCTTTGCCGATATAACAGCTTCCAGTTTTCTGGGAAGGCTGTCTACAAGATATTGGAGTGTGTCTATTGAAGCATGTATGGTCAAGAGGGCCTGGTTTGCAATCTCTGTCCTAGTTCATCCTAAAGCTGTTTAATGGGTTGGAGCTCCACACCGAACTCACCCAAACATGGACATTGCTTTGTGGAACGGGCCACAGTCATGCTGGAAGGGAAAAGGGCCTTCTCCAAATTGTTCTCAAAAAGTTAGAGGCAAAGAGCTAAAGGACTCTAGGCCAACCCCTGATAAACAACCCCATGGCATTCAGCAAAGAGGAGGTCAGACAGGTAATGCTCTCCTGGCATTCACCAAACCCAGACCTGTTCCTCAGACTTCCAGACAGAGAAGCGTGATTCATCACTCCACAGAACACGTTTCCACTGCACCAGGGTCCTGCGGCACCATGCTTGTACAACTCCATCCATCGCTTGGTATTGTGCTTGGTGATGTAAGGCTTGCATGCAGCTGCTGAGCCATGGAAGCCCATGCCACGAAGCTCCTGCAGCACAATCTTTGTGCTGATGTTGATGCTAGTGGAGGTTTGGAAATCTACAGTTGATGACTCAGCAGAGTGTTGCCGACTTTTACAGACTATGCTCCTCAGCACTCGATGACAATGTTTTGTAATTTAAGGTGGACTGCTACTTCGTGGCTGAGTTTGTCCTGCAGTCCTGCAGACTGTACGGCAGGGGTGGAGGTGGAGTGACACCAGGTCTTCTAGACATGTGACACATGACAACAAACAAAGCGTGACTCGTTACTCAACACGACCCGCTGCAACCTGGAGTCACTCCATGACAGTCTGACACAACACCGTCGCAGTCTTTGGTGACGTTGACGTGGTGTTAAGGCGAGTCATGGTAGCAGTTTGTGTGCATGTAGTCCCGTGTCGTGCAGCCATCTGCAAACGGTCCTGGCACTAACAGCATGACTCGTGGTGGACGTCACAGCTCGCTGAATGTCCTCGATCACAGGTGCTGGGTCTGTAAGAGTGATACAGTGATGAGGCACGTCTTTGCTTCTGTCATATGCAGGGCCAGGCCTAAACCTTGTAGACATCCGGACCCCTGAGGCTTAAGAGCAGTCTCTACTATTAGCCGTTTAACATCAGACCATCCGGATAACTGTTTAGGAACTGTGAAAAAAAAATTATATTTTTAAAATATCTGGAATTTCTGTTTAACTGAGAACACTGGTGGTTTACTATACGAGGTATACCTGCACGTAGGCTCACCTGTTTTCTCTAACGGTGTTAGTGATTGATATTCAGCTTTGGTTTATTACAGACAGGGAAAGAAACCTGTTTACTCGTTCATTAGTGAGACGGGTTTGCCAAATGAAACAGCTGTCTTGAGGCTTGGTTTATTAAGCATTGCACTCACCTGTCTCCCGAGTAAATATCACTCTACAAGGCTGTCACGGCGTGTAACAAATCACTGCAGGGCTGCAGGGGAGCTGGATGAATTAGGTTTTCATTGTGCACATGCGGCTGTGGAGTCAACGGAAGATTAATTACAAAGGAAGTAAAGGAAAATTGCGAGCGTTAAATCCTTAGTGGTCTATACGTTACACCCCAAGGCTTAAAACAGAAAGGCTCTTAAGACTTTCCATCACTTGCTTGGCAAACATATCGATCCATTGGTGGTCTGACAGTGGCTACAAGGTGTGTCTGGATGTGCGGCTAGGTACTATGAAGTATTAAGAAGAACTGTTATATAACAGAAGTGGACCATGATGCATTGCAGTGCTATGCAACTCATGGGGGCAGCCATGTAACCCAGTGGATGGCAGGAAGACACGGATTGATAGTCGGGGTCAGTTTTTATCAATCTGTTGACCTTCAAGTACTATATACACACACCATTCCCTAAATGACCGTACCAGGACCTCACCTGCTAACTCGATTAGGAGACCAGCTGGCCACCGTCCATCCTCTTGCTGAAGGCATATTCAAGGCTGGTCAGCTAGCGTTAATGCAGGACCCACTGACCCGGCATGCTCCATATGGGACACATTTGGAGGTGTTAAGGCTCCAATCTAAGCCTCAGGCCTGAGCACAGACAGCACTGTGTGAAATTCTGCCGGCTACACAGAATTATTTTGGAAACACTTCCTATACCCTGTATTCATAAAGCTTTATAAGGCACACATAACTTATACTACATAAAGCCTGTTTTAAAGGCATTGTTTCTGTGATGTCACAGATATGTAAACACCTGTTCAGCCTACAGCAGTTTAGCCTGTCTAGCCATATTTAAGTTCTATGGACGGTTTTAGCTTTGAGCCCTTATCAGACTCTGAACAGCCAATCAGAACTGAGCTCATTTACATGTAAAAAATAACAAAAACAGCCTGGTTCATTCTAAAGGAATGTGGAGAGGTTGGAAAAGGGTCATGTAAAATAAACTGTGGCCATGTTTGGAATATATTGTGCAGAGTTCGAGTAGTCATAGGCCATGGATAATATTATATGCATAAAGTTTCATAAAGCAGGAGTATACAGCTTCCTACAACTCAGCTTCCATCCTGTATTAGGATATGTTAGGCTAACATAAATTACTCCAAACCCAGGTCACATGTAACTGTTATTTTTTAAATCAATATTTTAAATAAATGCTCGACTGTGTTTCATAGAGCGCTGCTTCATTAGTGGCCTGTGTTAGTAGATGTGTCCAGGTGTTACTAAACTATACCAGACTCTTGTTATGGTGCATTATAACACTCATGTTAGCAGAGCTCATGTCAGTGGATGAGTCTCATTCATGTAAGGAGGGTAGTTATGTAATGTCCACTAGTCATGTGAGCACCCCAGATAAAAAGTACCCTCTGTGATGGTCTGTGGGTGTTTTAATTAAATGGGTCTTGGTGTAGCTCAGCGGATAACACCACTGCACGCCAGGGAGCCACCACCGCATGTGGGAGACTGGGGTTCGAATCCTGGTCTGGGTGACTATGCTGTGCTACACCAATAAGAGTCCTTGTGCAAGACTCCTAACGCTACATCGGCCCACCTGTAATATGATTAACCTTGTAAGTCGCTCTGGATAAGAGCGTCAGCTACATGCCGTAAATGTAAATGTCTTTGGGTTGAGGTGACTGAGCTACTAGCCAACTGAGTTTTTTGCCTTTGCTCATCATCTTACAGACTAACACAACATCCCTATCCCTGTATCCAAGATGACAATTCCAAGGGCTTCAAAAGTGACTGATTGGAATGATGAACATTCACAAGCCTTTACATCATCTGGACTGGCCCGCACAATCTCCTTAGATTTGAATCCTCTTGAAAATCTGTGGGACTTCCTGGAACCACCAGTAAAACATTAGGGAGGGCATCCACCAAATTTGTCCCAACCGTACAATTCTTTGATCCAAGAGTGTCTGGACATTGACATGGCCTCCATCCAGAAACTTGTCCAGTCCACACCAAATGGAAGCACAGCTGTTATTGGTGCTTGTTAAGTTATTAGTCTATTAGGTATGTCTCCATCACAGGTGACTCAGGTTTCGTGTGGCGGGCTTAGCTAGACATGGGAAAAAGGAACTTGTCCTGGAAAGTGACTTCCAGAATAGGACTCATTTCCAGAACCAAAGTTGGTGTTGACTGGTGTCCTTGTTGACCTTGGGAACAGGCTAAACTGTGCAAATCTGTCATCGTTAGAGATAAATCAGTAAACAAACAGATAAACAAACACATGCGAACCATGGAAGTAGACCCAAAGAGCCAGGACTCTCCTTTAACACAGAGGGATTTTAAGCCATTCTTCTTGCAGGATAGTGGCCAGGTCACTACATGATGCTGGTGGAGGTTCGTCCTTCTTGGTGGCATGCTGACATTACCCTGGATACCGTGGCTCTTGATACATCACAAAGACTTGCTGTCTTGGTCACAGATGCGCCAGCAAGACGTGCACCAACAGTTTGTCCTCTTTTGAACTCTGGTATGTCACCCATAATGTTGTGTGCATTGCAGTATTTTGAGCAGAACTGTGCTCTTACCTGCTAACTGAACCTTCACACTCTGCTCTTACTGGTGCAATGTGCAATTAATGAAGATTGGCCACCAGGCTGGTCCAATTTAGCCATGAGACCTCCCACACTAAAATGACAGGTGTTTCAGTTTCATTGTTCAACCCCTGTACATACATACATGCAAACCACCACCCATGCATGAAAGCAGACCCGAGGAGGAGGCTTTTATTGCAACGTTTCAAAGTTTATTTCTTGTGCCAGTTTTTAAACATTGCTTTTTGAACTGGGAGCACTGGTTAAAATCATAGGTTTAGAGAGTAAGAAACTGCATGCGGCCTTTCGAGCCTCCAGCCCCGCCCGCCGCGCCGGCCGCGGGAGCTGGGTTCACTTCGCTAAACGGAAAATCCAGTGAACTAAAGATCGGAGCGGAAACATAGGGCTCAGAGCTTGGCACACAGTGGGCACATACTGAGGGCTGACCTTCAGGACAATAACAAAAAGATCAACAACAACTGGAATAAGATGAGTACAACCCATGGGCTAAACATAAACCGGAAAATAAAACACAACATGATAACATAATCACAACTACAGCAGTTTTTCATTTTCTGGAGTTAGCACAGGAAACCACTAGTAGCAGAAAGACAGCGAAGGTGGAGTCAACAGATCCTGGAAGTGAAAGTGTAAAAGCACAGATCAGGAAAACAGGCAGAAGAGAGAGGGATGAGAAAGACAGACAGAGAAGGACAGAGGGAGCGTTACGCATTTAAGAAAATAACAAAAACTCTAAGCAGAGGTAGAGTTCAGTGCAAGGCTAACACACCCCTCGCCAGCCCACTGCCTCCTGAAGTCACTCCGGCCTCCAAATCGCCAGGCTGCAACCTCACAAACATACGCGCATACAATAAATAGAATAATACAATCTTTGAATACTTCTACACGCATCTCACACCACCAACTCCCCAAACCAATTTCTCTGCCAATCCAATCAAAGTGCAAAGGGCCTCTGAAAGCACACAGCTACCATCTCACAGGACATTTCCTACTGAAAGCCAGTCCTCTTTCACATAAACCCCCAGCTGATACTGAGTTACCAGACTAGACCCCATCCAGATTCATGAGTAGATGACACTTACCTACTCAAAAGCCCAATTTAACCCATTAATGTCTCGTCCCGACTGGTCTAAACTGATGCCATTGTGTAGATTTGTAATTTGGGAAAACACTATAAAGCAACTGTGTCTAGGATTCGGAGTCAGTTTCATACAAATTTAGAATTCCATGGAATTGTTGATGAAAAGACTCGATGTGCTCTGTCAAAACAGCGAATCTCACTTTTTCTAGCCATATGGATTGATGGATTTGAAAGAAGTCGCGTGTTCAGGCATGTACGCTCATGGTCAAAAGAATAGATGCACCTAGAGGGAATCAAGCCACCGCTATGAAACCCGGTGGGTGGGTTTGATATTGCAAGACATGCGAACAAGCCCAGTTTCATGCTCAGCTAGGACGGGCTTTATCGCTGTACCTGACTGACCCAACAGTGGACATTCAGTGAGCAGTGATGCCCTCCATGCGTCATCCTGTTAGTGTCCGCACTATTAGCAGACTGCTTCATAACACAGGACTACATGCACGCAGACCGTTACAACGACTGGCCTTAACACCACGGCCGTGTCCCCAAAGACTGCAATGGTGTCGTGCCAGACTGTCGTGGAGCGACTCAGAATGGCAGCAGGTCATCTTCAGTGACGAGTTCCACTTTTGTCTTTGTGGAGACGACCAAGGAATGTGTGGAGGCGCCGTGATCAGCGACAAGATGACCGGTTTGTTGTCACAGTTTACACGTGCAGAGGGCCTGGTGTCACTACCACACAATCCGCAGGAACTGTGTGAGGATATTCAAGCTGCATGTGTTAGATTAATACAGGACACCATTAGGAACCTCTACAACTCCATGCCGAGACGTCTGGCATGCTGCATTAGCAATATATGTTCAATAGCACCGACTTGTCCTTCTGGGTGCAACTATTCTTTTGACGATGGCTATATACGCACCAAATGGCTTTTAAAATTCCTAAAACAGACACCAATGGGTTAAGTTCAAATCAACGTGTTCATCTTTACTGATTGCCAGTGCAAGCTCCCGACAGCATGCACCACACAAAAGGCTGGACTACAATTCACAAACTAATACATGTTTAAAAAAAATAAAGAAAATACATGACTTTGGGGTGGCATTCATGGTAGACGTGTATTACACAAAAGAGGACAAATCTGAATCAATATTAACAATAAAAGAGACATAATACCAAACTATTCTGTTGGCGCAGACAGAAAACAAGTCTGTAGAATTGCTTTTTTTTTTTCTTTTGTCAATGTAACACAAAGAAAGAACGACAAAGCAGCGCTTTTGCCAGTCCCCTTACTGAAAGAAAAGGCTCCATTAAATGTGAACCCACCGCTGTGGGCTTGCTTTCAGAACGGCAATTTCTTCGTGAGCAACATGCTGAGATCGGCCCGAATCACGCCGCGTTCTACATGGTGAAAACATAATGACGAAAGCTGGACGAAAGCAAAAGAACAAATGCTGGCAGACACTTTCAGAAAGTCAGTTTCTGATCCCATAACTATTCTTAATAAAACAGACCTCCTTAATATCACTTCACTCGCGACTGCATCTCGACACTCCTGCCCATTCTGGCCCCTCATATTTAGAGATGATTGAACGTGAATACTGATTACTCATAAATATATCAACATATTATTTAAACTATGATCGTTTTGAACACAGTATGTACACTGTACAAAATTCACTGTTCCAAAAAAAAAAAAACTGAATTCTTTCGTCTGTTTTTAATGCTTTTTTCTCTGAGCTTAAATTCCTCGTTTCCCAAAGAAGAAACCCCCCCCCCCCCCAGAAATACCAGTCTCTCGTTTGCTGATGAATAGCATTATTAAATAAATATTTCAAAAATGATACATACATCAGGTGGCTGTAAGCACTACTCAAACGGAAGATCAGCAATTCAAACAAACTGAAAACACTACACTGTGTTAATTACGGTTAGTCTGTTAGGTGGGTGATGAACAGAACGGTGTGATTTTCAGAAAGTCGATTCTAAGGCCATGGATTCTACCAGCTAAAGCCAGGCACCGGGTGGAATAAATGGCAGTGGATATTGCAGTAACCTCTCCTCTTTACATACCACCAGTTTCTAATGGTACACTTCCACAAACGACGAGCAAATCACTGTAGGGCATCACGTTAATAATAAGGTATATTATACCGCGTGGCTCCGCCCACAAACATGTTCCTTCGCAGCAACTCTGAGGAGGCTGGATGAGCTTTGTAAAATTCGGCCAATTCAGCCGAATGAGCCTGTAGCACAAAAATTAATATCATAACCATCTTAACTTGGAGAGTTTTGTCAGTTTCTGGGTACAGACTTACTTGACTTGACTGCTCATCAATGATGCTTAAGCAGCTTTGACATTGACTAGTTGGTGAGCACGTGATTATGACACTAACCGTATGGAGGTTTCAGAGAGAACAAGAGGTGAGGAGTCTGGTGATTTTGATATCTGGTAATCTCTGGTTACCTGAAGGCTAGCAATGCGATCCAAAGGCTTGTTGGAAAAGGCACATCATACTCTACTGACCTGTGGAGTTTGGCTTTACTCTAACATTTCTCAGATGCTGAACATAATTATCTTCCTAAAGTCTATAATGAAAATTCAGGTGTCGCTGAAAAAGAGATATGACGTTCTCTAAACCTGCCAAGTTTAAAGTCGTTCGCTCTTATTTTAGCCGAGTTACAGGGCTCTAAATTTCTCTGGCACTCCAGAGCTCTGCCAAAGGCAAGCGTTCCAGCGGCGCTGCTTTTGTTAGCATTAGCAAACCCAGCTGGCTAGTTAACGTTTTCCATGCCATGACAGTTTGCCCAACACAGTAATCTGAATATACCGCCTTGCTTGCAATATCACAATATATTAAATCGCAACAACTGTATCATGACATCTATTGTGTCACCAGGCTCTGACCAATCACAGCCCTTTTGGTTTCTAGCACTATTTATTTTCACATGGGGGAAATTGTTAATGACAGTTAAGGTGTAGTTTGTTTGGTTGTGCCAGCTTGTGTTCACGTGGTGGCTACAGTGGCCCAGAAATGCATTTGAACATCAGCAGACAGGTTATTGATGTGTTCCAGGTGGATTTCTTCAGGTTGGTGTCCAAAACACCTAAGTTCATGAACCCATCACTAAACACAAGAAATCATACAGTGTTAGAATACAGCCATGTTTCTGAAGCTTCCACCGCCATGCTTTACAGGACTCTCAGTGCAGTCTGACCGGTATTCTTCTCCAGGCTTCCTCCACCATCTGTTTGGGTTTGTACAATATACAAAACGTCCACCAAACACTTTTTGGGGCCACTGTGTTTCCATGCCATTTGCAATCTGTTTCAGTTAGCTAATGGAGTACCTCAATGTAATGTTGGGACTCCACACAGATAGTCGCATAGCATCAGTTTAAGGCTACAAGATTTGGACTAAGATTTAGATCTCTCGGACTAAGGTTGCAATAATATTGCAATATGAATAAGGCTCAGGCCTGCTTCATGTTGACCAACAAAACCAGAACATACGTTTTTTTTTTGGCTTGCGGCTTGACCCCTGTATATAGTGTGCCGGGCTGCCAGTAACACACAGAGGGTGCTTCTGATTGGGCCAACTTCACTACATGCAGTTCACAGACTCTGGTTACATTTCCCCCACTTACACTCAAGACAACGTTTCTAACAATGTAGGCTATAACTAAAATTGCAGCTTGTGTGATTCATAAGACTCAAATTGCGATTTCTATATTAATATGGTTAATATATCAGCCTTACAAAAGTTGGTATGAAAGAACACGTTTATGGGCCGGAGCATATAGAGACTAATTTTAAGATTCGTGTCACCACTCATTAAGAAAATGAGCTTTCTACTTCTTCAAGCTTTCCTTCTAAGACCAGTCCTTGTTTTAAGTCACATATTTGGACAGTAGTTACTCACAAAGACATTTAATTAGCATTCAAGCTCTGAAATGCTTTTGAACATAGGCTTCATTACTCATGCACTGGACACACAGCTGTCCACGTATTACTTAGGTAGAGGGGCCAAATTTGGAACGAGGCTGCCCTAATTTATCAAGTCCACATAATACAGTTATAAGTAAGTGTAAATCAATGCTGTGTGGTTTATTCCACATAGCTATACAGCACGATGGCCATCCGGAATGGAATGTCTTTTTGGCTTGGAAGAAACTGACTCACTCCATTACATCAATTTCTCTACAACTCTTGGCTCCCTAGAGCAAGCTGAGAACCAAGGTTCCTACCTCACTATGGGACGCTCCTGCATCCTTGGCTTGGGTTCTCCTGGACTTCTTGCTTAGTTTGTGGCTTTTTTACCCCTCTAAACAGGAAAAGAAGCCCCTCACAGGGGTCACGGCAGTGGTGACGTCCCTGTGGGTTCCTTACTTTAATTATAATAACGAATAATAAAAAAAAACATTGCAACTTTTCCATTATCCTTATTCCTTAAAGCACATAATACCAGTAAACAGCACGTATGCAGCATGTTTACAGTGTGAGAACGGAAAATGGATCCTCTCTAACCCGTCTGATACACGTGGAATTGGTCTAACGCAGTTGGCTGATCAAGATCATAAACTAATCATGTTTCCTATGAGATAGTCGGCAGTATGCTGGCTGCCATGAAAAAGGCAACTAGCATACAACAAATCAAGACTTGAAAACAAAGGAAGAGAGACAACACATCATCACGGGCAGCTACGGTGGTAATGCCTTCCGAGGAGCGACTGTACAGGCAAGCAGCCGGAGATCGCAAGAGACTGTAGGGCCTTAATAACAACTGTCAGGTCTGATGCTTCTTTGTGCTTCAGAGAGGACTGTAAGGAAATGAACAGACTCCGAAATAAAAGGAAGGAATGTGGAAATAATACAGAACACGTTCCGAACGCTTCCGAATTCAGAATGCCAATCGCGTAAGACACACTTCTGAGAGGTGCTGGAATGCTCTTCCTCATGTGAGACGTCGCTTAAGGAGTCCATCTGCAGCTCAAAGAAATCGCCCCCTCTCCCCCCCTCATAAAGAGCCACAGGTTCCACAGTTCTCCTGCCCTGTGTCTCGTATTTACAGCAGCTGTCAGAACAACAAAGACACGTGTGGAAAGTGAAAAGCTCCCCCCCTGGGTTGGGTGGAGCGCTGAGCAGATTCTGTATCCTCCCGGGAAGAAGAGTCTTTAGCGGACAGTCTCTCTCTGTCGCGCTGCAGTTTGTTCAGCCTCCTCTGCTGTTAGGAAATGATGGCGGGAGACCACCGCACCACTGTCAGATTGTCCGCACTCACCGACCGCTTCTTAGCTGCCTTTCTCAAGTCTTTGTACTTGTCGTCGCAGAGCCTGGAGATAGCCTGCAAGTGAGAGAGGGAGAGAGAGAGTGAGACTTCTGCAGGGCTAAATGGTACAATGAAATGCGACTAAAGCACTATACAAGCTGGGTTTGTTTTTACCAGCGCTGTACTGTAAGTGGTATTTGATAGATGCTCACAGCCAGCACCACCTGAGGAGTCTGAGATGTTTGTCAAGTCAGAGTTATGCAACAGGCGCCATACTTAACAACAATAACAACACAGTGCATAGCTGAGTCTGCTGACAGCTTCTATTATATTACCCTGAGATGGATTGAACAGGACTACCAAGCCCACACACAGACGGTTTGGGGGGGCCAAACCAGAATTGTGAATGGGAATACATTTTAAGCAGGGAATGTAGTGTTAGAGCTTTTGACCAATGATGCACAATTACGAGCTGATGGGAAACTCCCGTTCACAAAGCAATTGGGTTATCCACTTCTCTGGCACAGGAATGAGCACGGATGGTTAACCATTCCAGGTGCCAGTGTTCAAATTTTGACATCACTATACATTTCTCATCACACTCGCAACGGAAAGGCAGAAAATAGACAGAGCAGGTGTTCAGTAAATGTGAAAGTTTACTTTTTCACAGAACACCAACAATTTGCTTGCATGTGCTAAGAATTTAGAATTTGTTTAAATGTGTTAATTGGGGATCTATTTTTTATGTTTCATCCTTTACCTTTACTTTAGTGTGTTATGTAGCTTTGTGTGAAGGTAAACAGTCTGCAAAATCACAAAGCTCAAAGTTTACACCAAAGGGAGAAACTCTCTCCCGTAGAAGCCACTTTAGAATTTTTTGTTACAAGGTGATGTCATCTCGTAACGCAATCCTTGTTGCCCGCCTACTGGCAAGCTTGAGAGCCACAAAGTAAAAACTGACCAGTCTGAAACGTCCAGCTCCAGTCTAGCTTGGATTGGGCATATGATAAATCAACACTTGAAACCACCAGCAAAAACAACACATCACAGTCAGCTACGGTGGTAATGCCCTTCGAGGGACTGCACAGGCAAGCAGCTGGAGATTCTGAGAGAGTTTAGTTTTGGGCCGTCATGATAACTGTCAGGTCTGATGCTTCTTAATGCTTCAGAGAGTGAGGGCTTTACACCGTATTGGTAAAAGATGCCAGAGCCCGACTGTCAGAAGTAGTCTTGTCTTCATGTGAAATCTACAAAACTCAGATTTGAAGAAAGAACATGAAGGAAAGGTAGTTTATTTTGGGAGTGGTGGTGGGACGGAGGCTGCTGATTGTAGGCAGGAGAAACACGCCAGTCCTTACAACTACCAAACCTCAGTTAGACTCGGTCCAATTACAGCCCGAGACATAAAGAGAGTCAGGATCAGATCAGAGGGCAGCCACTGACTGTGTCCCCCACCCATCCACCCACCAACCAACAGCAACTTCTGAAAGGTGATGGATCGCTCTTCCTCATGTGAGGCGTTGCTTAAGGAGTCCATCTGCAGCTCAAATAAAGCTCCTCTCTCCCTCCCTCCCTCCCTCCCTCCCTCCCTCCCTTACAAAGTAAGAACTGACCATTTTGAAACATCCTGCTCCAGTCTAGCTGAAACTGGTATGACAGAACTGACACCACTGTACAGCTGCAGTGGTGTGGGAGCGGAACTTGCAGCAGGACACCACTCTAGTGGTTAAAGCGTCAGAACGGAGTGGGCACACTGACCAATAGAAGCACGCTCGGCTCATCGGGAGGCGGGGCTTAAAGACACAGGAGCTTTACAGATGTACATCGTAAGGAAAATGTGTTTTTGGAACATTTGAGTTTGTAAATCTATTAAAAGTTAAATTAGGAACCCTGAGAACTAGCAGAATAGGTCTCCTTTACGGACATGACTGAGGAGGCAGGGATAACAACCTTTACCACTAATGAGGCAAGGCTTCCTCTAACCAACTAGCATGTTGGCACATCTCTTACACAAGGCCAAAAGTCTCCCTTAGCTTTCAGTGCTGAAACGTGTTTTACATGTGCTTCTCTGTGTGATGGCAATTTTCATGGAACACAAGTTCTGTCACCTAACAAGGTACTCCACACTCCTCTAATAATAATTTCATCCAAATGTCAGCTTTTCCTTTTTAATGTGCAGTTAATCTGTTCCACAGCTCACATCCCTACTCTGATAGCTTCAGCGCTCTGCACTGCCTCACACAACTCAAATACTTTAGCACCATTTAGCAGCACTTTCTGCTGAGATTATATATGAAATGCGATGTGATTTGAAACGATGTGTTATCGGTTTCAGCAGGATTTCCAACACTGTGGTGATATGGGCATTAGTCTGAGGTTATAATAGGACCACCACGGGAAGCTGGTATTGCATCCAAGTGCAAAAAGCTTGTGGAAGCATGAGGTGTAGTACTGGCGGACCTTGGCCTCACTGAAACGATGAACGATGGTGGTTTGCCACTATACGCATGTACCATATCAGGAGGGCTCCTTAGTAATCCGAGAGCACAAGGGCAGGGGAAGAAGCTTCCTCTGGAGTTCATCTGCACACATATACCTGAGGACTACTATTACTACTGTCTCCAGGTTAAGGCAACCACAGATTGCCATTCACTCCACAGTTATTGATGCCAGGCAGCAAAAACTACAGACTCTGCAGATTCATACTGGACTGACATCACAGACCTCTTTGGCAGCTGCTAAAATTATAGAATGTCCCCAATTAAAGTAATCCAGCTCAACAAGGGCTTTACACTGTATTGGTAAAAGATGCCAGAGCCCAACTGTCAGAAGTAGTCTTGTCTTGAAATCCACAAACCTCAGATTTGAAGAAAGAAGATGAAGGAAAGGTAGTTTATTTTGGGAGTGGTGGTGGGACGGAGGCTGCTGATTGTAGGCAGGAGAAACATGACAGTCCTTACAACTACCAAACCTCAGTTAGACTCGGTCCAATTACAGCCCGAGACATAAAGAGAGTCGGGACTGTGTCCCCACCCATCACCAACAGGGCAGCCACTGACTGTGCACACACACACACCCCCACCCATCCACCCACCAACCAACAGCAGCAGCACTACTGACTGTGCACACACACACACACACACACACACACACACACACACACACACACACACACACACACACACACACACACACACACACACACACACACACACACACACACACAAAATCAGCATCATTAGCAGTCTTCTCTGCCAGAACAGCGGCTGGATCATGGCTGCATTGTGTCAGAAGAAGCATAGGAGGATGCTGGATGCGTAATTGCCTCGTGTCTCTCCCACTATGGTGCTGTCGCAGTTTTCACCCACTTCATAGCCCTCCGTTACTGACATCCTCCATTGTGTAGGGCATGTTTCTCAGGTTAATAGCAGTTTAAAAGAAAGGAAATGCTTGCGGCATGCCGCAGGCGGATCGGAGGGGTGTTCTCCACTGAGCATCTCTCACCAGTAACAACTGGGCTGGGAAATAACGAGTGAACAGCGCTCAACCTGCAGCCCATAGCGTCAGCATAACCAAGAGGTATTATTATTAGAGGTGGAGACAGCCAGGCGGCTGAAATGTGAACAGAGAAGCTCAGAACGCTCAAGAAGGAGGTAGGATCACATAAAGACGTTAAATAAAAAGAGTCTGTATCCTAATTGGAAAATGTGCAACCAAAAATCAAGAAAAGTCTCATCAAAGAAAAGGTGCAACACCTACACCTACGCCTACACCAAACACTCTGACTTTATTTAGCTTACTTTTATTCAGCACTCACTTCTAGTTTCTGGGCCTTCTCTCTGCTCAGAGGCTCCAGAGGGAAGCTGAGGTTGTTGGCCTCGGACAGCGAGCGCAGGTCAAAGTAGTACTTGGCGTACACACTCGATGGCACATTGATGTTGAACTGCAACAGCTCCAGGAACTGCCTCTCCAACTCGTTCCTGAGAGAGAGAGAGAGAGAGAGAGAGAGAGAGAGAGAGAGAGAGAGAGAGAGAGAGAGAGAGAGAGAGAGAGAGAGAGAGAGAGAGAGAGTGGGGGGGGGGTGAGAGGGGGGGGGGGGGAGAGAGAGAGAGAGAGAGAGAGAGAGAGAGAGAGAGAGAGAGAGGGAGAAGGAGAGAGAGGGGGAGAGGGAGAGAGAGAGAGAGAGAGAGAGAGAGAGAGAGAGAGAGAGAGAGAGAGAGAGAGAGAGAGAGAGAGAGAGAGAGAGAGAGAGAGCAAGAGCGAGAGAGCGCGAGAGCGCGAGAGAGGGGGGGGAGAAGGAGAGAGATTTACCAAAATGTTTCAAGAGAACAGGAAAGAAAGAGACAGAGATAGACAGAACATAACACATAAACAGACAGATAGATAGATAAATAGATAGACAAATACTGCAGGTAGAAAGACAGACAGACAGACAGACAGGGTAGGTAGGTATGTAGGTAGGTAGACAGACAGATATTGTAGGTACATAGGTAGGTACGTGGATAGGTAAGTAGACAGACAGACAGACAGACAGACAGACAGACAGACAGACAAATACTGTAGGTAGAAAGACAGACAGACAGGGTAGGTAGGTAGGTAGGTAGATAGACAGATATTGAAGGTACATAGGTAGGTAAGTAGACAGACAGATAAATAGACAGATACATACTGTAGGTAGAAAGATAGATAGACAGACAGACATGGTAGGTAGGTAGGTAGGTAGGTAGACAGACAGACAGATAGACAGACAAATACTGTAGGTAGAAAGACAGACAGATACGGTAGGTAGTCAGATGGATAGATAGAAGCAGGACTTTAAAATCTATTCCATAAGATTCAGTTAGCCAGGACAGTTCTTTAAAAACGTCTGAAGGCACTCCAACAGTTAACAGAATCAATAACACATGCCTAGCAGACGGATGAAGGACCTTTACTACATTCTCTCTCCATAAATCAGAACTATGAAATAACACGTACAGAATTATTCAGTGGTGGGAAACAGAAAGGCTGTGTATAGGATTTGCATTTTAGGGAGTCATGCGCAAAAGTGAAATCTGCCTTAGACACATTTTAGTGTTAAAATCCACCAAAATATCCCTACACCGGGTGAGATGAACTGCTCTTCTGACAGCATATAAAAAACCTCCTCTCTGAGCCAACAAACTCTCTGAGAGGCTCTCTAGAAGTGTTGCTGTGAAGGTGAGACCTGGGTGCAGGGTTTAACCTGTGTTTAATAGCTCACTCTGCAGACCAGCTTCAGGATGCAATTTAAACCATCCCTAGAAAAACCTGAAGCAAATTAATAAAAGCCCACATCAATGGAAAATACGCTTTGTCCATATGAGCCGAACCCGCTGCACCCACTCTCGAGATGCGGCGTTTTAAATCGCTAATGAATGATCTTTTTACGGTTAAACTGTGCTGGTTAAAAAAAAAAGTCGGCCCAGCTTTCCACCCACGTCAACATTCAAATGCAGCAACAGACAGGCTAAATATAGCTAGCCGTGGAGGCTCTGACACACGCACACACACACCAAACTTTATTCCTAGCCCTCCTCTCCTCCTCCGCTGTCTCTAAGGGGAGAATCTAATGCATTCGTTCAACTCCTTCCTCAGTTACTGGATCTGTGACTGGAGCAGCACGCCGCCTGGCCTTTAAAATAACCGTGTACTCAGGAGGGGTCGGAGGTCAGTGGATGCATCACGCTCAGAGGCTCAGCTTTCACTCTGTTACATTTCCCACAAGGATTCCACGCTGCTCTTTTCCATAGTCTACTACCCGGCAGTTTAACACAGTTATGCCTCTATTGTCCCACCTAGTTACAGTCTGAATATTTGGGGGCGTCATAAAAATCAATCATTTGGTCGTTTAACACTGATGAAAACCAGTTACTCATCATGGCACTCAAATGCAAGACAAGCAGATGCTCTGAAACCAGCACACACATGTGTCTATATGTTCCTATATGCACCCACCAGACACTTTATTAGGTACCCCTTGTATTTACTCTCACTGTGCATTTTATCATCAGCTCCACTTTCCATATCGTCGCTGTCCAGAGAAAAACAAGTATCTCCAAAATGGCAACTTTACAGGAGAGGCCAAAAACCTCATTTAACCTTAATGTAAGTCAATGGAACCAGACATCTTTCCAAACAGTTTTGGGCCATTTCTGTTGGTCCATTCATCATGAGATTCTCACTCTGTGTAAACAGCAGCTGGTGTCTTCAAATGATGGATAAAAGTAAAAATGGACAAAAGTGGAGATACATGTTTTTCATTGGACAGCGACGATATAGGAGTCATACAGACTGTGGTCCATCTGCTTCTCTGCATACTGGATTTGCCCCTTTCACTCAATGCTTCACTGGCTATGAGGGTGAAAGCAGGATTAAAAAAAAAGTTTGCAGCAAATTAGATGTACTACAGTCTGTAACTGCAGAACTACAGAGTGCTCCTATATGGTCAGCAGAGCTGATCAAATTGACAGTGTGGAGGAGTGTAGATACAAGGTGGTGTACCTAATAAACTGGTCAGTTAGTGTATCTATTTAAGTATTTCCATCATAGATGTTTTGGAGATGCATGCGTTTCTTTAGAAAGTAATGATTTGCTAATTTTAAGAAATATGTTTTTAATCTGCATTTAATAAACACCTTCAAATCTCGCATTCCTAATATGTGCGTTTGTATTTCACTCATATGCTCAGATAACTCGTTTGCACTAGCAAATTGGAATTGGTACGTCAAGCAAGATGTCAACCAGGAAAGATCTTGCCGATATTGTACAATCATGGCTAAATGCATTATAAACTGAACTCTATTCCAACAGAACCAAACACGTCTTAGCTAACTGACTACATGTGGGGAGAAATTGTTGGAATTGGTATTCCGTTCACAGACTGGTCCTGGGAATATGGATGTCTATGTAACAATGCTGTCAATGGAGTGGTTTCGTAAGTCCAGGTGGAATTACCGGATGAAGTCCTGCGACTGAGAGCAACCTGTCCAAACATGCACTAAACAAACAAATATAGCCCACACAACCAAACCTTACAGACCACCCACACACAGGGTCACTCACATGTCCTCCACTGTGATGTCTTTGAGGATTTGACAGTAGTCCACATTCCACACAGCCTGGTCATCCCACACTTTAGACGCCAGTAATATGGCTCCCAGTACAATTCTCTTCCAGTTAGCAGGGCAGATATCAATCTCAGCGTAGGTTAGCAACCTCTCCAAATACACCTGAGAGAGAAAAGAGGGAGCAAAGAGAAGATATTATCAAACACTGCAAGTCAAATAGAGAAATCCATAAAGGTTAACATATTAGAGTTTAAGCAATGACCCCAGATTACATAAATGACCAAAGTCATATAAAGTCTATATCTATATCTATAGTATGCATTCACAGAATTTGATGGTGAGTCTGTAGAATATGATTCAGTGCATCACAAAATTCCAAAAGATTCCATTCAGTTATAACGGTATGGGAGGAAGTTGCCATTTCTGGACTGGAGATTATGGATTATTGGTTATTGAATGGTAAAATAAAAATAATAAAAATAAATAATAAGCATGTGTAGTATATAGACTTTTAAAATTTTGGTTGGACTGGCATGTTCCTGAATGACTTTATCCTCATGTGACAACTTTATTACTGCTAACACACACGTTTCTAAAAAAGCAGAACATTCTTTACGGTGTTCCACAGGGGTCCATTTATGGTCCCCTTCTGTTTCTTTCTATGTGCGTTGCCAGTTGATCAAATCATATATACAAATATGACCAAATATAGAGTTATTGTGACCAGTTTTCTCCTCACACAGCACGTCTTTTCTTAACATATGTATATGTCGTAAGCACTTGTAGAACACGAGAGTGCTATATTAGTCAGTTTAACTGAAATGAATGCCACACGGTATGACACATATGAAATAAAAATCATGGTGCTCACAATTTTTTGAGGTCACGTCTGAAGAAAACAATTATTATGACCTGCTATCTTTAAAATGTTTTGATTATATTTGACAATAAATTGAATTATATTTTGCCATATGGTCATATTTGCCTACTGTACACACTGGTAGTGAGGAACCCTGCTGTCGCGTTCGATTCTGAACTAGACATGAACGATGTAATAAGCATTCTGATGCTTTATATGTTTCTTTACTGTACCCAAACTGGAAACCCAAACCCATGCTAGGCGCCACTGGATGCCTAAAACGTGTGTTTGCATAGCTGAATGCTTGAGGTCAGCGGGTATCCAGGTCAAACAAACACCCAAAACATTCCTGATCTCAAAATATCACGGACACATTAATCACTAGCAAGTAGTTTCTGATACAGTCTGACTTAACACCTATGCTATGCGTCAGAGGTAATCAACACCTGACCAACATTTTTTTCCCTAGTGTCCTGAGAACATGTATGTAACTTCAGGCACCGTGTCCTATTTCGGAATTCTTTATGGCTTCAGAAAGAAAAGAAAACAAAAAAGGGTTAAATGCTGATGCAGTTCATACAATTTCACAAACTACTGAAGAATGAAGTGTGCCCAACACTGTAGCTGTGGGTATACTAACCACGGTGGTGAAAGTTTTCATGGAGCACTTTGAGCTCAGAATGCCCAGTGGCTTAAATCTGATTGGAAGTGCCACTGAAAATGATGCAACAATGCAACGTACTGTATAGAGCTGTACTGCAGTGTGTTGTATCGTATTATATCATTGTATCACGACGTGCAGGTTAGCTCGTTAACAACGTGGCTTGTGGCATAAAATTGAGATACTGTACAACTTTTATTTGAAATATTGTATATACATAATAATGATTTAATGAATCGTCTAATAAGCTAAAAGTAGAAACAAACATAAAAATTGGCTTTATTCTTTACTCTGAGTATCAAAACAACACACTTCTGTATTGCATCAACAGTTTTATTTTGTGAATCACAACACTGTTATTTAAAACTGATGTATTACAGGGGTTGGACAATGAAACTGAAACACCTGGTTTTAGACCACAATCATTTATTAGTATGGTGTAGGGCCTCCTTTTGCGGCCAATACAGCGTCAGTTGGTCTTGGGAATGACATATACTGCGTCCTGCACAGTGGTCAGAGGGATTTTAAGCCATTCTTCTTGCAGGATAGTGGCCAGGTCACTACATGATGCTGGTGGAGGTTCGTCCTTCTTGGTGGTATGCTGACATTACCCTGGATACCGTGGCTCTTGATACATCACAAAGACTTGCTGTCTTGGTCACAGATGCGCCAGCAAGACGTGCACCAGCAATCTGTCCTCTTTTGAACTCTGGTATGTCACCCATAATGTTGTGTGCATTGCAGTATTTTGAGCAGAACTGTGCTCTTACCTGCTAACCGAACCTTCACACTCTGCTCTTACTGGTGCAATGTGCAATTAATGAAGATTGGCCACCAGGCTGGTCCAATTTAGCCATGAGACCTCCCACACTAAAATGACAGGTGTTTCAGTTTCATTGTCCAACCCCTGTATATGCAATTTTACATTCACCAATGCAAAGGGGAGATAATACAGCTATTAATGAATGCCTCATGCACACCCAAGCACAAGTGTGCAGACTATACTTCTAAACTTTGAAAGAATCTGTTTGGTTGGGAGTTTCCCAAGGTAACCTCAGCCTCATGTTCAGTCTACAGCATATCTAGAGCTACGGCCCGAATCAATATCACTGCTTACAGCTACAGTATAAAACCTTGAGGGCCAATTTAGCCTGAGGCAAAGAACATATAGAACCAGGACAGACTCCTCACCTCTGCCCTGTCCCTCTAGAATGGCTGGTTAAACTATCTGAAGAGTGTGAAAACTATCCAAGACTCCAGCTACCTTGAGATACCTAGAATGTCCTGGGAGCCAATACACACAGCTGGCCCATATCATTCAAACAGATCAGCAGTACAACATGATAACGGCACAACAGGGAGGTGTACTGAGTGAATTCTGAACAAGCAGCGCTGAAAAAGAACAATAAGTACATCAGATGTACATCCTCCCAGCTTTGCTCCTACCTCAAATCTGGTTTATCAGCTATGACATGTATGCTTCTTTAGTTTTGCTCTGGGGTTAATGTAGGCTAGAGTGGGTAACAAGGAATGGTAGCACACTTATGTATACAAACTGGACTGTACAAATTGGATAACTAATGTCAGGGCAATGGTACGACCTGCTCTTCTTAACAATCGCAAAAGGTCTCCCAACACCTGGTGACCCTAGGAGACAACTTCCCAGATTATCTTGTAGTGTGGAGAATCTATAGTTAAAAGGTTTACTCCGCTGAGGAAACTCTGATCCAGCTGAGGCCACCACAATTGTAAATTGTAAATACAATCTCAACAAAAAAAGTTCAACTATCACTGATATACAGGGGCTGGACAATTAAACTGAAACACCATTTCAGTGTGGGAGGTCTCATCGCTAAATTGGACCAGCCTGGTGGCCAATCTTCATTAATTGCACATTGCACCAGTAAGAGCAGAGTGTGAAGGTTCAGTTAGCAGGCAAGAGACGTGATGCTGGCGCATCTGTGACCAAGACAGCAAGTCTTTGTGATGTATCAAGAGCCACGGTATCCAGGGTAATGTCAGCATACCACCAAGAAGGACGAACCTCCACCAGCATCACGTAGTGACCTGGCCACTATCCTGCAAGAAGAATGGCTTAAACTCCCTCTGACCACTGTGCAGGACGCAGTATATGTTATTCCCAAGACCAACTGACGCTGTATTGGCTGCAAAAGGAGGCCCTACACCATACTAATAAATGACTGGGGTCTAAAACCAGGTGTTTCAGTTTCATTGTCCAACCCCTGTATTTGTGAATCATGAAACAAAAACTCCGGCAAAAAAAACCCTGGACTGTGGAACAGCTAGAATTCTAGCACACACACACACACAAAAAATAATTTCGGACAAAAATGGGACGACAGTCCTCTCCCATAACTCCAGCATTTGGTCTCCTCACTTTTACAATTAGCCGCTAAAGGAAGAGGGGATGCTACAAAATGCTAGACACTGGATGTCAAGCCAACACAACAAACATCTCTCTAATATCAAACAGTAGGATGGGACTTGTCAGTGTGTGCAGAAGAATTTGCAAGCATGGCGGTGAAATCTGGGTTTCCAAACTCCTGAAGTGAACAGTATGTATAGATATGTTTGTGTATGTATTCACCTAATGAAGTAGGCACATGGTTTTTCAGCTTGGCTTTTCCACCACGCATCCACCACTAGCATAGCAACCTCGCAGTCATCCAGCCTGTTTGTTGACATCTAAATTCATCCTGTGATGCAGCCGCTTGTGAGAGCATCAGCTGGGACTCTTGCTTGTGTCCATTATCTGAAGCTAAATGCCAGAAATGTGTTTGGTGTTTCATTAGGGCTCTCACCTCACAGCCGAGAGTAATAAAAAAAAAATAAAAAAAAAATGCAGCTTTGGGAAAACTCTCATAGTACAAAAAATACACGCTGCCATATGCACAGGCCTGCTAACGCGCCCTAATGCTACTTGGAAGAGGAAGAGTCTATTGGCCGAAGATTACAACACTGCTACGTAGCAGCCAGGGGTTTAAACACAACACAAAATGAACCTCTGTCTGCCATCTAATCTAATCTGCCACCAACGTAAACTATTAATTCAAAATCAGTTCTATGTTTGTAAGAATCAGTAAAGTGCCACAAAGGGTAACATCAAGTTTTGGGAATACTGTATTCCCTGATATATATATTTGCCTATATCTTCTTACACCCCTATTGTTAAGTAGTTATACAGACGAACTTGCATACAGAGTCAACACCACCACTACTGTTTATAGCTGTGTGACTGTAGGCTTAGATAAAAGAATGTTCCCGTAGCTTCAGTTTTAAACTGTAGAAGTAAAGAACACCAAGCATGCCGGTGCTACGTTATAGACTGAGAAGACTGAGCCACTATTCCACTAAAACCATGGGCTTTGGAATGCATAAACACTGCATGCCTGAATATGCCTAGATATGAACAAAAGCAGCCTTGTGGAATGGAGCGTGTACACAGCACAGGATGCTGCAGAGGAGGGTGAGAATTCATCTCTACATAAGCTGAATATTAACGTTAGTGGTATGACATGGCAGACCCTAGATCAGAGTCTGCGAAACTGAGATCGAGATTCTTAGAACACACCTGGTCAGAACATCCTGTCATTTCTATAGCCCATATGTAATACATGCATACGTCACTGTCTAAAGAAAAACAAGCATCTCCAAAATAGCAACTTTACAGGCGAGAGCAAAAACCTTTTTCGGTTTTAATGTACGTCAATGGAACCAGAACTTTTTCCAAGCAACTCTGAGCCAACTCTGTTGGTCCATTCGTCACGAAATTTCCACATAATGTAATGTGTTCAAATGATGCATAAAAATAAAAATGGAGATACATGTTTTTATTGGATGCCTAGGATACAATAATGGGTCTCATATCGTCACTGTCCAAAAAAAAAAAAAAAAAAACACGTATCTCCATTTTTGTTGGTTTTTACTTTTCTGCATTATTGGAAAACTTGCATTTTACAATTGCAGTTTGCATTTTACGATTAACAGATCAATAGAAGTGGCCCAAAAGTAACTGGAGAAACGTCTGGTTCCATTGACTTACATTATTATTCAATTAGGTTTTTGGCCTCTCCTGTAAAGATGCCATTTTGGAGATACTTGTTTTTCTTAGAAAGGATAAAGACATACAATACTATGCAAAAGTCAGAGACCACTTTTCGTTTATGTACTTTCTAGTCAAAACAGGCTTTAAGTACAAGTCCCCCATTTTTCGGGAGATAGTTCTGAGGAGATTAGATAAGCCACTCACACAAGGAAGGGGAAAGTCAATGGAAAGTAGGTATAACGACTGGCAAATCTGTCCCCTTCAGATAACAGCACTTTCTGTTTCCTCTTTGAGAGGAAGCAGAAAAGCTCAGCTCTCGCTTTATAGCAGAAAGAAATCCACAGGTGTTTCTGTGTACCCTTACGCTGGGAAAAGACCACTCAACATCACCCACTTTTTACATCTGATATAATAACTATTTCCATCCCAGTGCTCCTTCCGATCCTGTACTCAAACAGCAACGACAGGACCTGTGAAGCTTTACCTAAAACAGTCCTTCTTAAACCATGGAGGGTTTAAAAGGGTCCAAGTCCTTTCAGCTTTAGATGCTGGCAGCTGAAAAAGGTAAACCACAACTCTTCAAAAAATAGAGGAAAACAGTTTTGGTGTCAGTGGTACTGTAAATTTAACCAGCAGCAGCCCTTTCGAATAACAATTAAGTTGTCTTTCTTGGGGACCCAGATCAGTTCAAAAAACAAGAGCATCAGCCAATGCGACAGAGGCTTGAGCTCAAGTCAATAAGTCACGTCTAAAAAAGCGAGTTGGTCTGAAAGGATGTAGATGTCAGTTTTGCAGTTACTACACAAAAATAAAAAAGGTAACAGATTTGAAAAAATTCTAGGGTTACAACAATGAGCTGGTCACCTCAGAGCAAGCCTTTTAGAGATCTGGCCTTTTAGCTTCAGACAATGAAGCACTGAAACAATGACACACTATAAAATACAAAAGACTGGTTTATTAAAGAGGTAGGACTATTCTTTGTCCTGAGTGTGTATACAAACATGCTCACAGAGCTAATAGGTCTGGCTGCACTGCCTTAAGAGTAAATCCAATATCAGCCCTTGCTAACTTTACTGTTATGCAACCAGTGCCAAATGATTCTCCACTAATTGCCGGTGTGCGTGTTTTTGGAGGGGGGTTGCATGTGGACAGCTGTGTGTATGAGGTGTGTGTGTGTGTGTGTGTGTGTGTGTGTGTGTGTGGCGTTCTTGTAGTGCTATATTTTTGAGGACTGAATTCTGTGTAAAGTTTCGAGATGACCTTTCTGATTATAACAGCTGTTCAGTTAAAATGCTGTACGGAATACACGTGTAATTACATTAGCTGTAATCCATCTATTCATCTATAACAGTGACTTCAACAGCAATATCTATCTATATATCAAAAAAACTTATAGATGTCTTCACAAATACAGTAAGACAACCACACTTTCTAGAAAAAAAGACAAACAGCAGCCTTGTGGATACTGAGGTTCAGTGATTTTCTACATATGGGTTACAGAAGTAAAGCTTCCATACAGACACATCCATACCAACTCAGTTTTACTCATGCTATTACACCAATCACATTAGCTGTATTACTGAGTTCCATCCGTACAGTGACTATAACGGTCATAGTTACATTATTTGTGCAGTTATTGCTAACACGTAACTACACAGTTATTAAAGACAATTAATCTAAAGTGGGACCCGAAAATCAATAGAAACCTATAGATGTTCTCACAAATATAGTAAAACAAATATGCGTGTGTGATAAAGTTCTGTTGCTGGAGGACAGCTCATGTGCACTGCTGGAGAGCAACTCTAGGGGGTGCTATTTTGCACCCAGTTTCAATGCCAACCATTTGAAGTGTGTGTGATAAGCAGCAATCAGAACGGCGTATCTATGGAAAACAAAATCATGGCCAGCAAAGATCAACGCGCTAGGATGGGTTTGTATTGTTTCTCACTCGACTGAGCAGCACTAAGCACGTATTGACTTCTATCAGCCCCAATACGCAGAGCTATCAGGTTCTGACAAAACTCTTTCTCAGATCCATTCTAAAATCTCTCACAGCAACATTTTCCAAAAGTAATGCCGTCAAAATAACTCTCTTTGTGCAACAGCTCAGTGGTAGCTCTGACAGGTTAAATGGGAGAGGAAAGACACACAGAGATCGTTACGAGGGTAAGAATCGCTTGGAAATTAGAAGTAGTAATTATTATTATTATTATTATTATTATTATTATTATTATTTAATTTTATTTACTTAATTTTTTTAACTGGTTAAAACAATGCACAACCCAATGCTTTATTTAGATAAACCTAACCTGAACAGATCAACACTTCCGGGGAAAAGACATGCAAATAAACCCCACCAGAACACGACCCCAACTGCCATGGACCCCTTTAAAGCCAAGGACTTCACATTTTTAATGACATTTTAGTCACCCAACTTAAAGGCCACTGATATATATACAGCCTTATTGGTGTTTCCAGATACTATCGTTAACTGCCTGATAAATAACAGACTGAAAATACCGTGATAATTAAATGAAGTGCTGACATTATACAAATAATTGTTCCTTTGTTGTCTTTCATGGAATTTGTATGGTTCCTAATTATCACGCCTTTGTGCAATCATTCTAATCTATGGTTAGGTCAATAACGCATACAGCAGAGAAAGAATGCACTTAATTATAGACGAGAGAAACAGAACATCACCGGCTAATTATCTACACAAACATACTACAGACACTCTGGATAAGAGCAACAAGCTTGATCAGGAAAAGGGTGCCAAAGCACCAGCATTGTCTTACCTTCAATGCGGAGAAGCACAGGAGGGTAAAAGGGACCCACAAGGCTTCTCTAGTGTGGTGTAGCTTATAGTGCATGTAAACACGCCACTCTCGGTTACAAGGTGACATCATCTCGTTACTTTACCAGGGTGGCCTACTGGACTGTTAGAACTGGACTCAAACTGATACAGCAGAACAGACACAACTGTAATAACAGGCTCAGTGGTGTGGGGGGTGGAACTTGATCAGGATGCCACTCTGGCGGTTGACCAATCAGAAGACAGTGGGCAAGCTGACCAATTAGAGCACCTGGGCTGACTGGATGATATGACTGTAAGACAAAGGAGCGCTCTGACAGCGATTCAGACGGAGGGCGAATACAAATAGTGTGTTTTGGGGAAAATCAATGAAGCATGTAAATTCATCCTAGTTGAACCAACAAATAAAATAATGCAGCCTGTGCAGAATACAGCCATCATTGCATATTATTAATGTTATTATTAATAATAATATTATTATTATATTAAAAGCTGGCACAGTTAATTATACGAGAATTTAAGCTGCAGGCTAAAACTCTATGGATCACAGATCAGCTAGTATGCAAGGATTGGCACTTGTAATATGCTCTGTGTACTTTATGATGCATGCATTTGCTGAGTGTTCTAGATCATTGGTTCCCAACCCTGGTCTGCCTGAAGGCACCCTGCCCTTTCAGACCTTTCAGAACCGTGTTAAAGCAGGTAATCCACTAAAGTGTGCAGCACAGGGTGCCTCCAGGACCAGGGCTGGGAACCACTGTTCTAGACATACTGATGATACCTTTACCCATATGCTACCACAACAACCATAGTGTATCCTCATACTGCCCAGCACTGCCATGTACTGTTTAAACAACCTTAACAGCTGAGAGATAACTTTGATTAAATTATGCTTGACTCCTTTTGGATTCTAGCCTGGACCACTTACCAAGCTAATGGGTAACCGGTACGCCATCTGATGTCGACTGAGAACACAAAACACGGCCTCATGACTTTCATTAAATTACAAAGCTCTAGTGTTTCAGCTTTAATATGGTTATTCAGAAGTCCGAACTGAATGCAGTTCTCTGTCTCAGCGCTTTTTGCCTGGTGTGTGTCAATATCACATTGTTACTACACTGCTGTATAACGTCAATGCACTATGACCCCCCCGTATGATGAAGCACACTGGTGATGAGTCGTTTAGGAAAGAACAACATTTCCTGAGACCTGAAAGTCCCTGAAGTTTAATGTCAAGCCTGTTTTACATTCTGTGCGCCCTATTCAACATTTCCATGACTAACTTTGTTCTTCACAAGGTGCTTAACACTGAATTTTCAGACATGGTACAGTCGTCTCCTGAGCCGGTACATCCTAATGGGTTATATCCCTGTAAATCCGAACCATTTTTTAAAATTCCAGTGTGGACAAAGATGGTATAAATGGAGACAGTGTTTTCAGCAATACCTAAAATATCTACACATGGACAGTGACATGCACAAGACTTGCTCGACTTTGTTTTTGGAGATCCATTTCCATGTTCCTGTTTAATGAATCTAATTAACTACAACCTGCTATATCTGCTCCAGCTAGGCAGGTATCCAGGGCCAGGCTTGGGGACTACTGGTATACAGGAAGCAAACTTAAACATGGCAATTTCCTAAAAATATATCATATAATGGGCCATAAGTTTTGCCAAGGTCACATTTTATGTTTTATGTCCCTCCAATGACATTCAATTCAGCAAATGAATATACAATTGCATATACAAATAGATCATCAGCCAGGTTATCCTAAAATGTTTTGAAAGTGTAAAGATTTAAACTAAGAACGTGGAGCATATTAACTGTCTAGCAGTCTGCTGCAGTGTTCAAGCCTCAAGTTGTAAAAAGTACAGACTTTCTTGGCCAAAAAAACTTTAATATAAATAAACTTTTGGCCATTTATATTATTATAACATTTTTTTTTTTAAATCATTCAGCTAGAAACACGGTTCGGTTCCACCATGTACAAAAGCAGAGCCACACATGAGCAGAAACTGAATCTCTTCACACTGCTCTGAATATTAACAGCTAGTGCAACAAAGCCCACTAAGACTGGGGCCAGACTCTGACTACACACCACAATAACTCTTATTACCATAACAGTCAAAAACTCGGCATATCAAAGCATAAGCATGAAGTCTATTAAGCTGCTCTATAAAATATAAATACAATAAATTTAGTCATTCTCTACTCTTTTACTCACTACAGATCAGCAGCATAATGCATAATACACACACGCACACATGTATTTTGTGCTATTTTTTAACACTTGTTTGTTTTTTTTTTTTAGACATGGAACACACAGAGAATTTTCACACACACAACAGAGGACACAGCAGAACGCAAAATTAACACACACTCAGAACACACACAGAGACACACACAGTTTTGGTTCTTTACCATTTACACACACAGAGACACACACAGAGACACACACACACACACAGACATACACACACACACACAGACACACAGACACACACACAGACACACAGACACACACACAGACACACGCACGCAGACAGAGACATACACACAGACACACACACACACACACACAATCATACACCAATACACACACACACACACACAGACACACAGACATGCACACACACACACAGACCCCCACCCCACACACAATAATACACAAATACACACACACACACAGACACACAGACACCCCTCCTCCACACACACACACAAATACACACACAGAGACAAAAATACACACACACACAAATACACACACACACACAGACACAGTTTTTAGGACAATGTGCACCACAGACACACACACACACACACACACACACACACACACACACATACACCCACACCCCCCCCACACACACACACACACACACACACACACACACACACACACACACACACACACACACACACACACACATACATACATACACAGACACACATACCACCACCCCCCCCACACACACACACACACAAACACACACACACACTTGCAGCTGTGGTCTTTCCAGTAAGCTGAGGAAGAACAGATATAAAGAGAAGCTGATCTAGGATCATGGCTGACCAGAAGTGTGGAAACAGACAACAGACAAGTTTGTTTTTCCGGCCACAAAAACCCACAGTCATCTGAGACGGATAGCTGCTCTGCCCACTTCGCCCATTAAAATGTGACCATGGTTCTCAGTGACGGTCAAACCCTGTGCCTGGCAGGCTAGTGCTGGTCACCGTCTTCATCTGTTCATGATTAGCATAATGGTGGATTATGGCAGACACTTTAGGCCACCATGAGGTTAGTAAAATACTAAGTCCTGTTCAGGAACACAGATTAAGCCTTTGGACTGAACCCTAGTGCATATGAAGATTCATCAGTAAAAATCCCTTTTAGCCTACACTAAAGCCTCCCACTCAAAATCCAGAAACGTTTATTCACCAACTAAGTTGCTAGCATGGCACAATATATTCTACTTACATCATTTTTGTTACAAAGGGTGAGAAATCATCATGGGATTGCACACGTTCATACACACCATCAAACTCCTAGTAAACAGGAGCTGATATTTTCAGCATGAATAGCTAACGGCTCCATCAGCTGTGAATCAGATACCAAACACTCACTCCTGCTTCATCTCTCTCGCCAACACTGAAAACCATACTGTAAGAACTCCAACCACTGCTTTGCTGTATATGCTAATATTACTGATACTGATACTTACTTTACCATGCAGGCACGCATGTACAACAGCCTAAATATCAACGTGAAATCAGAACAAATCTTAGGACAAGTCAAAGATTTGCTTGTAACTGCACACACAAATACGGTTTGCAGACGGCTGGGTGTTTGCAATGGCAGTCAACTCCGTGATATAACTAGTGTCAATGTCCTTCTAGAAATGTCTGTCTTGGCAAAATCCCTGGACAGTTATTTCCAGTCACAGCAGACCAGGCTCTAACGGAGATCTTGAAACAGAACCAACAGCCAGGCTTATTTCCAATCTCGGATTACTTCTAAAACACGCATAAACATCCAACTAATAACAAAACAACATGTAAATATGTGTATTATTGGGCTCCTACACATGCACATATCTCTTCCCTGCTTATGTCCTTTTCCAACAAGGTGAGCCGCTCTCTTTACTGAGCTATACCTTACATATTATGACCAGTGAACAGTCTCCTCCTCTGCAAATATCTATGAAAGGGCTGATAAAGAAGGGTCGGCTGTCACATGATGTATAGAACATCACCACAGAGAATCCTAGGCCTGAGAGTAAGAGCCTGGAGCTGAACAGTTAGTCATTCTGTTTCAGACAATTAAACATTTAAATAGCAGAA
>JAMWET010003247.1:180000-227500 GCA_024036415.1 Prochilodus magdalenae
ACTGGAATTACTGGAATCATTAGAATCCATTCTAACGGTATGTTCACACTCCTAGTAGGCAATGACGGGGTCCAGTCATGTCCCATGCAGTGTTGGTGTGAATAGATCAGACACAGCAGTGCTGCTGGACAGTTTAAATGCTGTGTCCACTCACCGTCCACTCTATTAGACACTCCTACCAGGGCGCTGCCCACAGGACGCTGTTAGCTTGGTTTTGGTTGGTGGACTGTTCTCAGCACTGCTGTGTCTGATCCACTCACACCACCACAACACACACTAACACACCACCACCACCACCACCACCACCACATCAGTGTCACTGCAGTTCTGAGAATGATCCAGCACCCACACAATACATACACTTTGGTGGTCCTAGGGGGGTCCTGACCATAGAAAAATGAGGTGATGGGGGCGGGGCTAACAAAGTATGCAGAGAATCAGATGGACTACAGTCTAATTGTAGAACTACAAGGTGCTACCTCGGAACTACCCATGTGGTAAGTGGAGCTGATAAAATGAATAAAGAGTGCCTATAAGGGGACTATAGGTTACTTATATGGGACAAATGATTGGAATTATTATTCTTTATTTATTTCTACACATATAATGCATAAGGCATAGAGATTATATTATCACTTAAAGCTAGTTCCATACATACATATATACATATATATATAACACATACATTGGCTGGCAAATGGTTTGGATTTAAAATAGTCTGCCACTGGACAATAACAGCAACGATTGATTGATGAACTGATGGGATGCAGTGAGCAGCTTCTTTCTTAAAAGTCTTGAAGTAGCGTGACTGGAGATTCCTTAAATGCTTGGTGAAGCCATATGATGAAAAACGCGCATGAAGCGATGAACTGATCATGTGCAGTTTCCACTGTACAAGCCTCTGGAGACAGTGTTTTGATCTGGGGCTGCTTCAAGTTTTGCCAGCTGACCACCTGAACATGCTGAATGACCAGGCAATCCCTTCAATGGCGTCTTCCCTGGTAGCACGGCCATATTCCAGGATGGCAATGCTGAGATATGGGCTCAGATTGGGAGTCCTGACCTTAAACCCAAGTCTTTGTGATGTGCTGAAGAAGACCTTACGGAGAGGTTAGGTTCTAATGTTCTTAACGCATGTGTCGCATGATGTTACAAACGATGCCATGGTGAATATGTGCTGTAGTCAAAGCTAACGGTGCTCCATTGAAATATTAAGAGTTTGCGACTTTAGTTTTGTCCAGGCAGTATATTACTCATCATCAGGTCAGAAACAGACACGCCCGGATAACAATAATACCTTAACTTCTGAGCAGGCTGCGCCCCAGCTTAAACAAACTAACAGATCTGAGCACAAATCACATTTATAGCAGCATGCATGAGCTACTTCCGCATCCAGCCCGGGCTACTGATTTAAGCCAGTATGAGTGACACTGCCACACACAGCTGCAACACACACAAGACACGCTCTTATGTCAACATACATGACTCCTCAGCATGTAACCGGTAATTACATAATAGTAACCTAATTAGCGCACATAAGGCTAAATATACCTGATTTTAAAGCTAGCGGTTTAGCTTGGACCGCCCTGATAATTCTGCTCATCAGAAATTGAAATAAATAGTGCGGTACTAAGGAATCATGGCTGATGACATAAGATTTCTTGAAAGAAAACATTTTCTGGACATCTTTGCTAATGCAAAGCGCAGCTGTCTGCTACACACAGGGCCAAACGCACACTACGAGGTTCCTCGACAAACTCATGAACATACCTTTCTTGTTGGGAGGAGCAACTGAAAGGCAAGAAACGGAAGTGGATTCTTAACGGGACAAGTAACTTCCACAGCCAGCTGCGTTAAAGTAATCCTAGCAGGAAATCCTGGAGGTTTTTCCATACTATAAGGCTGCACAATATGGACGTGTGCCATATTAAAATTACACTGCCCAAACTGTAATTACGATGACACAGTAGTGAGTCTCCATTGTGGCTAAAGCTTGGATTTTGTATTCCTGTAGGTTCATCGAAACAGGATGGATATGTTTAAATTAAGGGTGCTGATACACAAACGTCCAAGTTTCATTCCCTTTTAATTCTGAGGTGAAGATCTGAGTCCATTTTCCACATTTCGTTCATAAACATCTCTTGATTCTGCATTAAGCAACTGCGCTACAGCTCCCTACAGCTGGACCTATAGGGGTGTTACCAGGGTGATCCTTATGAATCCAACTAAAATTTACATTTCTGGCATTTAGCTGACGCTCTTATCCAGAGCGACTTACAAGGTTAATCATATTACAGGTGGGCCAGTGTAGTGTTAGGAGTCTTGCCCAAGGACTCTTATTGGTGTAGCACAGCATAGTCACCCAGACCGGGATTCGAACCCCAGTCTCCCACCTGTGGTAGTGGCTACTTGGCGGGTAGTGGTGTTATCCGCTGAGCTACACCAACCGTCAATACTCACATAACTATAGGAGTGACTTCAATACCATTTGTTGGGCTGCGGAGCTTCGGCGGTAATGAAATACGAATATTAGAAGAATGCATCAGAGCTGCATTATGGCCTCTTGAGAACACCAGACTACTCAGTATTTCGTGTTCATCTGTATTGATAGCCTATATTTAATAGCGGACAATCAATCAAGCAATTAATCAATAACTAATGTATGTTTAATTGAAATTCTTGAATAAGTAGAAAGTCAACATAGACTCAGAACTTAAATTACAACTTTAATAACTGAGATTTCCATCAAATTCAATTTAATTTGATTGTGTTTTAGATTTTAGGCTCGCTGCTTAAATGTTCAATCAAGTCATAACGACTAATCAGGGTTGGTTATGGGACAAAAGAACTCGCCATAATTTGCACCCCTAGATTACTTATGTAAGTCTTTGCTACTGTTCTTAATCAAACTGTATATTAATCACCTTCTGATTAGTTATTAGTATAAAGTTCAGCTCCCCAAACCAAAGTGCCACTCCCATCCTGTACTGTGCATCTGTGTCTGATGCGCTACACATTGAAAACCAATGGGATCTGTGCAGTGCTTTGCCACACTGGTCCAAAGTAAATTCACCTAAAGATTTTTTTTAATTATTGTTATTTTAGTTTTTCAATGCAATATATAAACAAATCACACCCTTAATTTAACATGTTCGAACTCTGCACACAGTTTACTGCAAAGGCCAGTGTCACAATAGGGATTCATGAGCAATATACTGTGCAGCCTTAACTACATTATTCACTCATTTCCAGAGTTTTATAATAATGCTGTGTTTTAAATCACGAGGTACACACTCTAGCAGATCAGTTATATAAGAGGGGTGAAAAAAAAACATCAGACTGACTATTAGCACTGAAATGAGCTGGAAAGCAGAGATTAGCTTCACCACCAACATCTCAAACAGGGAATAAAAGATGCTTCACAAAGCAATCTCCACCCAGAGGCAGTGAGTTAAATGAAACTATTATTCAAAAACACAGACTGACTGATTCTCTTTCATTCTCTCTCTCTCTCTCTTTCTCTCGGCCTCAAAGCCATCTGTGATTCTGTCTCCTCATTCCTTTGGTTCAAATTAAAGGCAGAATCCTGGCATCACACTCGTCCTTTTGTTTTAATTAGAGTGCTCTAGCTCATATAGAAATGCTACAGCCCGTTGGTGGACGTATTTCTCTTACCGTCTGTCTGGGACTTGCTGAGGAAGATGGTGCTGGCCCGTGGGTGGTCTGATGGATTGTACTCCATGTTTAGCTCTGAGAGAAGAGAAAGGAACAGAGACAAAAAAAAAAAAAAAACAACATTAGACGTGAAGCAGTAACAACATATTTTATGCATATATGTGCATGGAAAATAATAACGCACAGTTGTTATTCAATGTTTATGTCAGTATTTAATGGTGGATGCCGAGAGACGGCTTTAAAGATTGACTGATGGGGTCGCTCTGTCTTTTCGATCGTTCATAGCTACACAAACCAGCAGGTGGGAGAGGAAACAGGGAGGACAGTAACACAAACCTTCATCAACGACAACATGTAACAGTGATATTACACCGTAATCAAGCAAATGATGCCTGCAGCTCATTCATAGGCCCTTTTCCACCAATGTTGAAAGAGTTCCGTTCATTAGTTTGTTCCCAGCTGGAACCAAAGAATAGTAGGTTCTTCAACACGAACCATGACGACCTCAGTTATTGAGAAAAAAGAAGGCACCAATGGTTTTCTGAAGAACCTTTTCTACGCCTCCTTCTCGCCAGTAGTTGATGGAAACAAACATCTGGAATAACAGCACAAACACTCGCAGGTAATCTATATGAGCCACCATCTTGTTTGCACTCTGTACTACCACTGTACCATGCCCTTTCTCAACGCTCATGACGAACCCTTTTACGCTTGTTGGTGCGAACGCAGAGCAGGATTCTGGTTCCCTGGACAGCACCATGGTTCTCTGAAGCCTAGATGGAGCCAGTTCATGTGTTATTTTGGTGGGAAAGGTCTCTATGGTCTGTTATGTGCAACAAGAAGCTGCTCAATATTAAAGATTTGTCTGGAGACCCTACCGATATTAATCTGAGCTATTTTTAAGCATGTGAGCAGAGTCTTCCTACAGGAGGAGCCTGGTCACTGCTGAAAACATGAAGGGTAGAGTTTGTAACGGCATCTGTTTACAGATAGAGTAATAGAGTCGATCACTGTGCTAGTTAAGCCGCATGTGGGGAATGCTCTACAACAAACATCCCCTCATTGTGGAGATCTGTGAAAGCACAGTAGCCAGAGCAAGCCCAAATAACAATCAACAATCACCTATTTTTAAACACTACATTAAACACTACATAACATTTGTCAAGTTTTTGTCAGGATTCAACAGAGAAACAGGATTCTGACCTATAGTTTCAAGAATCTCTCCTCAGTCCAGACAGATAGGATTCTGGTATGGCTGGAAATAACTGCCCGGGGGCGTTGCAAAGATGTCCGCTGAGTGAACAGAGAACTATAAGTACTTTGATGTGACATTGAGAGTTTTCTTCTTTTGTTCAGAGCTGAAGGAAGTTGAGCCTAACTTGCAATTGTTTTGTGACACTTCAGTTATTCACAGTTAGATGGGAACCTGTCTAATAATACACCCTATTATGTCGCACACTTCAGTGTCTAATTATCTGAAGAAGTTCCATAAAACTCCCTTTTAAGGAGACAAGAACAAAAGACTACGGAAAAAAGGCCAATAATAGAAACAATAGTCCAAATATCACACACACACGCAAACACGTACCACACACCGCTTAACACAACCTACATCCAACACCACTGAACGCTTCAGATGTCTTCATCACTCTAAGCTCACTGGACAAACAATTTGTCACCTTGTTTAAGGCGGTAGTAACTTCAGGCTCCTGCAGATGGTGCTGTAGAAGGATGATTGGACTACGAAATACCTGTGCGGTGAGTGGCGGGATTCATAGATTGAGAAGAGGTGATACAGTGCGGTGAATGTCTCGTTCCATATGTGGTAAATGGCTCCAAAGCAGATGTTAATGATCGTGTCAGAGACCATAGTGTAAAGGAAGTAGCTGAATCTGCAGGTGTATGGACACTTATGGTCACACTGGTCTACCAGCAGTGGCTAAAATCCCAGTCTACAGGGAATCCTCCTCAGAATCGAGCCAGGGAAGGCATCCACCAAATCTGGACCAACTGCACAATTCTTTGCAAGAGTGTCTGAACATGGATGTGGTCTACATCCATAAACGTGTCCAGTCAATGCCGTATCCAATCACAGCTGTTATTGGTGCACATGCAGGTATTACACACTATTAGGTACATTTCAGTCACAGGTGACTCATGTAGCCAGCCGCACACATAGCTCTACATGTTGGAACATTGCTGTGACTGTTAGCATCCAGCCTAAGAGCATTAGTAAGGTCAGGCACTGATAGTGGATCAGCTCATCCCAAAGGTACTGAATAAAGCTCCATCAGCTCAGACCACACAGTTCTACTGCTCCATAGCCCAATGCTGGGGCGGGGGGGCGATTTAAACCCCATGCCCCCCAAGCACATGCCATTGGGTATAGTGACTTTGGCTTCACACACAGGTGCTCAAGAAGGTCTCGTTCTACTCACAATGCTTTTCTATGGAGATTATACAAGCTGCATCTGCACAACTGAACACCTGCGTCAGCAACCGGGGAAACTTAAACAGCTGGATGCATTAATGAGAAGGGATGTCTGGATACACACAGTATTCTGCAGGGCCAATGCAAAACGGGGCTTCTTTTACACAGCGCCTGAACACACAGTCGCACAAAGCTTCAACTCCACACGCTGACCCATTTTACTAAGAGGAACACACAGCTTCACCACTCTGGGGACATATTTAAGGTAGTTAAAGGAAACAAGTGAAAAGTCTCTGAACGCGTCTTTAATAATACATGACGATAGAGTCAGTAATGGAAAGAAACTCCCGTGAAAAAATGCATCTTGTGCATCTCACTTTTCAATCTGAAAATGAAGAGACATCTGCGGTCAGGACCACATTGATTTGTTTGAGAGAAACGTAGGGATGCACTGGCCAACAGGGAGCCAAGGTATTGACTTCTAATGCTTGTATGGAGAGTTATGAGGTGTGGGGAGCCATTAGGGAATTAAAATAGGAGACAGAGAGCTGGGGACGGACTACAGCTGAAGCGCAGTTACACAGTATGAACACTGGGTGGAGCTTGTCTTCAGGAAACGTTACTGTCTCCAGTAAATCTCACATTAAATGAGAGGTGTACAAACACGTAGTTTCTCAAAACCTTACAAACTGTTGCATATATATAAACCTTTGGCCAAAAGGCTTTGGTGATGATGAGAGCTGAGCTCACCACAAGGAGAACTCCTAGTTCATAGAATTAGCCTGGATAATCTTCCCTGTGTAACTGCTTACTGAAAGAAAACATGCCGAGTTAAAAAGCTAGGTGTCCCCAAACATCTACGAGGCTGCCAATGCTACTTCAATGTGAAGGTCACTAAAGGAAGCTGCAGCACGGCACTGGTCGGTGAACAGCTCACATGTTTGCACTGATAGTGTAATCTCGGGGATTTCTTTGCCCAGGAGAAGAAACACGCACATTCACACCAGTGCACACACAGAGCCATGATGTCATCAGCCTGGGACAGGAAGGGAAAGGATGGAGGCACACCCCACTGAGAGGATAGCAGTGGAAATGGAGGAAGCACACGCTTTTCCTTAAAACAAAAGCTCGGCAGGTTTGATTCACTGCATCACAGCAAATGGAGCAGGGAAGCTGTACCGGCGCATGACGGCTCAAGTATCAACATTTGATTCTTTATTAGTTATTTATTGTACTTAACTGTGCATCACTCCTGACATTTACATTTATGGCATTTAGCTGACGCTCTTATCCAGAGCGACCTACACGGGAATCCATATTACAGGTAGGCCAGTGCAGTGTTAGGAGTCTTGCCCAAGGACTCTTATTGGTGTAGCATAGCCATGCAGACTGGGATTTGAACCCCAGTCTCCCACATGTGCTGGTGGCTCCCTGGCGGGTAGTGGTATTATCCGCTGAGCTACGCCAACCACATCCAGAGAGAAGCATCTCCTACATAATAAACGTAGGAGGAAGTCTACATTCTTTCATCTACTTCACAGTTCTGTTTTGTCGAAGAAAAGAAGAAGTGAGATAAATGAAGAATAAGATGAAGTATGAAATCAAGCATGAGTCAGTTTATTGGGCGGTTTCAGTTTGCTTACAGCCAAACCAGCCAATGGCAGATTTGTCACAACAACTATCTATCAATACCATAAACGAGTCAAGCTGCTGTTTCAGATTTAAAAAAAAAAAAGCAGTTACTGAAAATGTTGAATCAGATAAAGCACTTCAGTTAAAGTAAGAAGCAATTGGCGATTCAGTAGAGTCAAACGATACACAGAAAACGGAACTGCGAGACCACCTAGAGAGCTATGAAGAAGGTCTGCGGTCTGATTAGACCATAACTGAGCAGACAAAGCATTAATGCACATCATCATAAATACATCATCTCCATCGTGGAGCATGGTAGCGGTACATCGCTGCCTTAAAACTGGAATTAAGAACCATTTGCCAATGGTGTTTGCGCACACAGCAGTTCGTCTAAAGCATTTAACCCATATACACCCACCCACCCACACACACACACTAGGGGGCAGTGAGCACACATGCCTACAGTGGTGGGCAGCCCTATCCACGGCACCCAGGAAGCAGTTGCAGGTTAGATGGCTTGCTAAAGGGACACATGTTGTGTACTGTTGGTTCAGAGAATTTAACCGGTGGCTGGTTCCCGAACCTGAAGACCACGACCGCAGCAGGTCATGAGTGAGCTTGTGGGCTTAGAGAGTAAAATGAATCCAGCAGGGTACAGAGCAATCCTGGAGGAAAACCTTAAGATGTCTGCAACAAGCATGAGCCTTAAGAGAAGATTTGTTTTACAGCACAACAATGAACCCAAGCGTTCCAGCAAACTACAGTATCAATGCCCTCATTGGCCTCAGTGGTCTGTATAGAGCAGATTTCGGCCCAAAAGAGAATCTGGGGCATCCACTTAACACGTTACTGATAGTGTAGAACACACTGCAGGTTCTCTTTCAGGCCTCGTATTTAGGAAAATGCATAATAGCGTCAAAACATTCTTCAGTAGGTGCACCAGCTGCATACTTGTGCAAGTACAGTGACCTGCCTCACATTACCGACATCATAAAAATGCAACACAGGTTGGGCGAAATCAAAATAAGTCCTTGCCTGACTGATGATTGTGTGTTTGGGGCAACAGCTTGCTAATCCTGATCAGGGCTGAATGATTGGGATGTATTGCGGTTCTGATCTAAACCCGCGATGGCTTTCTATGACTTGAGGTCCAGGACTTTTTCAGGCCAGGAAGCCCAGGGTAGCCCCTTTTTCTGGCTTGAGGAAAGTTAACCCAACATACAGCCAGTTAATTAGTGATCACATAACATCCATCGTTCTTCTATAGAAAGGGAGAAATATTTTTAATCCGCCAACTAGTTTCGCAGTTTTCGAGACCTCAACCTTATCCCATTCTGGAATGCTTGGTCTGCTCTGGAATAGTATGGTTGCTTGTTGTTCTGACGTGTGGTTTTCCCATTAAGAATGAATAGGATGGAAATATACACATCCTATTAAAATCACTACTGGTCTGCTAACCACTCTACACTTTCTTCAGGTAATGCATTTAAAGATTTAAATCCCTTGTTGATCTCACAGTGGGGAATTTTAGTCTCCGCATTTAACCCATCCGTGAAGTCAAACACCCACAAACACACTCACTAGTGAACACGCACACTAGGGGACAGTGAGCACACTTACCCAGAGCGGTGGGCAGCCCTATCCACGGCGCCCGGGGAGCAGTTGGGGGTTGGGTGCCTTGCTCAAGGGCACCTCAGTCGTTACTGTAGGCTCAGGGAATCAAACCGGCAACCCTCCAGTCACAAGGCTGGTTCCCTAACCTCCAGCCCACGACTGCCCATTTCTAGGTATCGTTGTGTTCATGTACACAGTACACGGGTTATTTCAGATCGTTCTAACCAGTTCTGGTGCAGCTGATACTGTAGGCTGTAAAATTGCAGCTCTTGCCATTTGGAAATTTGCCCTTTCCTAAATCAACGAATCTTTCAGCCTTTACCCTGATGTTGGCCGATTCCAATCATCCAGTAACTTGCACTCAAAATTTCCTCTCTCAGCTCCTAGCATATCTCACCAGATCTTTAAATCGTATTGGGTATTATGGCTGCAATAATCATAGTCAAGTGATCTATTCCACCTTTACTCCACACACCCCTCTCACGCAGGGCACAGTGGGTATGTGTGCAGCAGTGGGGTTAATGCGCTTTGTTAATGAAATGACAGGCGTGATGAGGCGTGGGAGACGCTAAAGCAGAATGGCTGAGAGCAGGAGAGAGAGGCCAGGCCATTGTGCTGAAGGTCTTTTGAAGCAGCATCTTTTTGTGTGGGAGAGCCACTCGAGGCTCAAAGGAGCCCAGGATCGTTCCGCTGAGGAGAACTCCGCGCAGGAGAGGAGGAGAGAGTGAGAGAGTGATAAATAAAAGATGGAGATCAGATCCGTGTAGGAGGGAAGTGACAGACTCTCTCTGAGGAAAGGGCAGAGAGAGAGCAAGAGAGACACCTTAGGGTACATACTTCTAGCAGGGCTAGGGAGCACATGACTAGCATAAGACCATCATAATCTATAAGGCCACATATATGGCCAGATGTTATTTAGACAGCTGTCCATCACACCTATAAGAGCTTGCTGGACATCTCTTTCCAAAGCCATGGGCATCAGTATGGAGCTGCCACCCCTTGGAGGTTGTGGTCAGGGCTTTGTGCAGACCCCTGTAGTTTCCCCACATTAAACCCAACACACAGAGTGTCTATGTATGCTGTAGCATTAACACCATCCTTCACTGGAACGAGGGCATCCAGACCCCAGGCCACTGTTCCTCCTCCACCAAACTTGGTACCAAACTCCTATTGGTACTATGGTTTCTGATAGGTAGTGTACTCCTGGCATCCATCCTAGTCATGTGCTCTCTCTGCCCATTCCCCAGTCTGTCACTTCCCTCCTACACGGATCTGAGCTCCATCTAACCCTAACCCTAAATGGTTCATCACTCCAGAGAACATGTTTTCACTGCTCCTGAGTCCAGTGGTGGCATGTTTTACACCACTCCAGCCAAGGCTGGCATTGCCCATAGTGGCTTGTGTGCAGCTGCTCGGCCATGGAAAGCCATTTCACGAAGCTCCTTACGCACAGTTCTTGTGTTGATGTTGATTCCTTCTCTGGAGTTAGCGATGCAACAGAGCACAGGTGATTTCAGCATTCGGTGGCTGTGCTCTGTTCGAGTTTGCATGGTCTACTGCTTTGTGGCTGAGCCGTTGGCGCTCGTGGAGAAGCTTCCATTTCACAATAATAGCACTCGCAGTGGACCGGAGCAGGTCTAGCAGGGCAGGAGTTTCGCAAACCGAGTTGGCAAAGGTGACCTATGGCACTGCCAACTGAATGAGCTTTTCAGTAGGACCTATTCAACAGCCAGTGTTTGTCTACAGAGATTGCACTGCTGCTATGTACTTGATTTTATACAGGTGTTCGCAGTAGGTGTGGCTGAAACACTTGAACTCAGTAATTAGGAGAGGTGTTCGCATGCTTTGGCCACCCAATGTAAATACAGCCGATGGTTCCCATTCCTCTGTGCCTGTAGCTTCATATAGCCTGTGGACTGGTCTTACGGTGGCTCTACTGCTGATCCACTTCGCTGTTGATTTTGTTAGTTTGCAGCTCATGGATTTACCCACAGGCCTCTGTCCAGCACGGTCTGCTGAGGGTACTCCAAAAGCCATTGAACATCTGGATTTAAACAAGAAGGCTACAGCCACTGATTCCATCATTGCAACATGCAGGGCGCCAGCAGCTAGGTTCCTGTTACTGAAGGGAAACCGCAACCAAGGGTTTAAAGAGTTCAGCTGGCCATGGTAATAATTATGTGAGGCCATAACATGCTTAACTCTAACGTGAGCCCACTTTAATCCCTTACATGTTAGTTCCACAGTAGCTACTGTATAATCAATAGGTCTTCAATAACTGAATAACTGGTTGAATAATTAATAAGAGGCTCATGGCACTAGATCTGGACTATCACTATTTGATCCATGTGTGATGAAGTCTAGTCTTACAGTGTTAAAGCAGCTAATGCTTTAAAATGGTGTAAAAATAAATAAATAGAGATTCTTATGACCTCATGATGTCATATCATGAAGACAGCGAGTGCAGCCACACCCATTGCATCCAGCTTCAACTTCCTTCCCACTTTAACACGGAGGAACGGGCAGGAAGAGGAAACAGAAACTCTTTCCAAGACAAACAGCTCCTCTGAACGCAGCGTGTAAAAGGCTCGTCTGCTCCTTCTGTCCGTGTTTATATTCAGAGCAGGCTTCCTCTGTGTTAATGCCGAGCCAAGTACTGGATTAAAGTGCTGGAGATGTTTAAGTGTGTTTATCTACTGCTTCAACAAGCGACTTAATAAAAGGCTCCCTCAAATGCCAGACACTGTCGCTGTGAAGCACACGTATTACATCAGGTGTAAAAGCAAACCACGTGCAAATGAAGCACTTCGCTCTCTCGGAACTAAACGACCTGAAAGTGTGAAAGTGGGAGGTCCGTCTGAACCATGAGTGTCAATCACTGCGATAACGACTGAATAATCAAATCAGATCAGGGTTATTGACTTCACATTTACACAGGTGTGAAGGTGAGGGAAAATCTCAGGTGTGAAGTCCCTTAAATACAGTAAATATAGACGGTACTGAACACCAGGACAGCTCTGTTTACCCAGATACACAGTTTTAATCCAGATACATCGTCCATATTCCAGATTATACAACAAGTGGACAGAAAATTATGTTGGGCAAAATATGTGCAGGTATAGATATGCTAGCGGAAAAGTGCAGAATGATGAACAAGAGTAGGTGTAGTTGGGACATACACACATACATACACACACAAACATATAGAGAGAAAGAGAAACTTTTCTGGACCCACACTGTCTGAAATTTAAAATTTTCATTTTGGTTTATTTAAATGTCTTAAAATATTTTTATATTATGTATTTATTTATTTTAATATTTTTTATATTGGATATTATTAGGGCTGTACCCGACTCTACCTGAATTTTGTCAGATGAATCGGATTCGCCCGTCCTGGTCGATGATTCGACTAGTCGTTCACGGCTTTTCTCTCCATGTACATTATCTAGTAATCAGTAAATCAGTCTGCATACGGTTCAGATCTGATCTCCTCATTTAGAAAGTCAGCAGAGTCACAGGAGCATATTTCTGAACTAAAAGAGGCGGGGCTTATGATGATCGATCTGAACTGGAGCCTGATTTAGTTACAGGATATAGCGTCGGGCAGCAGCTCGTATTTATGCTAAACATTAGCGCTTATAGCTTATAGTCTTTTTAATTTCACTTCTAACAGCTTCTTCAGCAGGAGGATCCTTCGTCTTTCATCTCTCATAAATAATAACCTGCTAAATAAAACCAGATTAGTCCATATTTAAATTATTTTTGGATAAAAAGAAAAATGGTAAACCTGAAACCGTATATTATATTCCCCGCGATGGAATCATTATCTCTTGTTTATCAGCAGGCGTATTAGTGACTGTACTTATCCTTAAATAAAATAATCTGAGCTGGAGACGAATAAATAATCATATCTGTAATTTTGGTTCTAAAATAATGGAATTATATTAAAACAAACGTCTCCGCTCTATTTCTCCTTCACCGCAAACAGCCGTTATGTCTAAACTGAAAGTCAGCTCCCTCGTCTGGAGCAGTGTTGGATGTCTGACTGAATGACGAGCAGAATTCGGTTTCATTTGTTCAGATTCTCTTCTTCAAGACCTCCTCCAGACTTTCTCTGAGACATCGCTCCTCCTGTGTTTCTCAGTTTCACGGCTTCCTAAGCGGTGGCGCCAGCGCACGTCGCCACGTGGATTAAATTTTTTAGCAAGGATACATCACAGCCCAGCTAGACCTTTAATATATATTTATTATCCCCCTTTAATAATTATTAACATGTCTTTTTACATTCTTAAAGTTCTTCTGCATTTTAGTAAGCTTTAGTCTGTTTCATGGGGGAAAAAAAGGTCACTGCTGTCAGTCGACTTGAAGGGTCTCAGTGACTACTCGAATCGTCGACTTCTAGAAGGCAGCCCTAGATACTATGTACAATGCACAATTTAAATTACACCGTAGGAGATGTCCTTCAATAAACACAGAGTCTGAAGGGTCTCATTCATGTGCCTTATCTAATATACTGTGCTTGAATAGTCCTCTAATAAAGTATTTGGGGATTTTTGATGAATGTTCATGTCGTCCATTAGTCTTTATCATCATTAACTGATAACTCTAACCAGTAGATTACTAGATTACTAATTCAGCTGATACTCACAGCACTAGACTGAACACCACCACGTTTCCTGGTTGAAGCTGCAGCCGCTTTAATCACTTAGGTCTAATCAGTGTTCCTGACCTGAATCTCTGCTCGTCCAGCTGTGTCCTGACGTGGGCACGGTTCATTGGGCCTCAGGCCTTTAACTGCTCCGGGTACAGAGCAGGCTTGGCTTAGCGCCTGGCAGCACTGTCCTGGCACCACTGACCACCGCTGTCATCACCACACACACACATAGACCACTCTCTCGCGCACACTCACTTGCGCTGTTCTAACCAGAGACAAAAGGAGAGAGAGAGAGAGAAAAAAGTGAGAGGAGAGAGAGAGAGAGAGAGAGAGAGAGAGAGAGAGAGAGACAGAGAGAGAGAGAGAGACAGAGAGAGAGACAGAGAGAGAGAGAGAGAGAGAGAGAGAGAGGAGAGACAGAGAGTGAGAGAGAGAGAGAGAGAGAAAGAGAAGTGAGAGAAGGAGAGGGAGAGAGAGAGAGTGAGAGTGGGAGAGGTGAAGAGAGAGAGACGCAGAGTAAAAGGGAGAGTGTGTGAGTGGGGTAATTGCTAGTGTGAGTGATATAATGCCCAGTGCTCTGCTGAATCAACAGACGGTGATCCTATCTGCTCTGACGTGTTAGCTGTTTCACTCCTTCAGCATCTTCCCTGCACTTGGTGACCCCAAGCCCTGTGTTTAGCTGAGGTCAGAGTGTTGCTGAGATCCTGGGCGTGTGGGGCATTCTGCCCGTTCCACTGCTACAGCACTGATCAGTAGAGTGAAGCAGTTTGGACAGAAAACCACACAGCTGAGCTCCACTTCTGCTCGCAGCTCCTGCACTTATTCAGCTGGAGCTCTTACCTTATCCCACAAAAACTCCACGCAGCTGTTGGAAATCAACCAACGTAATCAACTAATTCTGACCTCTGTGTATCGAGCTACAGACTCATGAATACATCTGTGCCACCAGCAGTACACCACAGCAGCACAATGAGGTATAGGTGCCCAGCAAGCTACCAAACAGAGGTACTGTATGTACTGTGTGCTAGTTAACTCGATACCAAAGAATCCAATCTGCCACTGGGAGTACTGCCACACACTTGAGGCAATGACAATTCGAAGGCACTTTACAAAGACAATTAACATTAAAATTAAAATTGAACGTTTCCTCTTCATTGGTCCAACTGCTTTAGCTATTGGCATACCAACAATCAACCAATTAACCAATCAACCAACCCATCAACCAATCATTCAATCAGCTAATCAGTGAATCAATCAAACCCCGTCTGGCCACATCAGAACAGTAGAACATTCCCATGATGCTTCTTTTACACCAGTAGTAAGTGAATGCATGTCCAATATAAAAAGACATTTATTAACATAGGAGAGTATTCCGGATATGATCTTCCGTTTCCTCATATTCAAAAGTTTCCAAATCCACAATTTGTGTATTCAGCTACTTTAAGGCACACCCACTGCTGACACAGGTGTTCAACTGTGAACACAGCGCTTGCATAATCTGCATACATGAGTCTAATGCTGGGATCAGACGACACAATTATTTGGTCTTTCACAATGATGACTGTCAAATTAGCTTCTCTTAGTGCCATAAATCTGTGCTGCATTTTGGTCGGAGGACTGTTCGCTACTGACTAATCAATGTGCGCTTCTTTGCGTGAGTTCATAGATCCTGGGTTAAGAGGGTCAAGACACGGGCAACCATGACTACAGAAATGCTCCATGTGGTGCTCGTGGTTTCGTGTTCTAAACCAGAAAAGATAAGAAAGATAAAAATGGAAAAAAGCTCCTGAGAGACAGAGAGAAAGAGAGAGAGACAGACAGAGAGAGACAGACAGAGAGAAAGAGAGAGAGAGAGAGACGGGGGGGGGGGGAGAGAGAAAGAGAGAGAGAGAGAGAGACACAGAGAGACAGCGAGGAAGACAGACAGCGACACAGAGAGAGACAAAGAGAGAGACAGAGAGACAAAGAGAAAGAGAGAGACAGCGAGAAAGAGAGAGAGAGAGAGACAGAGAGAGAGAGAGAGAGAGAGAGAGAGAGAGAGAGAGAGAGAGAGAGAGAGAGAGAGACAGAGAGAGAGAGAGAGACAGAGAGAGAGAGAGAGAGAGAGAGAGAGAGAGAGAGAGAGAGAGAGAGAGAGAGACAGACAGAGAGAGAGACAGAAAGAGACAGAGAGAGAGAGAGACAGCGAGAAAGAGAGACAGCAAGAAAGAGAGACAACGAGAGAGACAGAGAGAGAGACAGAAAGAGACAGAGAGAGAGACAGAGAGAGAGAGAGAGACGGAGAGTTCATAGATCCTGGGTTAAGAGGGTCAAGACACGGGCAACCATGACTACAGAAATGCTCCATGTGGTGCTGGTGGTTTTGTGTTCTACACCAGAAAAGATAAGACAGATAAAAATGGAAAAGCTCCTGGGTGTCCTGAAGAGGACAGTGTGGACTGTCAAAACGTTAAAGAGAACTTGAAGAATGAAATATTGATGAATGAGTTAAGTGATCTATAGTGCAGTGGTAGTGATTATTATTTTGTAGCTGCTCTGAACATCAATCCACAGAGTCTGATCCCAGCATGAACCCACTGCGCCCAATGCTGAGCATCCGCTAGAGAGGTCTGAAGCCCCCTATGCTGTGGACCAGGGGAAATGTGTGCTCTATGATGGAGCTCCTGAGACGAGTTGAAGGGTTGATGTCTGTGATCCAGACCTATTCATCCAACATCAGTAACTGACCTCAACTAACGCTCTTGCAGCTGTACATAATCAAATCCTCACTGCAATGTTCTGCTATCTAGTGTAAAGCCGTCACAGAAGAGTAGAGGTTGGACCTGCAGCTAGATGAGCAAGGGTCTACATAGAAGAATCAGCAGAGTCCTTGGTGTGTCGCTGTGAATCTATGATCTGAGATTTTCCTTTGGAAGGGCTCACTGCTCCAGAGGCTCCGGCATCACTACTGTAACAGGAAACCAGGAATGTTTACAACAGGTGTATTAATGGCCATTTTTACTCTTCCTCAGCCGGAGTGTCCCTTCAGCTAGTTGGACAGTTTCTACTGGTTTCAGTCGTGCCGCCTGGCCGGTCCGCAGCAGGAATCCCAGGTGAGAGAAGCGGAGGTACATGGCAGAAGTGAGGCTCAGAAGGTTAAGGGGAGCTTTCTCGTTACGTCCCCCTGGCACTGTGTGAAAGAGCCCAGCGTGGCACGCTGAGAGGTGAGAGCTGCTACATGGATTAAGTCATCGCCTGCTACCGCGCTTACCTGCCAGCGCCCTACTTCTTACTGCATTACCCATTCCTCTGCAGCAAGGGAGGATTCGTTCGGGATTAGGCGAAGCGCATGGTGAACATACAGTAAGTCATCTTCGCGGGTGACGGTTCTGCCTTTTTGCGAAAGGCCTAATACTTATCTAAAACTGAAGGCTTAAATCATTTACGTACCTCTGAATACACAAAAATCACAGGAATGGTTACAGAGTCCCTTCAGCATGAGCAGTGTAGGATCATAGCCTAGACCAGACAGACTGAATTCCATAGGTTGGAGGTTTTAGGATTTGCGGTGCTGGAGAGGAACATCTACTGCAAACCTTAGCCGCTGCTCTTTTGAGCGTTTGCATATGGGACAACATTTAGCGTCTAAAACATGCAGCAGTGCAGAAATTCACATAGTGAGGAAGTCCTTCTCCGGCACTGCCCTGTAACAGGACTAGCGTCAGCGCTAGACACTGCCATGTGCTGCAGTTAAAGACACAGCTTTGTGAAATGCTGTCATTTTTTTAGATCTATTAGAGAACACAGTGCAAGGGGATTGGTCTGTTCGGTCCTCTCCTGAAAACAGCAGGCTGCTTAGTTTTAATATGCCGGCCATACTCAGAAAGGATTTCAATATATTACTGCATTGTGCTACAGCATACGTAGATCGACAACTGCTCACAGTAGCCCAGCTGCTGCACAATTCGTCAGCCGTCCTTTACACTAGCCATCAGCGGAAAGAGGCCGCTGTAGAACAAGGCCAGGATCTGAATATCACCGCATGGAGAAGTAGCTTGCGTTGGTACGATGACAGTTGGGTTGAACAGTACAAGATAGGTGTTTCTAATAAACTGGCAACTTGTGAACTGCTGTTCAGTACTTCACAGAGACATCCAAATGTGTGTCTGTCCTCTACACCACTCCCAGACATAGGCTCAATGCAGCTAATCCACACAGACCACTGCCAGCCATGAGCAACTTCTCCCAGATTGAGTCATCAGAGAGAGAGAGAGAGAGAGAGAGAGAGAGAGAGAGAGAGAGAGAGAGAGAGAGAGAGAGAGAGAGAGAGAGAGAGAGAGAGAGAGAGAGAGAGAGAGAGAGAGAGAGCGCTCCTGGGAACTGCTCAAAACGTGCTCAGAAGATGCACACATCAAAAAAGTGTAAGAGTGAGTGTGTGTGTGTGTGTGTGTGTGTGTGTGTGTGTGTGTGTGTGTGAATGTGTGTGTGTGAATGTGTGTGTGTGAATGTGTGTGTGTGTGTGTGTGTGTGTGTGAGTGAATGTGTGTGTGTGTGTGTGCTCGTGTGCATGCATGTGTTTGAGGGCTGACCTGAGTACAGCAGTCAGCTGCCTAGAGAACCAAAGACTCTCCATCAAAGCCCAAGGTACAGGAGCCAGGCCTGACAAGGCATCACACTGACTTTTTAGTGGGGAAGGTGAAAAGGAGAAGCTGCTGCCTTTGTTCACTGCAGGAGGGAGAAAGAGGGGAACTCCAGCAAAGCTTTCCACAGAGTTCCACAAGCGCTGGGTCATCTTTTACCCCAGGAGCAAAAGCGGAGTCCGTCTGAGCAGTAACACTGTATAAAGCTTTGTGCACACTGGGGCTGGGAAGCAGAATGCTGGTGTAGTGACTGATAAGGTTGTTTTATTTAGTTTATTTAGTTTTCTGTGGCTTTTAAGTAACAAAATGCATAAATAACACAACAGCACCACACTGGTCTGAGCACAACACACATATACAGTAGTGGCATTTGTCGGACTGCTGTTCTCTGGCCATTGGAATGATGAGCGGTCCAACAAACACCACCATTGTAATGTTTAGAGCACAGCGATCCAACAAACACCACCATTGTAATGTTTAGAGCACAGCGATCCAACAAACATCACCAGTCTAATGGTCAGACGACAGCCATCCAACAAACACCACCATTCTAATACTCAGAGCGCAGCGGTCCAACAAACACCACCATTCTAATACTCAGAGCCCAGCGGTCCAACAAACACCACAATTCTAATGGTCAGAGGGCAGCGATCCAACAAACACCACCATTCCAATAGTCAGAGGGCAGCGATCCAACACACACCACCATTCCAATGGTCAGAGGGCAGCGGTCCAACAAACACCACCATTCCAATGATCAGAGGGCAGTGATCCAACAAACACCACCATTCCATCTGACGACTTCATAGTCAGCATACCTTCAGATCAGAAATCCATACCTTCATTAACGGCTGATTGGATCAGGCTTAGCCTGGTTAGCTCTGATTCAAATTACTGAGAGTGAGATTTCAGAGGCCAGTGAAAGGAGAGAGAGCTCCTGTTTGTTTATTGGCTGTAGGACTCTGTGTATAATCAGGGATGTCATTAGTCTCAGTGTGCCACCTGTGCCGTGTGAGATGTTGGGGGTGGGAGATGCCAGGGAGCCTGTTCTGCTACTCCTTAGCTCTGACAAAACCACTCTGAAACAGTGTTCAGCTAGCTTCTTGTGCTGATTTTGGCACTGGCACATTGTCGGTGGAAAAGAGCTACACAGAGCTCATGGACAGCTGTAGTGGTCAGAGCACAGCGGCCCAACAAACCCCACTATTCTAATGACCAGAGCGCAGAGATCCAACCAACACCACCATTCGAATGACCGGAGCACAAAGGCCCAACAAAAAACCAATGTGTTCCATAGTCTCGTGTTACTGGCAGAGTCAATAACAACAACAACAACAACAACAACAACAATAATAATAATTGTAATAATAGTTGTAATAATAATAATAATAATTATTATTATTATTATTATTATAATTATTATAATTATTGTTTGTTAATTGCAATTTATATCCCCTAGAAAAGCATCATCAACGGTATAGTTTACAGTAGCTACGACACAGTCGTCAGCTATATGAAAAACATGGCTTCCTGTTTATCATTGTGTAAGTACAGTTTGGCCATTATGCTCCATCAACGCTGTGCTCCGTGGGGGCGATAGATGACAGAGCTGTTACAGACCGAGTCTTCAAACCGAAAGAACAGGCCGGCTCCCCTCTGCTGATGCTCAGCTGGATCGGAACCCTTTGAAACATTCACTAATGGAGCTAATAAAGTTCCTCCAGCCTGCACAACGATACATGCTCCTGTTCTCTCTCTCTCTCTCTCTAAACACAAATAAAACCAGACATGGGAAAAAGTGGCAAAGTGGCATAGTTCCTCCTCCTCGTCATCATAATCGACATGGCAGAAGCTGCAGCACTGTTTAATACAGTGGGTACAGTCAAGTACATCATTGACAACGTTTATAAAAGACTAGCTGAGTCACTACATTTGGCCATTACGCTCCATCAACAACACTCAACGCTGTTTACACTCTCAGTGCCCATAAATGGCGTTTGGATTTGCTATACAGAATAACTGAGCAATATATCACGGTCTATCACTCAATTCCGGCATCTCTCGTACTCTCTCACTCACACATTCATATACAAGCTCACTGTCACCTGTGACTGATTGGATTTAGCATGGACTGGATGTTTCTAGATGTAGGGTTGAGAGTTTCCTATAGACTGGGATTTCAGGCACTGCTGGTAGACCAGTATGACCGTATGCTTCCAAATTCCCTGCAGATGCAGCTACGTCCACTTGCCACTTTAAACATGCACTGAGATTTTTTTGTCCTGTGAGCTTACATATACATACATATACACATGTATATACATATATACACACATGTATATACATACTTATACATATATATACAAACATATATATACATAGATATATATACAAACATATACATAGATATATATACAAACATATACATATATATATATATATATATATATATATATATATATATATATATATATATATATATATATATATATATATACACACATACACACAAACATATATATATACATATATATATACACACAAACATATATATATACATATATATATATATATATATATACACACACATATACATATATATATTCACATATACATATATATACACATATATACACATACATATATACATACATGAATATAATACATACATGAATATAATGTGTATTATCCATATTGTGTGTGTGTGTGTGCGTGCGTGCGTGCATGTACATATGTATGTGTACATACATATATACATATATATACACACATACATACATATACATATACATATATATATACACACACACACACATATACACATATATATACATACACACACACACACACACACACACACACACGCACACACACGCACACACACGCACACACACGCACACACACGCACGTGCACACAATATGGATAAAACACATTATATTCATAGTTTATATGTTCTTTTACCTTTTTTAATTTATTAGAAACATTCCTGTGTGTTGGATAACAGTTTTCAGGCCAACTAAATATTTAACCAATACAATTCTAAGTGACTAAATACACATAATACACAACTCCTACAAAATATCTATGATTATTCTATAAAATAATTCATTTCTTATCCTTATGGGATTACTCGTGTATACAGGACACACCCTGTCAATTGGCAGTGATTGTTTGTTGACCTTTTCCAACTTAAAATATGTCTTTTCTGCAGATTTTAGCAGATTTAATCTATATATTTAAAATGTGGGGGGAAAATGAAGCAGAACTTCTGCACAGGGCCCATTTCATGTCCATGTTGAACAATGCTTCTCTGTAGAGGATGTGTTCACTCAATACTACCATGTCAGTTGACCGTGGCCAAACTTCTGCATATGTCTGCATATACTGAAAGACATCACGTCTTAGAAATGACTGGAATGTGGAGCTGTATAAAGCAGGCTCTGACCATTACAGAGCGATCTAGCGCCAGAAGCTAATCACTGCTCACCCAATTCATCAATCATTCTAATAGTTCTATATAGTTTCTGTTTGTGTTAGTCTCATAAGCCAGAGCCGCGACTCGCAAAGTGACCACTGTTTTAGCCTAATGTGTAGGAATGGGCTTCAGAACCAAGCAACCACTGACCGCTACCAAACACATGTGGAACAGGTGGCTACCTAGATCAGATGTTTGGCTCAAGCTGTGATTCAATCCAAATAACAACCATGCAGGCACTGCAAACGTTACACATGGGCTGCGAACTGTACATACACCACAGCAAGTCTCCACTACAGAGCTCGGTCTTCAATAATCCACCACAGGTTATGTTCTGAGCACAGTCTGATCCGAGCGGCTGTGAGTCAGCGAGGATCGTTAGCCAGGGCTAATGAACCATCTGCGGCCTGACACCGGCACACATACTTCCACGCGTTACTCACACTTCCTGCGAGCGATGACAGATTGGCGAGCACTTCCTGCGCAGGGACGAGGTCATATCCTGTTTCTGGATGCACGCTCAGGCGGCACACTATATTGCATATTAACTACTGAAATTATTTACACAAACAGAAACCAGAGGTTATTCGCTACACACTGGGGTGGGGGGCGGTTATCTATAGGATAATATATACTGGGTGGGGAGAAGGGCGCACTACACAAACAACCCCCTGCTCAATGGTGGGCTTGACCACTGATTAACAAGGGAAACAAATGATGCAGCAAGGTTAAAGGACGTCAACACTTTACTGTGGGGTACTGTTTATTAAGCTACACCACACCTACACATGCCTCCCATGACAACTGACATTACCCTACATAATGTTTGTGTAGGTGTGACGTAGTGGAGCTATAACGCTTAGCTTTAATAGCCCTTATGACTAAGGATGCTTATTGGAAGAAGCATTTATTAACATTTATGTAGGCTAATGTCATGGCAAGCTTGGGCTGGTATCATGTAGCCTTATAGACCGAATCTCACAGTAAAGTGTTAGTGTACACGGAAATCCCAGTTCACAAGCCTGTGATTTTCAAAATCCCATGATCTGCATGGGCAGAAACTTAACCCAGTAACACCGACACTGGGTGTTGGCACTGTACTTGTGTTAAGGCCAGGAACATACTCAATGCAAGTATGCAAGTGCAGATGACAACGCCCAGCCAACACAGTGTAGCTCCTCTGTACTGTTCTGAGCGAGATCTACTGTTACTGCACTAGACAGCTAGTAGTGAGCGAGCTTCGTTACCTACTCTGTTGGAGGGAAAAGGTGAAAAGGTATCGTTTATGCAAGCAGACCATTTTTGCGAGACTCGACTGCTAACCTGCTTTGGCAGCGAAGAAAGCACACAGCATTATGTATCGCATTATGACACATTCCTGAGCACAATGTGCAAATTTTTGTGTGTGCAGCATAAAGGGCCTCCTGGGTGTGAGGAAATAACCCAACAGTTTTGTAATACTGCATCAATTCACAAAATGAATGTGTGAGCGTGTTGTATTTAAGCCCCTTAACCTGGAGATTTCAGTGTTTAGCCATTAGACCCACCATGCTCACTGGTACTCTGTGTAACGTGTGTCCTTATTACCGCACATCAGCTGATCAGGTTCGTCAATGTTTCTGATTGAAGTCATTCTAGATTTCATAGTTTAGCTAGTGGTTGGTGGAGACTAGGGTTCGAATCATCAAGTTTTTCTCTTTCACCATGTTTTAACATTCCTTAAAAAAGAACATTTAGTACCTGCACCATGCACGCACATCCCCACACGCGCACGCACACCAGGAGATCGCTCTCTCACACGCAATCACATACTCAGAGAAGTAGGTGAGTCTGCGGTCATTTGTTTTCTCAGCTTTCCTGCGTAGTGGACGCCTCCCCTGCTAACCTCCTGTAGGCCCACACAAGAGTAAATAAATCACAGCAGCGCATTGTGAGTGGCGCTGACGCACTGAGACACAGAAGGGAAGGAAAGTCCATTGTGTTCCAAATACCAACACAACCCGATGAGGAGAGAGAGCCAAGACTTACTTATGAGAGAGAGAGAGAGAGAGAGAGAGAGAGAGAGAGAGAGAGAGAGAGAGAGAGAGAGAGAGAGAGAGAGAGAGAGAGAGAAGCAGAGAAAGACAGGTGGACGCAGAGAGATGGATGCAAGGAGAGAAAAAGTAAGAGAAATAGAAAGAGACAAAAGAATATAGACAAATGCTAAAAGAGGAGGAAAGACAAAAGGACAGCAAGAGACAAAGCCAGGCAGAGGAAGAAAAACTGACAGAGAGAGAGAGACACACAGAGAGAGAGAGAGAGAGAGAGAGAGAGAGAGAGAGAGAGAGAGAGAGAGAGAGAGAGAGAGAGAGAGAGAGAGAGAGAGAGAGAGAGAGAGAGAGAGATAGAGAGAGAGAGAGAAAGAGAGAGAGAAAGAGAGACACAGAGAGAGAGAGAGAGAGAGAGAGAGAGAGAGAGAGAGAGAGAAAGAGAGACACAAAGAGAGAGAGAGAGAGAGAGAGAAAGAGAGAGAGAAAGAGAGAGAGAGAGAGAGACACAGACACAGAGAGAGAGAGAGAGAGAGAGAAAGAGAGAGAGAGAAAGAGACAGACAGACAGACAGACAGACAGACAGAGAGAGAGAGAGAGAGTTTAAAGCTGAAGCTCATCACGGTGTTCAGTGTGCCGAGCTAAGTGTACTCATCTAACACGGAGAGGGGGACCTATCTGATAAAACATGTGCATTAGAGTGAGTGTCAGAAAGAAAGAGAGAAAAGAGTGGCAGAGAACAATAACACACCTGAGTTTTTCACAAGAGAAGAGAAGACTGAAAGACTTGATGAAGAGTCAAAGAGAGAGAAAAACAGAGAGGGGGAGAGAGGGAGTGGGAGAGAATGAGTGTAATAGAGTGAGGGAGAGACCGACAGAGAGAGGGAGAGGGATACGTTGTAGAGGATGGATAGCAGTAATTAGCCTGTGTCAGGCCTCTGCTCTGTCCTGACACTGTGTCGTCCAGCTCCGCCCATCACACAGCAGCCGCACCATGGCAACAGCTGAAAAAGCAGAAAGACCAGTCTGCATCTCAGGTCTATTCAACACCACCCCCCTCTGTTCCCCCTCTCTCTCCCTCCCTCTCCCTCCCTCTCTCTCCCTCTCTCTCCCTCTCTCTCCCTCTCTCTCCCTCCCTCTCCCTCCCTCTCCCTCCCTCTCCCTCTCTCTCCCTCCCTCTCCCTCCCTCTCTCTCCCTCTCTCTCCCTCTCTCTCCCTCCCTCTCCCTCCCTCTCTCTCCCTCTCTCTCCCTCCCTCTCCCTCCCTCTCCCTCCCTCTCCCTCCCTCTCTCTCCCTCTCTCTCCCTCTCCCATTGAGAAAGCAGCAGCAGAGGGACTAACAGAAGCCCCTCAGTTCTGAGATGATGAAAGGCCAACACAAGAACTGCTGGGCTTCATCTGAGACTGTTTCAGCGCTGTAGCTCCTGCACCGCATCCAACTCTGATATTAAAGATCTCATTAGGTCAGAATGATCAGACGGCAGCTCAGATTTAACTGCGTCAGGTTCAGAACGCTGTGGCTGATTACAGTCTGTGTTCCACATTTCATTTCTCTCTGGGATGCCTTGCACAGACAGTAGAGACGTGCAAATGATTCAAGACCCATACTCCGCCACATGTATGACATAAGCAAGGATGGGCCTGATCACTGTACCTGGCTATCCCAACCGAGCACCAATGCCCTCCAGCCCTCCTGTTAGTGCCAGCACGATTGGCAGATGACGTAGCACTGCGTCACCGCCACCAACACAGCAAGTGAGTCGTGCCAGATCGCCACGGAGTGACTCAAAGTGGCAACGGGTCGGCTTTAAGGGTCATCTTCAAGTGGAGACGATCAACGAATCCGTACCACTCCACCTCCACCCTATGGCACATCTGCAGGAAGTCTGAGAATATTCAAGATGCATGGGATGGATTATCACAGGACACCTGTAGGAACCTCCATGCTGAGGCGTTTGGCATGCTGCCATAGCAAACATGGCAGCTTGATGCCACACTGAGAGACACTACTTCTGTATGTGTAGCTCAATACATATTGATCATATCAGTCTAAAGTCATCATTGTTATTGGTAATGCAGCTATACTTTTGATGAATGAATGAATGTAAATGAGCTCTGTTCTTTTTGGCTGCATGACTGAATGGCTTCAATATGGGCTGACCTGCAGATGAGTTACGTACATGTGAAGGAGATCTGTTTTCACAGGCTCTTTCTGCAGCCTATCTTTCTTATATGGATTGTTGTCTAGTGTTGTCTGGTATGTTTAGTTTTCCAAGGCCAAACTTGATTTCTGACATATTTACACGGTATCACTGCAGTCATATCAAAACCTTCAACACTGTGACGGTTTCCTTTATTTACTCTACCCCCCTTAAAGTGCCGTCATTTATAATTCTGCCCTGCCTTAAAGTGCAGTAACTGCTCTGTGGTATATCCCTCCCAACATTGCCTCCAAGCCCAGACACATTATTCTTTATCCTGTGCATTTCAGCAATTTTATACCTGGTCTCTGAGTTTACAGTACTTTAATGTAAAGTGTGTTTATGGCTTTACAGTTTTAGTAAATTAGTCAGCTACAGGCATGCTCCAAATGGCATACAGTACCAGTCAAAAGTTTAGACACACCCAACTAAATGGATGATGGTGGTGATCTTAAAGACTCTACAGGCTTACACTGAACAGCTCCAACTGGTGAGAGTCTGAACCAGTCCACATCCTGATATACCACATATACTCCTGATGTACACAGTATGATACTCCTCCATATCTCCACCTCTAATATATATTCAGTGGTGTAAAAACTTTGATCTCTTTTTCTGCACAGTGTAAAAGCTCTAGTTCTCCTTTCAGCTTAGTGAATATTCATGATGGACCGACGAATAGAATCGCTCCAAACCTGCTTAGTAATAAGCCTTGTTCTATCAGCTCCACTGCAGGGTAAGAAAGCTGGTTCATCCTCCTGTAAAGCTCCAGTCTGGAGGTGTTTAAGGTGGACTGTATAATTCCATGAGGGCTATTTTATGCTTTGATGTCTCCACTTTTATTCTACAGTAAAGCATTAAGTAAAAAGGAAGGATCCTAAACAGAAGGATCAGTAGCCATGAGATATCTAGATTTCTGATAGTCTCAGTCTGGACAGTCTGACCACTCAAATCGGATCTCAGTGTGTCAATTTCATCACTTCCAACAAGACAAAACAATACACTTCCTGGACGGCTGCTGCTAGACTGTGGTCCCTAGGGAAGGAACGAGGGACAACACATAGAGGAGTGTGGGTCAGTATGGCTGTGGATTTGAATTTGGGGATCGGCTCTGAGTGAGTACGTGCAGTTTGGTGGCTGTAGGTGAAAGGAAACAATTGTGAAAATGGATAAACGAGTGATGGGGGATACAAACAGACGAAGAGCTCAGACCAACGTTGAATCTGTGCTTGGGGGCCCATCCTGAGATACTGTATGCGAAGTGGTGTCTGTCGGTCAAACAGAAGTACAGCAGATGGGCTTGTCAATCCTATTCATTCATAATGGGGGGAAAAAAAATCTGAATTTTTTTTTTATTCAAAAAGCTAAAAGTAGAAAACAAAGATGAAGATGACGAAAACAAAGGAATTGTTGGATAACAGCAAGGCAAAAACACTGTAAAGCAATTTGCACCCATAATGATAACAATAGTATATCCTGACTGAGGCATCACCGTATCAAGGTGCTTGTTAATTGTGGCATTCATATCATTACTGCTCATCCACTTTTGGACCAGGTGAGGTTTTGGCTTTTAAACAAGCGGTTTAGTGTTTTGTGTGTTTAGCGTGTAACCGCCTCACTGAGTCATCTCTGGTAGTATCAGCACCCACAATGAAGCAAGAGGCCTCACCAGGCAACTACGGTTTAATAGACCTTCAAGCCTCCACTAATCAGTGCATCAGGTCAAAGGAGGCTTTAGAGTCTTCAATTCTGTCTGCTGGACATACAGTCCCAGTGTCCACTTACGGACCATCTAACACAGTGCCCCCAGTGTCTGCTTAGAGACACGCAACCCCACTGCACCCAGTGTCCACTTACGGGCCATCTAACCCAGTTTCCCCAATGTCCACTTACAGACCACCTAACACAGTGCACCCAGTGTCCACTTACAGATCACCTAACCCAGTTTCCCCAGTGTCCACTTACAGACCACCTAACACAGTTTCCCCAATGTCCACTTACAGACCATCTAACCCAGTTTCCCCAGTGTCCACTTACAGACCACCTAACACAGTGCACCCAGTGTCCACTTACAGATCATCTAACACAGTGCACCCAGTGTCCACTTACAGACCACCTAACACAGTGCACCCAGTGCACCCAGTGTCCACTTACAGACCATCTAACCCAGTTTCCCCAGTGTCCACTTACAGACCATCTAACCCAGTTTCCCCAGTGTCCACTTACAGACCATCTAACCCAGTTTCCCCAGTGTCCACTTACAGACCATCTAACCCAGTTTCCCCATTGTCCACTTACAGACCATCTAACCCAGTTTCCCCAGTGTCCACTTACAGACCACCTAACACAGTGCACCCAGTGTCCACTTACAGACCATCTAACCCAGTTTCCCCAGTGTCCACTTACAGACCACCTAACACAGTGCACCCAGTGTCCACTTACAGACCATCTAACACAGTGCACCCAGTGTCCACTTACAGACCATCTAACACAGTGCACCCAGTGTCCACTTACAGACCACCTAACACAGTGCACCCAGTGTCCACTTACAGACCATCTAACCCAGTGCACCCAGTGTCCACTTAGAGACATGCAAACCCAGTGCACCCAGTGTCCACTTAGAGACATGCAAACCCAGTGCACCCAGTGTCCACTTACAGACCATCTAACCCAGTGCACCCAGTGTCCACTTACAGACCACCTAACACAGTGCACCCAGTGTCCACTTACAGACCACCTAACCCAGTTTCCCCAGTGTCCACTTACAGACCATCTAACCCAGTTTCCCCAGTGTCCACTTACAGACCATCTAACCCAGTGCACCCAGTGTCCACTTACAGACCACCTAACACAGTGCACCCAGTGTCCACTTACAGACCATCTAACCCAGTGTCCCCAGTGTCCACTTACAGACCATCTAACCCAGTGCACCCAGTGTCCACTTACAGACCATCTAACCCAGTGCACCCAGTGTCCACTTACAGACCATCTAACCCAGTGCACCCAGTGTCCACTTAAAGACCATCGAACACAGTTTCCCCAATGTCCACTTACAGACCACCTAACACAGTGCACCCATTGTCCACTTACAGACCATCTAACCCAGTTTCCCCAATGTCCACTTACAGACCATCTAACACAGTGCACCCAGTGTCCACTTACAGACCATCTAACACAGTGCACCCAGTGTCCACTTACAGACCACCTAACACAGTGCACCCAGTGTTCACTTACAGACCATCTAACCCAGTGCACCCAGTGTCCACTTAGAGACACGCAAACCCAGTGCACCCAGTGTCCACTTGCAGACAAGTCAGAGCTCGAGCCATTAATACAGATTTAAACTGTAACGCATGTTGATGTGCACACAGGCCCTAAAATCACTGAGAAATCACATCACCCACCTCAAAACTAATCTCATCCCGGTAGAGCTTTAGCCATTTGAATGTACTGTAGTCAATTCAGTGCCAATTACACTAGGCAAGAAACCTTCAGACAAAAAAAAGAAAACACTGAACAAACAAATAAATAATGCTGTTGTTCTGAGTAGCTCCGCATAATTAAATAATAGAGATGTAAACAAAGTCATTAGGAGTGGCTTGATAGGAAAGGCTTAGTTCTAGAGAAATTGCCATGCTGGCATTGTTCACAGTGGTGGTGATAGGAACCAGACGTCGCACCGTTCATTCCGGTTGGGTGATTCCGTCTGGGTGCAACTATTAGTGCAACTATTCTTCTGATGATGAGTATAAGATATAAATACGACAACATACAGCTTATAAACCTGTGGACAGACCCATCTCAGAACTGTGTGGGTGTGGCTAATGGGCAGCTGGATTGGCAGCACTATGTCCAACGCTCCTAGCCTGCTCAGACCCTCAAACTGAGCCAACATCATTATCCAGCCTTTATATGACACTAACTGGACTGACCTGGGTTCCCTGAGGCTTAGACCACACACTGCATCTGTGGGGGTCCTGAAAGGAAGCCCGCGTGTTTGTGTCAGGGTTTTACGAGTGAGGCTAGGGGTCAGAGGTCAAGCACCTGTGTGTCTGTGATCGCACCGGAGCGGCAAAGGGACCGGGGCGAGTCCTCGCTCAACTCCAGCACACGGCTCCCATGCCACTCATTGTAGCTAGGCAACCCAGGCATGAAAAGGTGCGGCTGGCTCGGGCAGCGGCTTCAAAGCAAGGCAAGCACACGCACACACACACACACACACACACACACACACACACACACACACACACACACACACACACACACACACACACACACACACACACACACACAGAGGATGGCAACATGTGATTAAGTTACACACACCAAATGTAATAAGTCCATACAGAGAGAACAGAAGCCTTAAAGCTTCGTCTTCTGTTATTACAAGCTGCAAACACAATTACAACATTCCAGTCTTCAGGTCCTGCACTCCCAACAAGAGCACCGATATGCCTGAGCAAACATATTTCCACAACGTTGACAACCGATGCATCAAACGAACTGAGCAATAACGGCTGTGAGAAACGGACTGCACTCATCATCATCCCGCACCTACTAGTGAAGGCACGTATCACTGCGGTCATATCAAAACCTTCAACACTGTGACCGTTTCCTTTATTTACTCTACCCCCCTTAAAGTGCCGTCATTTATAATTCTGCCATGCCTTAAAGTGCAGTAACTGCTCTGTGATGTATCACTCCCAACATTGCCTCCAAGCCCAGACACATTACTCTTTATCCTGTGCATTTCAGCAATTTTATACCTGGTCTCTTAGTTTTTTTGCATGCTCCAAATGGCATACAGTACCAGTCAAAAGTTTAGACACACCCAACTAAATGGATGATGGTGGTGATCTTAAAGACTCTACAGGCTTACACTGGACAGCTCCAACTGGTGAGAGTCTGAACCAGTCCACATCCTGATACACCACATCTACTCCTGATGTACCACAGTATGATACTCCTCCATATCTCCACCTCTAATATATATTTAGTTTGCACCGTTTAAAAGCTCTAGTTACTCATTCAGTATTATATTATATGCTCCAAACCTGCTTAGTAATAAGCCTTGTTCTATCAGCTCCACTGCAGGTTAAGAAAGCTGGTTCATCCTCCTGTAAAGCTCCAGTCTGGAGGTGTTTAAGGTGGACTGTATAATTCCATGAGGGCAATTTTATGCTTTGATGTCTCCACTTTTATTCTACTGTAAAGCATTAAGCTAAACAGAAGGATCAGTAGCCATGTCTAAACCTTACCGACTTACCCGACTGATAGTGTATCTGTTTCTGCACACTGCAATAAAATAAAAAATTACTGGCATCATAAAAACTGACCAATAACTCAAGCTAGGAGCAGGTTAGGGCTGGTGTGTATATATATATATACACACACACATACACACACACACACACACACACATATACATACATATATATAACATTATTGTTGTTTAGCTGTCATGAAGACGTTTGTGTTCCTCATTTAAAGCACTTGACTGGGAGAGGGAAAACAGATGGCAGAGACCACAGTACAGGATTATGCATGACTAATAAATAAAGTATGGAATCACTTCCCTTTTACTTCCTCTATAAAGACGATTTCCTGTAAGATGTGCAGAACGCAGCGTCATGCGTCAGGCTCTAAAGAAACACATTCACGATGGAAAATAAAAGCTCAGCTTCGTGAGGAAACCTGAGTAAAGCTGAAGTTAACTAAAACTGTTTAGTTTCTTTACCTGCTTTAACCCTAGCTCTGTTTCTCCTCTAGCAAAGTAAATGCTGACGAGCTGCGTTTTCTTTAGAATTTAGCGTTACTAAATTCTGCTTATTTACTGCTTATGCGCTGAAGCACACAAACTCATAAAAGTACGCTTTCTTTAGGCTCGTTTCGGCTTCCTGTCCTAATACCTTCTTCTTGGGGGTCCTGACCATTGAGGAACAGTATACCGACTAACAAACAACTGTTCCTATACGGTAAAGGAAGTTGATAAAATAGATAGTAAGTGTATTATATAGACAGAGAAGTGTATTAGTTTCTGTGTCAGTAGTGTGTGTGTGTGTGTGTGTGTGTGTGTGTGTGTGTGTGTGTGTGTGTGTGTGTGTGTGTGTGTGTGTGTGTGTGATTTCACCAGTACACAAAACCTAACACCCGTGTGTCATTAACTTACTGCTTTGTATAATATAATTAGCATTTCTGATTCCTATATATATATATATATATATATATAATATATATGTATATTATAAATATATATATACACATTACATACAGACATACATACATAGGATATATAGCATATACATACAAGTATGTATATATATATATATATATATATATTATATGTGTATGAATATGAATATATGTATGTATGTATGTATAAATATCATCTATGTATGTGTATATATATATGATATATAATATATATATATAATACTATATATATATATTAAACATAGTGCACACATACATACATGACCATACAGCACAATATATATATATATATATATGATTTCTGTCTGTTTAAATTTATAGCAGATTGCCTTTAGCAATACAGCACAACAGAAAATGAGTTTTCCAGTCGTTTTAATGTGTGTAGTGTAGTGTTGACACATACAACAAAAAGCTGCCTGACCACTGAGAGAGAGAGAGAGAGAGAGAGAGAGAGAGAGAGAGAGAGAGAGAGAGAGAGAGAGAGAGAGAGAGAGAGAGAGAGAGAGAGAGAGAGAGAGAGAGAGAGAGAGAGAGAGAGAGAGAGAGAGAGAGAGAGAGAGAGAGAGAGAGTGTAAGTGTGTATCAGCACCAGACACAGTACTGCATCACTGCAAAGGTAGCTACAGTGTGAGGGTGTAGACAGACACCTGCCCAGGGAATCAGTGTAGAGAGAGTGAGAGCATGTGAGAGAGTAAGAGGAAACAGAGGGTGAGGGATAGAGAGAGAGGGGAAGGGAGAGGGAGAGAGAGAAAATGAAAAGGCAGGGAGTAGAAAAAGAGCGGAAGAGAGAACCCAAGCTGGTGCTTAGGTGTTAACAGGTTATCACACTGCCACTGTTCTACAGTCAAAACAACCCTGCCACCAAGCACAACACTCTGCCAGAGGAGAAACAGTCCCCGGGCGCAGAGCACTGAGCGAATTCTCCCGTTATACAGACACCATGTATGTATCAGGGCATCGTCGATATGCACCGACATGTACTGATACATGTACTGTACATTCTATAGCCTCGATGCAATACCCAACGACCCAACAAGTCCAAACCACTAGAGCAAAACTAGACCTTCAAACTTGCTGCCAGTGGAGCCACACACTCATCCCCACTGGCAACACCAGAACCATTTCATCCGGTTTAGTGTGGAGAATCTGGCCTTTCTGTCTGCTACCTGTTTCCTATCACCGTATAAGAGATGCACAAGACTTCCTTTATTGTGAAGTAAGGATGGTCAGATACACTCTGGTTATAAATACCTGTGGGTGTGAGTGACGGGATATATAGAAGAGGTGGTACAGTGCAGGGAATGTCTTGTTCATGTATGGAAAATGGCAGATGTTAATGATTGGCTAAAAGGAGTGACAGGATTTGTCCGTGTCCAAGACCATAGTGTGAAGGAAGTAGCTGCACTTGTGAGTTATATGAGTCTACCACCAGTGGCTAAAATCCCATCTCCTCATGGGCCAGGGATGCATCCACTAAATCTGGCCCTTTGATGCAGGATACACTGGTGGCATACATCCAGAAACTTGTCCATGTACAATCAAATCACAGCTGTTATTGGTGCTCGTGAAGGTATTGCTATTACGTACCTTTCATTGTCAGGTGGCTACTAGGTCAGGTGAGTACTAGCACTAACATGAAGTAGTGTATGATATTCCACCACTAATGCACATGTGCAGAGGCTAAACCTAATAAAGATATTATTGGCCGTGCATCATGAGCTTGTAAACTAATGGGAAAACGTGACTTACAGACATAAACAGCAGTTACCATTTTAACAAACAGATGAAAAGTGTGTGTGTGTGTGTGTCTGTGTACTCAGTTACTGCAGGAGGCCTGACACACACAGGTGTCTATTGGTAGATCCTCACTGTGAGACCATCTGTGCCAAGCACCACATTGCCTGCCTGACATTTACACTCACTACACACACACACACACACACACACATAAACACAATCAACTCACACAAATGAAAGCGCACACACACATGCGCAAACACACACATGCACAAGCACACATGTGCAATCTCACACAATTAAAAGCACATATGCAGACTTCAACACCATGCAGCATCTATCTTTGCCACTGCGGCTGACAGAAAGTCAGAAGTCCTTCCATTCCACTGACTGCTGCAGTACACTACCGCTGGCAGAGTTTCACGTTGCTGCTGCGGTTCAACACATGGAATGTCCGGTTTGCCATCATCCGTTCACCATCATAATGTAAAAGCAGCGAAACAGCCAGCGTGTGTTCTGATGCCGCATTGCCTTCAGACTGTCAAGACCAGAAACATCAATGGTGCACGTGCATTCACAATGTAAATACATATAGCCCAGACCAATCACAACATAGCTCAGGACATCAGCTAATAAGGGAGATATATGTATATATGTATGTGTATGTATGTATATATATATATATATATATGTATATATATATATATATATACACACACACACATACATACATACCTACATACATACATACCTACATACATACATACACACACACACACACACATATATATATATATATATAGTGTATATATACATACACATACATACACACATATATATATATACATACATATATATACATACATACATACACACACACACACTATATATATATATACACACACACACACACACACACACTTGCACAGTTCAGTGGTATCTAACACGCATGTGCTAGATCAACCCAACTATCTATGATAGCTGACTGTGCCAATCAATCAAATGACATTGTACCACACTGTTCAATTATCCCAGTTTTTGGAAAATTTGCATAGCTGCATGTCACCATCGCTCACGTACCTTGGCTGATAGCGCAAGGAACGGCATCCAACAGCACAATACATGCCACAAAGACAAGATCAGCTCTTGCACACAGACAGGGATTACAAGCACTCTGAACCGTTCTACTCATGCCTGACCTGCAAAGCAGACAGAGTGACTTAATAGAATCAGGGACAATGATCTAATGGAGGCTGTCGAGCTCTTCCCACAGGCTCCTCGGAGGAAAGCCAGCTCTACTGGAGACTGCAGTAATCACCCTGACACTTGTAGGGGTGCCGGCAACAAAGGAGAGAACTGAGCTCCAGCCGTTACGCCAGAAACACGGCTATGGTGACTACACAGAGTCACAGGCAAGAGTCCACACTGTACTGTCGAAGAAAAACTTCACTGGCACTGAAGCAACAGTTCAGCAGGATCTCAACTAATTTACACATTTCACCTTGCTGCAGATGTAGCTGATCAGCCAAGATGTGTCGGGTGTCTGAGTGAGGCTAATGAGGCTAATGGAGCTAACAAGTCATGGAGGTTTATGTACAACAGTTAGCATTGTGCAAACCTCATACTGGAACAACCATAGCGGTAACTTGGACACCCGCATTTAACAGGACCATGCAGCTAATTAACCTCCATTTTCCTTTATATATAATCATAAAAAAAAATAGCTGCACCCAGAAGGAGGTGTGGGATTGCAGTGCTATTGGGAAGGAAGATAAAGGTTACCAGGAACAACAAATGATGATCAGTTTAGACTGATATGATTAATATTTATTGAGCTACACATACAGAAATAGAATCTCTCAGTACAGTTGCTTAAAGCAACATGTCAGAGGTCTCAGTAAGGAGTTGTAGAGGTTCCTAATGGTGTCCTGTGATAATCCATCCCATGCACATTGAATACTCTCACACGGTTTCTGCAGATGGTGCTGTAGGGGTGAAGGTGGAGGGACACCAGGCCTTCTAGACGTGTGACGAGTGATGACAGACCGTTCGTCTTGGTGCTGACCACAGTGCCTCCACACACGGATTCGCTGGTCGTCTCCACCAAGACAAAAGCGGGACTCGTCACTGAAGAGGCCCTGCTGCCATTCTGAGTCACTCTATGACAGTCTGGCACGACACCATTGAAATCTTTAGAGACGTAACAAGGTGTTACAGAAAGTCGTTGTAACGGTCTATGAGCATGCAATCCTGTGTCGGGCAGCCGTCTGCCAATGGTGCTGGCACTAACAGGATGACACATGGAGGGCATCACTGCTCACTGAATGTCCACAATCGTGTGATAAGGCCCCATTTTGCTTACATCACATGTGCGGTCAAGCTTCAAACTTGAATCATTTGCATGTCTCAAGATGTCAAACCTGCCCACCAAGTTTCATTCCTGTCGGTCGATTCCTTCTGGGTGCAGCTATTTGTGAAACGGTGCTCTTGATAATGAGGGTACTTGCAGAATCTGGACCTGAATTGACTTTCATTGACAAAATTCAGGCGTTTGAAAAAACAGAGCACCTTCAGTCTAGCTGCAATGAACTCTTTGACCCCACTAGCCATGACTGAAACTCTAAAGTGCCATTTCTCCATCTCACACATTTGTCAGGAGAAGCAACTCCAGGCTAAAATCAGATAAAGATCATGTATCCCAATATGAAGCAGAGGTTCTGAACTCATGACCTGCACATTTCATCTTGTCCTTCTCTTACTCAAGTGTGGCTGATCCAGCTCAAGAAGAAAAGGAGGGTGATAGGCAGAGGTGTTTTGTCAGGTGTGTTTAGAATTGGGCTGGAACGAACATCATTCATGTTTATTTAACCTTAAGTCCTCAAACGCTCGAAGAGTAAGTCAACAGAAAATGTGTTTTAAAAGAAATGCTTCCCATTCAAAAACTGCAGAAAGATACAACAAACGATTTCGCTAATATTAGCTTAGCAGCGGATGCTACACCGGTTCGTTTGGTATGGCTTCTGCTGGAATCCTCTCTCAGATAGGAGTTTTGTGAGAACTGTGATACCAGTAAGCCACAACACAAGCTGATAATGCTATATACGAATGGACAAGCCACACTAACGCTAGCTGGGTAGTCGAGGATGTCACATTTGATACGAAAGGAAAGATGCAGGAGACCCTCCGTCACCTCCCGCTGTTTAATGCCTTGAATCTATAGTAGTCCACTTCGCTTCTGAATCAGCAGGTATAAAGGAATCACCAGGCTTTCAGAATTTGCCTCAGCCCAACATGAACCCTAGCCTGACTGCACTGTTTCCGTTTCCTCTGGTACTGCGTAAGTCTTCATTTGACTTGGTGAGCTGCATCAGGCGTGGGTTCACTCACTAAACAAGCCTCGGAGCAGCTGGTACCGAAGTGTGTGCTTTTTGTGAATACCAGCAGTGACCGACGGTCACAGGCGTGACTGCATGGGACGCATGACAAACAGGAAATTCCTACATTCCTACAATATCTACATTGATTCCACAATGATTCCTAAATGACCCTTAAATGAGGATCCTTAAAAAGAGAACTCTGAACTGGGACTGAGCATTTGGATTATGCGTGATATCCTGAGGACTGGTACACACCACCGCTCTGCTTTTAGTGAGGCAGTAGCCGAAGACTCCCAGCTCAGTGTGTTCTATATATCTCTGCTGGGGTGATGTCATGGGAACAGCTTCCTGTGGGCGCAGACTGGCTTCCTCAGCGTTGTTGTTCTCCAGCACTTTGCTACGCTCCGAGAGGAATGAATGCAGAGTAATGCAATTTCCTCAGAAAGGAGGGCTGTAGGAAAGCTCTTTTTATAGATCAGTGCTTATTGTATTATTCTCAAACCTAGATATGTGGGAAGATGGAGGACGTGTGCCAGAAAGTCATTAAGTCAATTACACATATTAGATTAAGGGCCCGGGGTTGTGAGTTTGGAGCGGGTGGGCAGAGTAAGCATTAACCGCACACATCAGTGTGAAGCTGCTGTCAGGAGGAGGATTCTCCACCGAGCGTCTGCAGACCAGAGTGATTCACTACTAACAGCCCCCCCCAAACTCAGCCACACAGAGTTACTATAGTGATGCACACAGTGCAGGAGGGACGTCCTCGCGGAGGTGGGGGTAAGAGGGAGAGAGAGATAGCAAGAAAGAGAGAACGAGAGAAAGAAAAGCGAGAGAGTGTGAAAAAGCATGAAGTAAATGAAGAAAGAAAACTGAAAGTGAATGTGAAGAGATTCAGAGCAAGAGAAAGAAGATAGAGAAAGAGAAAGAATAAAGTAAGAGAACGGAGGGAGATAAAGATAGAAAAAAAAAAGAGTCAAAGAGCGCAAAAAGAAAGCAAGGAAGAAAGCACAAAATAAGAATCAATAGAGAAAGTGAAAGGAGGGAAGAGAGAGAAAGAAAAAAAGTGATTCAGAGAGACAGAGCGAGAGAGACAGAGCGAGAGAGACAGAGCGAGTCAGAAGGAAAGAAAGAAAGAAAGAAAGAAAGAAAGAAAGAAAAAAAGAAAAAAAAAGTGATTCAGAGAGACAGAGAGCGTAAGAGACAGAGAGCGAGCAAGAGAGAGAGAGAGAGAGAGAGAGAGAGACAGAGAGCGAGAGAGAGACAGACAGAGAGCGAGAGACAGAGAGCGAGAGAGAAAGAGGCAGAGAGCGAGAGAGAGAGAGACAGAAAAAGAGAGAGAGAGACAGAGCAAGAGAGAGAGACAGAGCGCGAGAGAGAGACAGAGCGCGCGAGAGAGAGAGACAGAGCGCGCGAGAGAGAGAGACAGAGAAAGAGAGACAGCAGTATAAAGGAGCAGGAAAAGATAAAACAGTGCGCAAGCGCATGAAAGAAATCAAGAAAGAAAACTGAAAGAGAATGAAGAGACTCAGAGCGAGAGCAAGAGGAAGAAAAGAGTTAGAGAGAGACAAAGAAAGAAAGAGAAAGAGAAGAGGATGAAGAGGGCTCCGAGGGTGAAAGAGAGAAACTCAGCTTGTGAAAATGTGAGATGTGATGGTGAGAGAATCTCACACACTGAGCAGCGGGCAGATAAAAGGGCGAGCGAGAGGCAGGGGGATTTTGGCAGCTGGTGTCTCTGAGTTTGCCTCAGTCGCTCTGTCGGCTGCTGTAATGAAAAGGCTGTGATATTTATGCGTGTCTGTAAAGAGGAGGTTCTGACTCCCATACCCCGCGAACAATGGAGCCTGCAGGCCCGCCTGCGGGGCCTTTAATGCAGCCGTCTGCTTTTCATCCTCCAGCTCGCTGCACTCCACAAAACACACTCACAGCATTAACAAAACCAACAAAGCTCGGCCTGTGCTCACAGCACAACCGGGACATCTTCAATAAGCTGCAGGCAGCCCAGGCCTGACAGTATCAGTAATCCTCTACGCTGAGAACGTACGTCCAAGTGAAACAGATTACTTACTGCCATCCAAGTAAAACAGCGGTTACAGCCAGCCCTGGAGAACCCCTCGGTGTTGTGTCAAGCTTAGGAACCTAAATTTGGCAAATGGTAGATCATGCTTATTATGGAGTAGAAGAAAAGGTAGGGGAGAGATGTGATGGTGTGAGTGGATCAGACACAGCCCTGCATTGACACTGATGTGGTGGTGTGTTAGTGTGTGTTGGGCTGGTGTGAGTGAATCAGACACAGCCCTGCATTGACACTGACGTGGTGGTGGTGTGTTAGTGTGTCTTGTGCTGGTGTGAGTGAATCAGACACAGCCCTGCATTGACACTGACGTGGTGCTGGTGTGAGTGAATCAGACACAGCCCTGCATTGACACTGACGTGGTGGTGGAGTGTTAGTGTGTCTTGTGCTGGTGTGAGTGAATCAGACACAGCCCTGCATTGACACTGACGTAGTGGTGGTGTGTTAGTGTGTGTTGGGCTGGTGTGAGTGAATCAGACACAGCCCTGCATTGACACTGACGTGGTGGTGGTGTGTTAGTGTGTCTTGTGCTGGTGTGAGTGAATCAGACACAGCCCTGCATTGACACTGACGTGGTGCTGGTGTGAGTGAATCAGACACAGCCCTGCATTGACACTGACGTGGTGGTGGAGTGTTAGTGTGTCTTGTGCTGGTGTGAGTGAATCAGACACAGCCCTGCATTGACACTGACGTGGTGGTGGTGTGTTAGTGTGTGTTGTGCTGGTGTGAGTGGATCAGACTCAGCACGACAGTGACACTGGTGTGGTGGTGGTGTGTTAGTGTGTGTTGGGCTGGTGTGAGTGAATCAGACACAGCCCTGCATTGACACTGATGTGGTGGTGGTGTGTTAGTGTGTCTTGTGCTGGTGTGAGTGAATCAGACACAGCCCTGCATTGACACTGACGTGGTGGTGGTGTGTTAGTGTGTCTTGTGCTGGTGTGAGTGAATCAGACACAGCCCTGCATTGACACTGACGTGGTGGTGTGTTAGTGTGTCTTGTGCTGGTGTGAGTGAATCAGACACAGCCCTGCATTGACACTGACGTGGTGGTGTGTTAGTGTGTCTTGTGCTGGTGTGAGTGAATCAGACACAGCCCTGCATTGACACTGACGTGGTGGTGGTGTGTTAGTGTGTGTTGTGCTGGTGTGAGTGAATCAGACACAGCCCTGCATTGACACTGACGTGGTGGTGTGTTAGTGTGTGTTGTGCTGGTGTGAGTGAATCAGACACAGCCCTGCATTGACACTGATGTGGTGGTGTGTTAGTGTGTGTTGTGCTGGTGTGAGTGAATCAGACACAGCCCTGCATTGACACTGATGTGGAGGTGGTGTGTTAGTGTGTCTTGTGCTGGTGTGAGTGAATCAGACACAGCCCTGCATTGACACTGATGTGGAGGTGGTGTGTTAGTGTGTCTTGTGCTGGTGTGAGTGAATCAGACACAGCCCTGCATTGACACTGGTGTGGTGGTGGTGTGTTAGTGTGTGTTGTGCTGATGTGAGTGAATCAGACACAGCCCTGCATTGACACTGATGTGGTGGTGGTGTGTTAGTGTGTCTTGTGCTGTTGTAAGTGAATCAGACACAGCCCTGCATTGACACTGGTGTGGTGGTGGTGTGTTAGTGTGTGTTGTGCTGGTGTGAGTGAATCAGACACAGCCCTGCATTGACACTGATGTGGTGGTGGTGTGTTAGTGTGTCTTGTGCTGTTGTAAGTGAATCAGACACAGCCCTGCATTGACACTGATGTGGTGGTGTGTTAGTGTGTGTTGTGCTGGTGTGAGTGAATCAGACACAGCCCTGCATTGACACTGATGTGGTGGTGTGTTAGTGTGTGTTGTGCTGGTGTGAGTGAATCAGACACAGCCCTGCATTGACACTGACGTGGTGGTGGAGTGTTAGTGTGTCTTGTGCTGGTGTGAGTGAATCAGACACAGCCCTGCATTGACACTGACGTGGTGGTGGAGTGTTAGTGTGTCTTGTGCTGGTGTGAGTGAATCAGACACAGCCCTGCATTGACACTGACGTGGTGGTGTGTTAGTGTGTGTTGTGCTGGTGTGAGTGAATCAGACACAGCCCTGCATTGACACTGACGTGGTGCTGGTGTGAGTGAATCAGACACAGCCCTGCATTGACACTGACGTGGTGGTGGTGTGTTAGTGTGTCTTGTGCTGGTGTGAGTGAATCAGACACAGCCCTGCATTGACACTGGTGTGGTGGTGGTGTGTTAGTGTGTGTTGGGCTGGTGTGAGTGAATCAGACACAGCCCTGCATTGACACTGATGTGGTGGTGGTGTGTTAGTGTGTCTTGTGCTGGTGTGAGTGAATCAGACACAGCCCTGCACTGACACTGATGTGGTGGTGTGTTAGTGTGTGTTGTGCTGGTGTGAGTGAATCAGACACAGCCCTGCATTGACACTGATGTGGTGGTGTGTTAGTGTGTGTTGTGCTGGTGTGAGTGAATCAGACACAGCCTTGCATTGACACTGACGTGGTGGTGGTGTGTTAGTGTGTCTTGTGCTGGTGTGAGTGAATCAGACACAGCCCTGCATTGACACTGATGTGGTAGTGGTGTGTTAGTGTGTGTTGTGCTGATGTGAGTGAATCAGACACAGCCCAGCATTGACAGTGACGTGGTGGTGGTGTGTTAGTGTGTCTTGTGCTGGGGTGAGTGAATCAGACACAGCCCTGCATTGACACTGATGTGGTGGTGTGTTAGTGTGTGTTATGCTGGTGTGAGCGGATCAGACTCAGCACGACAGTGACACTGGTGTGGTGGTGCTGTGTTAGTGTGTGTTGTGCTGGTGTGAGTGGATCAGACACAGCAGTGCTGCTGGACACCTCAGTGTCACTGCTGGACTGAGAATCGTCCACCAACCAAAACTATTTACCCAACAGCGTCCTGTGGGCAGCGTCCTGTGACCACTGATGAAAGACTAGAGGACGACCAACACTGCACTGTGCAGCAGCAGATGAGCTATCGTCTCTGACTGTCCATCTACAAGGTGGAGCAGCAAGGTACGAGTGTCAGAGTGGACAGAGAGTGGACAAAGTGTATAAACAACTCTCACGGTGGGTTTTTTCCATGACTAGAGGGATAGCTCCGGTTTATCCCATCACCAGTGGGAAGCAGGAGCTATTTGCAAGCCCTTGTGTTATGTGCACCGTGCACAGGGCTGACTGGCTCTGGACATGACATCCAATAACATAGTAGCCTGTATGATGAGGTATCACTCTCCGATGCCTTCTTTAAATTTCATAATTAAAGGGGGTGTGGCTTGGACCAGAAATGAACTGCTTTAATTGGTGGTCATTTACTGACTAACGATCTGCAGAATAATTCAGAAGCTCTGATGTCAATAACACGCCTATCTAAACTAATGCCAATCGTCTGTGTAGATCCTGGAACACACAAACGCATCTCCTTGCGCAGGCTGATAACACAGACTTCCCTAGAGACTGAAGGGTAATGCATTTGCACACCCAGCTCTATGTTTAGTCTGGTGCTAAGGCTTGTGTCACATTGTAATGCTTTAATCGCACTGTATCGTACAGTGAAGTTGCTGACAGTCCTAGCTCATCATGACACTGTTTGCTAACAACTCTTGAGTTTGCATTGCCACATCATGGCACTTAGCGCCCTAATACGCCCTATATTGCTGTGCAATAAAACTTGTGCAATATTGGTCTGTGCTCTCCCAACACATTTCTCCTAACACAACACAATAGACTACACCGATCCACGGAACACAGGCAACATTGCAGAACCGCAAACACCACCTATGTTTTTAAACTGCAACGGTAAAGAGCAAACGCAGCAAGCTAATCTAGAGCAACACAGTTCCATTGGTAGGTACAATATTTATTAATTTTCTTTTCTATTTAATGTGGGGAAAAAATTGCGCTTAATCCAGTTTGATGCATTCCTACCGCACTGGACAGACACAACCATAGCTCTCGGGACACCCATTTTACTAGACATGATTGAGCAGCCATGATATCCAATAACATCCCTTTGTAATTTTATATGCACACATTAATTAACATAATTAACATATAATTAACATGCACAGAATTGTGCAGCAACTACATCTTCTGACCTAGAACATGCTGCATTCAAACCCACTGCTGTTTTAACAACATACGGTAAACAGACATTTAGAATATATTGGATTCGTATGACTAGGACTTCTGAGAACCGCCATGCTGTTGACTTTATCGCCACTGTAGGTATGTCAACTTACATATAAGGTTTTTTTTTCCCCCCATGTGCCACCAGCTCATCATCAGATGATCAGATCAAACACCACCAATACTACCAACACCACCAGTACCACCTACACCAACACCACCAATACTACCAATACCAGCAATACCACCTACACCAACACCACCAATACTACCAATACCAGCAATACCACCAGTATCACGAACACCACCAGTATCACCAATACTACCAATACCAGCAATACCACCAGTATCACGAACACCACCAGTATCACCAAAGAAGATACAAGGAGGTTAAAGGTCACCAGGAACAATAAACGATGATAAATTTAGACTGATCTGGGTAATATTTACTGAGCTACACATACAGAAATAGTGTCCCTCAGTACGTCATTCCATCACCATGTTTTTCTACCACAACATACAGACGTCTAGGCATGGAGTCGTAGAGGTTCCTAATGGTGTCCTGTGATAATCCATCCCATGCAACTGGAATATTCACACACAGCTCCTTCAGATTGTTCGGTATGGGTGGAGGTGGAGTGACAGCAGGCTTTGTGGACGCGTGACCACAAATACTTCATCTTGGCACTGACCATGGTGCCTCCACACACGGATTCGTTGGTCGTCTCCACCAAGACAACACACTGCCATTCTGAGTCACACCATGCAGTCATCAGTGCAGTGACATTGACGTGGTGTTAAGGGCAGTCATTGTAACGGTGCATGCATGTAGTTCTGCGTCATGCAGTCGTCTGCCAACGGTGATGGCACCAACAGGATGACTCATAGGGGGGCAACACTGCTCACTGGATGTCCACAACTGTGGCTGTTGGTTCAGTTTGTGTTACATGTGCGGCCGACATTGAAACGTGAGCCATTCTCATGTCTACCCACCAAGTTTGATTCCTGCTGGTTGAATTCTTCTGGGTGCCACTATTTTTTGAAGCTTGTGTACACACATACACACGCAGAGACAAAAATATTCAAATCTATCAGACAAATAATGGAACATGGGCATCAGTCAGGTTCTATGATTAACCACAATTACCTTTTGCAATAGAGTGTAAGAGTCAGAACGCTGAAGCAGGCCCCAGAGCTGGTGTGGAATCAGCTCAGCTCACATGGCTGATGTTTACAACGTCCTGTCAGAAGGACAGAAGTACACACAGCTGTGTCTCTGTCCATTTAGACAGATCTCCGTGCCCCCTGCGCTGGCACTGCTGCCGTAACTAAAAGCAGAGAGTGCTTTTAGTGGGGCTTTAATGTAGCCACAGTAGGGGTGAGCTCTGTCAACACAAAGACCTTTCAGACAATCACTAATGATTCGGCTGTGACTCATTTGTTTTCCGAGCGGTTTGTCTAGCGGAGTGAATCAAGCGCCTCTCCTGAGGGTGAGAACTGCTGAAAACGAGGATGCGCACGATGGGAAATGTGGTGGTCTAACAGGTAACATTTACATGCCTTCAGGACATCCTCACATAGGCGTACACCAGCGGAAGGCCTGCCGGAACAGCCCGACATCCGACACCAGCTCCGTATCAGTTACATACCACAGGGCCGAACATAAAACATCTGATTCTTCAGACCCTTCAAAGTTCAAAGACAGTGACGGAGTTACGGCTGTATGTGCTTTGAGGGATCAGTCAAAGGAGCCTCACTCATGCTTATGAGAATCTCCGTCTACGTGACTCTCTGTCCGTCATGATCATGAAATTTAGGCGGCTGATTAACTGTTGTGTAAGTGACTGTGAAGAGCTATTTAATTAACTCTGCTGTTTGTTTATGGAACTAGTTTAGACCAAGGTTCATTTTCCATCCTGCTTAGCTAACTCCTTACACTGCGGCCAACAAGAGACAACTCGCTGCACTACAGTGTGCGTAACAAGTGTTTCTGTTTACACAGCTAAGCAATGCTTACATTACACATGCATCTGTCAAAGAGACTGTCAAAATATAAGTACACATCACCAGTTCTGCAAGCATACATGCCGAAAGTAGCTGTACGTGTATATATATATAGGGGTTGGACAATGAAACTGAAACACCTGTCATTTTAGTGTGGGAGGTCTCATGGCTAAATTGGACCAGCCTGGTGGCCAATCTTCATTAACTGCACATTGCACCAGTAAGAGCAGAGTGTGAAGGTTCAGTTAGCAGGTAAGAGCACAGTTCTGCTCAAAATACTGCAATGCACACAACATTATGGGTGACATACCAGAGTTCAAAAGAGGACAAACTGTTGGTGCACGTCTTGCTGGCGCATCTGTGACCAAGACAGCAAGTCTTTGTGATGTATCAAGAGCCACGGTATCCAGGGTAATGTCAGCATACCACCAAGAAGGACGAACCTCCACCAGCATCACGTAGTGACCTGGCCACTATCCTGCAAGAAGAATGGCTTAAACTCCCTCTGACCACTGTGCAGGACGCAGTATATGTCATTCCCAAGACGAACTGATGCTGTACTGGCTGCAAAAGGAGGCCCTACACCATACTAATAAATGATTGTGGTCTAAAACCAGGTGTTTCAGTTTCATTGTCCAACCCCTGTGTGTATATATATATATATATATATATATATATATATATATATATATATATATATATATATATATATATATATATATATATATAAAATTATAGCCCAGCCCCCTACTCACCAAGTTAGCACTTCCATCATTCAGTACCCCACTGTATACTGTACAAATATCTAAAACACCAAATCAAACAATTTATATCTTAGCAGTGCATGGGCTTCTACACAGTAAAACTTAATAGAATATCAGAATAAATGCAACAAACACATTAAAAAGTAACATGAATTTCATCTATTTTTTGTTTAATCGAAAGAATGAAGGTTTGATGACAGGCACCACCTTGACATCCTCAAGAACTGATGAAATGCACACCCAGCATTTATTTAATGATCAGCTACAGTAGGTTGGTATTCTACGGTGACTAAAAAAAGGTTGATAATATATACAATACAAGCCCACCAGCCATTTTATTAGGTACACCTCCTTGCATGTTAACTTACTGCTCATAACAAACCATCTACAAACTATTAACGCAAGAGTAGATTCACTCCCTACACACCCCCTCCCTGAGCACATGGATACATACAGTCTTCCATTTATCTACTTACCATATAGGGGACCTCTGTAGTTTTACAGTTACAGGCTGTAGTACGTGTGATTCTCTGGATACTGTATAAGCCTGTTCTTTAATAGTCGGGACCCCCCCCAGGACCACCACAGAGCAGGTGTTATGTTGGTGGTGGAGCATTCTCAGCACTGCAGTGACACTGATGTGGTGGTGGTGTGTTAGTGTGTGTAATGTGTCTCAGTGTGGAAGGAAAACGCATTACTGACTAATGAATGAAACACGCAGCTCTTGTAAAAAGCACTTTACAAAGTTGTTTGTTGTTTTCTCCCCACTTTTTCAGTGACACACACACACACACACACACACACACACACCCAGTCCAACAATGCCCTTCCTTCATTCATTCGGCCCTGATTAGCCCCCTGCAGTTAGGGCTCTCCTGA
>JAMWET010003247.1:232500-237500 GCA_024036415.1 Prochilodus magdalenae
TAAGTGGCAGTGGAAAACAAATAAGCCACTGGCTTTTAGATCCCTAGGCCTGCATGTCAAACGCGTCTGCATCATCACCGTCTCGCATGTTGCTTTCCCTCCTATAGGGCTCCTTAATTGGTTCACTGGCTTCCATAAGTACTACTCATATTCAGTATTGGGCATTAGGAGCTTTACTGTAAAACTGCAACACAGTACAGAACATTAACACTTGGAGGTTACATCAAATCATCAAATGTACACATTTAGTCACAACCTGCTATAGCTAGTATTAAATATGCCAGGAAACACCCAGTCAAGTATTAGAAATGTGTGTATGGTACTAAATTTGACAAAAAAACGTCAACCAGAAGTTATCTGAGAACTGTGTGGGTGTGGCTAATGAGAAGCTTGATTGACATATCTCTGTTTAACACTTCTAGCCTGCTCCGCCCTCCAATACAGATCTAATATCATTATCCAGTGTCTATGTGATGCTAACTGGCTGAAAAGCAGTCTAGAACAGAGGGATGGATGGATCAACAAACGGTTTGACAAAGCAATGTGCGAATAGAGGAATGGCCCAATAACGTTGGGTCTATTGATAAAAGACTAGGGAGACAACAGGCAGCTACAGACAGGAGGTCTAGCTTGCTAGCTTTGAGCATGCTGGGCAGCTATAGCTCACCTAGCTTCTCTAACTAGACACCAGCCTAGTGATTGGTTAGTGAAACGCATTTGGAAGAACTACCCAGGATTAGAACTGGTTTACCGGTCCAACCAACCCGTGTGTGGAAGCACAGTGGTCGACACCAAGACCATCTCCACCCCTAACACAATGTCTGCAGGAACTGTGTGAGGATATTCAAGCTGCATGGGATGGATTATCACAGGACACCATTAGGAACCTCTACAACTCATGCTGAGACGTCTGCCATGTTGGGTTAGCAAACCTGGCAACCCGACACCATACTGAGAGACAGACTTCTGTGTGTGTAGCTCAATAAATATTGACCATATCAGTCTAAATTATTTATCATTCATTGTTCCTGGTAACCTTCTCTTTCCAAAAGCTCTGCAACCCCACAGTTCCTTCCGGGTGCAGCTGTATGTGTATGTGTATCATAACTTCTTGGCAGACAGATTTAAAATCAAGCCATACTGGGAGGTGATTAGAGATTTCCACTCCTATAAAGTTCCACACGGTCCTGCATTACCACGTACACACACAGGTAATGGGGGGACAGCATCACACATCCTGTGTGTGAGTTCCTTCATGAAAAAGAGGCGGGGAAAAAACAGAAAGACAAACACATTATTACCAGCTCTACATCCATATCAGATATCAAGCGTGGGCAGTTTCTCAGTGATACACCCTGCTTTCTGCTGAGCTTTGTCTACAGCTAAAAGAGTCAGCTGCACGGGTCAGCAGCCCTCCACGGTACTCAAAGGCACGCACACAGCTCCATTACAGCCTTTGACCTGCCTTCTGGGCTTTTGTTCCTTTTGGGTGTTGCTGAGTTTAAAAAGCAGATCTGTGACAATGAACTCTTAAGGCAGTGGCGCACATCAACCCTGCACCACAGTCTGTTTAATACAGTACGTGAGAAGCCAGAGCTTAAAAACCTCCAACGCTGCCTCCTATAGTAAAATATGTTTCATAGGAACAGATAGGCGTATGCACACAAGTACAAACAAACAAACAAACAAACAAACAAACAAACAGATCTCTATTTATTATTAATCTCCAGAAAAACATATACACTCAGCATCAAAAGAATAGCTGCACAAACAGCTGCACCCAGAAGGAATCGACCGACAGGAACGAAACTTGGTAGGTAGATTTCCATCATAAGACGTGCGAATGATTCGAGTTTCATGCTCGGCCACGCAAGGACGAGCCTTATCACTGTACCTGACTGACACACCAGGCATAAGTGAGGACATTCAGCAAGCAGTGATGCCCCTCCTTGAGTCAGCTTGCCAGCACCTTTGGCAGAAGTCTGCTTGACGCAGGACTACATGCACGCAGACCGTCTAGAACACCAAGCCAACGTCACCAAAGACTCCAATGGTGTCGTGCCAGACTGCCAAAGAGTGACACAGAGCAGGTCGTCTTCAGCGACAAGTCTCGCTGTTGTCTTGGTGGAGATGACCATTGACCACCTCCACCCCTACCGCACAATCTGCAGGAGCTCCGTGAGAATACTCAAGCTGTATGGGACAGATTATCACAGGACACCATTAGCAACCTCTACAACTCCATACTGAAACGTCCGGCATGTTGACGTAGCTAACATGGCGGCCCGACCACATACTGAGAGACAGACTTCTGTATGTGTAGCTCTATAAATATTGATCATATCAGTCTAAACTACTTATCATGTATTGTTCCTGGTGACCTTCATCTTCCTTCCCAACAGCACTGCAATCCCACACCTCCTTCTGGGTGCAAATATTCTTTAGACGATGAGTGTATTTCTGCAGACAGACTTGGAAATAAACAGCCTTGTGTTGGTGTGCCGTGTCTGCGATGGTCCATGACTGCTGGGAGTTCTTCACAATGCCCCTCCTAATCAAATTACTCCATTCATCTTAACCAAGACTGAATAATTACCAATGTGTAAATAAGACAAAGTGTTTTCAGAGCGCTCTAAAGCTAAATGCAAACAACAGGTTTCGGTCAGCGCACTCTGGGCTTTATACTACAAACAGCAGATAACAGGACCTGCTGCTGACATTCAGCTGTTCTCTAACCTTTGTTGCGTTCAGGCTTTAGAACAAAAACAGCCAGGCTGCCCAGTAAATAAGAAGCCGCAACTTCAATTAAAAAAAAACTCAGGGGCTACCTCTATTACCGAATAAATTCTACACTCCCCACTAACCAGAACTAAACATAGCCTTTCTTAATCTCCAAAATAATCCCACAGTTCCATCCAAACACTCCTACTAACAAGACCGAAACTCATCTTTATTAATCTCCGAAATAATCCCACTGCCCTATACAAACAGACCAGCTCACCAGACCTAAACTCATCTTTATTAATCTCCAAAATAATCCCACAGTTCCATCCAAACTCTCCAACTAACCAGACCTAAACTCATCTTTATTAATCTCCAAAATAATCCCACAGTTCCATACAAACTCTCCAACTAACCAGACCTAAACTCATCTTTATTAATCTCTAAAATAATCCCACAGTTCCATACAAACTCTCCAACTAACCAGACCTAAACTCAGCTTTATTAATCTCTAAAATAATCCCATAGTTCCATACAAACTCTCCAACTAACCAGACCTAAACTCATCTTTATTAATCTCCAAAATAATCCCAGTTCCATACAAACTCTCCAACTAACCAGACCTAAACTCATCTTTATTAATCTCCAAAATAATTCCACAGTTCCATCCAAACACTCCTACTAACCAGACCTAAACTCATCTTTATTAATCTCCAAAATAATCCCACAGTTTCATCCAAACACTCCTACTAACCAGACCTAAACTCATCTTTATTAATCTCCAAAATAATCCCACAGTTCCATACAAACACTCCTACTAACCAGACCTAAACTCATCTTTATTAATCTGCAAAATATCTAAAATAATCCCATAGTTCTAGAGATATACTGGGATTCAGATATTTCTTGTTAAATAATTAAAATTTTTGGTCATCTTTTATAACACTATTCCAATGTAACCAAGATTATTTACTCTCTGAGGGGTCAAACAGGCATTAATAATTGGTAATCTGCTAAATGAGACACAGACAGGCCACCAACTGCAATTCTGGCTGACTCCGATATCATATTAACGGTCCTGCTAAAGCCTAAATCCAACCTAACTAATCTTCCACTCCACACGCAGTGCTACACTAACCACCCTGCTGAACAGAAGACAGCTTCCTTCCCCTCCCCTACAGCAGGAGTCTGTTAGGTCCCTACGGCTACTGACTATGGTCCCTTTACCAGCTCCCTGTCTCCTCTCACCCACTCTGCCTCCTCACCCGTGGCCTACAGGCTGACTCTACTCTGCAGCGAATGCCTCAGCTAATTCCCTGCACTTTTACAACACCATTAATCCACAGCTCTGCTCACACCCCTGCTCTGTGTGAGACACACACAACCTACACATCCACACCACCAGTGCCATCTTCGCGTCAGGGCTCCGGGAGAGGCTTTCCATAACCATACTGTACGCCTCAGCTAAAATTAGCCTTGGTCTGGAGCCGACACCCACCGGCACTACAAGAAAATGGCAGGCTGCTGAAACGGCACTCATCCCTCTCTCTCTCTCTCTCGTGAAGCTTGTTTTATTTGCTAAAGACATTCACGGAGACAGCTTCGGCCTACCGTCATTTTTCAGGAGGGAGGAGGAGAAGCCTGCGGCGAAGGAGGATTTGCAGAAGCAAAAGGCCTGGAAATGACAGTAAATGCCATGGGAAAGAGGGCTAGCTGACCGCGCAGCTACAGGGATGGTTGGATGAACAGATGGATGAGTGGATGATTTTTGTCATCTCTAATAGGGAGGCACTGATACCTTTTCTCCCTTCCGGGACGGATACCTGGTCCATGAACGTGGGCTGATACCAAGTACCAATAAGAGCTAACATACAGGCTCTAGTACTTATACTATAATATTATTAATATTGGCATATTATTCACTAATAGATATAATAATTTATTCATCAACATCATATAACAATATTTATCCAATTAAATTTTTATAAAATTAAATTTTTTGTTACAATCTACATAAACCATACCCAGCTGAATGGCATTTACTTGTTGGACTGTGTATCAGCCGTTTGACTTTACGTTCACACTAGCAGGTGATGGAGCGACAAGTTATCAGCCGTTACCTATGGGGATTGCCAATTAGTGGCAATCTGCAAGCAATATGGCGACAGAGCAGCAAGCAACAAATCATGTTTAGATTTTAAATTTTTTAATGTAAATGATCTATAATGCTGAGAAGCAGTATTGTAAATGACTGGCTCCAACACATTACCCACCCAATC
>JAMWET010003247.1:242500-247500 GCA_024036415.1 Prochilodus magdalenae
TGTTTGAGCACACTCATGGCCAATAATAAAGAGGCCTGTTTATACTTCCTGTAGCTCAAGTAGAAAATGGAAATGCCCGCCAAGTACACACTCACTGGCTGCGCTGCTAAAGCTGTTTAGTGTACAGAAGTCACCATAGAACGCATTGGCAGTATACAGAGTACTAGAGAAGGCCAAAGACACAAATGCAACTACAAGCACTCGAGAAAGTAAAACAGAGAACATCTCAACAAACAGAGGCCATTATTTCAGACAGCTTAACAGAGAAAATGGCCCAACTTCACATTTAAATAACTCACAAAAGACTAAGTAGCCCTAGCTAGAGTGCGGCGATCACCAGAGTACAGTATCCCCTTAAATACTGAACCACAGTTACTGTAGATACACTGTATGAGGGATGCACTAATATGGGAATTCTGGGACAGTACAGACACCAGTGACATCACAAACATTTATATACAATGATTTAAAGTTATAAAAGTGAAAAAGTAAAATTAATACAGTACAGATAATTTAGCACACTAGCCCCGGCGTGACTACACGGTACTGGCTCGACTTGTGCCTGTTCTCCTTTTATGGATGTACCTGTAGCTGGTGCTATTTTGGGGGGGTTCAAGCTAAACCAATACCAGAACATGATATGAAAATGATGCTGACTGGGCAGATCATCACTGTGAGTAACTAGAGTTGTCTCGTCATCTGAACCCTGACATTTCATGCAGTATTTCATGCAGTGTCACTACGATAGCCAGCTACACTGAGATGGAACTACATCTGCAGTAGAAAACAAAGTAGCTGGTACCAAAAGCCAGTCCATGCAGTAAAGGCCTAAAGACATCACCACATTTCAGCTTGAAGTGTCTGGTAAATGAAAATAATGTGTCTGACGATTTCATAAGTTATTTATTTTCAGTATATCGTCGCTGTCCAAAGAAAAAAATTTAAAAAATCTCCAAACAGCATCTCCAAAATGGCTACTTTACAGGAGAGGCCAAAACCTCATTTAACTTTAATGTAACTCAATGGAACCAGACATCTTTCCAATCAGTTTTAGGCCATTTCTGTTGGTTCATTCATCATAAGATTCTTACTCAGTGTAAACAGCAGGTGATGTGTTTAAATGATGCATAAAGTAAAAATGGACAACAGTGGAGACGTTTTTCATTAGACAGCAACGATATTTAACAGTATGATCTACATGTAAGTATTTCTATGTAGGACATAATGGCCCTGGCGGATAGAGTACCAGTCAAAAGTTTAGACATGGCTCCTCATAGAAGGTTCTCCTTATGTTTATCTTAATGCTTAACTGTAGAATAAAAGTGAAAAAGAAATCAACTGTAAAAAAAAAAGCACTAATGGAATCACATAGTCCAAACACTCCAAAATGGAAATTTACAGGAGGGTAAAACAGCCTTCTTAACCTGCAACAGAAGCTGATAAAGTTTTGGACCAATTCGATTGGTTTGTCCATCGTGAATAATTACTAAACTGAAAGAAGAGCTACAGCTTTTAAACTGTGCAGAAAAAAGAGACAAGTTTTTACACAACAACATATTTATTAGAGGTGGAGATATGGCACACATATCGTCGCTGTCCAAAGAAACACATCTCCGTTTTTGTTCATTTTTACTTTCATGCATCATTTGAACAAAGCAGCTGTTGTTTACACAGTGTGAACGTTTCATGATGAATGGACCAACAGAAATGGGCCAAAACCTCAAGGAAAGACGTCTGGTTCCATTGAAATGAAATGAGGTTTTTGGTCTCTCCTGCAAAGTTGACATTTTGGAGATACCTGTTTTTCTTTGGACAGCGACGATATAAAACTGTGGTACATCAAGAGTATATGTAACATATCAGGATATGTATTGCTTCAGACACCTCATCAGTTGGAACTTGGTTAAGTGTCAGCCTGTAAAGTTATGGAGATAACCAACAACATCCATTTAGTTGGAGGTACCCTAACATTTGACTGGTACTGAACATCCATAAAATTAAATACTGCCATTGGCTCATACTTTCCGTATTACTGCATCCCTAGTAATGACTATTTACCTACAGTGTACTACAGTGCACATATATATGCTGGCTTTTCTGGCTAAATGTTTCTTAGGCCTACATTATATGAATGACTAAATAAAATATTTACATATTAATACGCAAGTTAAAACAATGACACCTAATGGCAGGGTGTACAACACATAGCTCATGTATAAGACCAGATACACCTGGCTGCAAAAGAGTCTCAATCACTGATATGTAAAATGCCTGATAAGCTACAAATTCTGGGTCCTTCTAAGCCTTTTCTGCAGTTTCCCTTGCAATCTTAAAATAAACACTAAGCACCTTTCCTCAAGCTGATTAGAGCAAAACTCCCATTTTGGAGATACAAGTAACAGTACCCAAGGCTCCAGTAAGACTTTTGCGGTTCATACTCATATACAAATACTTTAGCATCTAACAACATGTGACGAACACCTCATCACCCAAGATGATCCAACAACGGAACAGTGTCAACAAATGGTGTCATATACAGGTGTTGGACAATGAAACTAAAACACCTGTCATTGTAGTGTGGGAGGTCTCATGGCTAAATTGGACCAGCCTGGTGGCCAATCTTCATTAATTGCACATTGCACCAGTAAGAGCAGAGTGTGAAGGTTCAGTTAGCAGGTAAGAGCACAGTTCTGCTCAAAATACTGCAATGCACACAGCATTATGGGTGACATACCAGAGTTCAAAAGAGGACAGATTGTTGGTGCACGTCTTGCTGGCGCATCTGTGACCAAGACAGCAAGTCTTTGTGATGTATCGAGAGCCACGGTATCCAGGGTAATGTCAGCATACCACCAAGAAGGACGAACCTCCACCAGCATCACGTAGTGACCTGGCCACTATCCTGCAAGAAGAATGGCTTAAAATCCCTCTGACCACTGTGCAGGACTCGTATATGTCATTCCCAAGACCAACTGACACTGTATTGGCCGCAAAAGGAGGCCCTACACCATACTAATAAATGATTGTGGTCTAAAACCAGGTGTTTCAGTTTCATTGTCCAACCCCTGTACATCAAATAATCTGCATCATTCAAGACCGACAAAGTGATAATGCCAGGTAATGTGCAGGAGATTACTGTTCAAGACTAAGTGCAGCGGAAGATTATATGTATTAACCATAAATGCTTTTACAGCCGGTATAAAAAAATCCTTGCACTACCGTCACAGTGCTAAACTATGTCACAATATTTATTATCAGTACTATCAGATCACTGAACATCTGCATGCATCATAAAACGGCCTGTACACACCACTGTTTGGACTAGATACCAATAACCCAAGTCAAATACACATAACCAATGAGACCTCATAGACTAAACGTCTTTCTTCCAGACAATGGACAGGCACTATTATTTTATTCACTCTGTTTGACTGTTGTGAACTTATGCAACGACTCAATCCACCAATCACCCAAGTCTCTGCTATTGCCAAGATGCCAACAAAGATAACTGATGAACTGTGTCCGAGTACCTAGGACATTGACAAACATCAAAAGTGTTAGCTCTTCTTCTGCTAAGTCATGTGTGGCACTTGAGTCTCCAAAAGCGGCTACATAGCAAGCTTCCTGCAAAGGCACTGCTAAAGCGGAATTCTGCGTGCTTCATAAATTGATAAGAAGCCTACAGTGTCAGCGTTTGCCTATTTTGTGAGGCGCAAAGGATGTCTTTTTGCCATTTGAAGGAATCCCTTCCAAGTTATTCCAGCACAAAGCACATCCGCACATCCAGAAGCAAAAATGCTGGTGAATATGTACCATTTTCATGCTGCTTAAGGTTTTACCTTGTGTGATCATCCGGATAATGACCAACCGTGAAACAGTCTTTACCTGGGTATTGAAATCCGTGGTCTTTGAATGCTTAATGTGTTATACTCCACAGCGACGATCTCACTGCCTCCGTGACCAAATCCAACCTGTGATCAAGTCCTGGGGGAGTCTGGAATTCTGGTCTACAATCTGCTATGGCACATGTCTAAAAACAGCCAATAAGGAGCAGCATGACTGCAATGATAATGACAGTGTGCAGAAAGGAGGAGGGAGACATGATGACCTGATGTAAAGCACTAGTTTAGGAATCCTAGTCCTCAGATCATATGCAGAGTGACCTGTGGTGAAACAGCAGAGCAAGCGAAAGCAGAGTGGGTGAATTAGCCTACTGACCTCAAGTTCACTCTGCAGAATAAGCATCCTATGCAGTTCTTTCACCCGGCCGAGACCTGCTCCAACTTCTCCATGTTAAGGAAATGTGTTTGTTTCTTTCAGACAATGCATGTGCAGCGCGAGTCACCAACCAGCCCAGGAAAACAAGATGTACTCATACTGGCGCTGTGAGCGACGACATGGATGCAGAGCCTAACCATGGTCTCCAACCCTCCTCCTGAAGAGCTGCCTTTCTGCAGAGTCTAGATGTGGTCCTCCAAACCAAGCATGGTCTCCAACCCTCCTCCTGGAGAGCTGCCTTTCTGCAGAATCAAGAAGTGGTCCCCAAACCCAAGCATGGTCTCCAACCCTCCTCCTGGAGAGCTGCCTTTCTGCACGGTCTAGAAGTGGTCCCCCAACCCAAGCATGGTCTCCATCCCTCCTCCTGGAGAGCTGCCTTTCTGCACAGTCTAGAAGTGGTCTCCCAACACAAGCTTGGTCTCCAACCCTCCTCCTGGAGAGCTGCCTTTCTGCAGAGTCTAGAAGTGGTCTCCCAACACAAGCTTGGTCTCCAACCCTCCTCCTGGAGAGCTGCCTTTCTGCAGAGTCTAGAAGTGGTCCCCAACACAAGCTTGGTCCCCCAACGCAAGCTTGGTCTCCAACCCTCCTCCTGGAGAGCTTCCTTTCTCCATAACCTAGCAGTGATCTGCAAACCTCCTCCTGGAGAGCTTCCTTTCTCCATAACCTAGCAGTGATCTCCAAACCTCCTCCTGGAGAGCTACCTTTCTCCAGAGGCTAATCGT
>JAMWET010003247.1:252500-305000 GCA_024036415.1 Prochilodus magdalenae
GCACAGCTCCTGCTGCCGCAGCTGTCACTACATAGCCGAGCCTCTATGCGTGCAACACCGCAACGGCTACAGAAAGAAAGGTTCCGGCCCGAGTGGGCGGGGAACACGAGAGAGGGTACACTGATTTTTTTTCTGTTTCCTGCAGAGGGGTTATTTCTCATGTTTGTGGACGTAAATAATTTTTTCGCTCTGTTTTTAAGGAGTATCGGAGATTCATTAATGAACCGCTGCCATTTGCATATAAACCGGATGTTTACTGCCTCTGTAGCATTAGCTAGTTAGCTTATTCTATAAGCCGGCGCAATATAAAAGCGCAGTGTTTGCACATTTAAATTGTTTTTAGCATCAAAATCAGAATTACTTTATTTCGCCAAGTATGTTGTACATATAAGGATTTTGTCTTCGTGGGTGACATATGCATAACATATACTGAATAGACCAGGCAAGCACATAGACCAGACTAGTAATACATATTAACAAAGACAAATAAAATATATTAAATATAATTTATAATAATAAAGAGCTGGAAATGAGCTCAGAAGATGTGTAAATACTTGTGCATAGATATTTATTTATGCAAGTCTGCAGACATGTAAAAAAAAAAAAAAAACCTAAATAAACACATCAGTACATCTGTGCAAAAACACTGCTATTGTCAAAAGAACGGTTCCACCCAGAAGGAAGTGTAGGACTGCAGTGCTGTTTGGAAGGAAGATAAAGGATACCTGGAACAATAAATGATGATACATTCAGACAGATATGGGCAATATTTATTGAGCTACACATACAGAAGTAGTGTCAGTATGACGTCAGGCTGCCTGTAGAGGTTCCTAATGGTGTCCTGTGATAATCCGTCCCATGGAGCTTGAATATTCTCACACAGTTCACAGATTTTGTGATAGGGGTGGACGGGGATTGACACCCGGACTTCTGGACGTGTGACAACAAACTGTTCATCTTGGTGCTAACCACAGAGCCTCCACACACATTTACTGTTTGCCTCTATCAGGACCAAAGCAGGACTTAAGATGCTAAAGAAAACAGCACTGACGATGACCGGCTGCTATTCTGAATCACTCCATGACAGTTTGGCACAACACCATTGCAGTCTTTGGCGGCATAGATACAGCTGTCATTCACAGGATGACTCATGGAGAGCATCACTACTTGTGGAATGTCCGATGTCATTGCTGTTGGGTCAGTCAGGCCCGTCCATGCTTATATCACATGCACAGTCAAGCGTGAAACTCGAATCATTTGCATGTCTCACAAAGTCAAACCTACCCACGAGTTTCATTCCTACTGGTTGATTCCCTCTGGGTGCAACTATTTGTGCAACTACTGTTTTGATGCTGAGTGTATGTATAATGTGCTGCAGCATTAGAGTTACTGTAATACAGTAAAGTTGACATTTAAAGTGTGAAGTGTCCACTGTGGTTAAATGAGCTACAGCTCTGGGGAAAATACTGTTGGCATTGCTCTCTTGTTCTGGTTTTGATGGCTTCTACCAGAGGGGAGTGCCTGGAAGAAGTGATGTCCAGGATACGAGAGGTCATCTGTAATCTTGGCAGAGTGCTTCACCATCATCTGATTCACTGATTCTGCTCTGATTTAGTTTCAGGTCGCTCTTACTCTAGTTTCCCCAAACTTATCCTGGTCGTAAATGCAGTCTCTGAGGTTTGTGTTAATGTTCCCCACAACAAGTGACATACGCATACAACAAAGACAAAGTTAAGATGTATACAAAGTTGTTCAGAGTGATCTGACGTGAAATGCTATGTTCTAGAGATGCTTAGCAAGAATTGTTCACAGTGGTGGTGATGGGAGCATCTGAGGAGTTTTAAGGGGAATGCCACCATTTAACCAAAATCTAAACAGGTCAGTCCTTGAGTCCTTGAAGAGCCATTCAGGGTGACTTGATATGAAGTGGTTAGCTGGAGAGAAATTCAGATTTCTTTTCTAAACTAAAAATATCAACAGAATATGAAGAAATGATGGTACATAAAAGAGATCTATGCATTGTGTTGCAGAGACATCTACCGAGGTTAGCATGCTAACAAGCTAGCCCCGGCTTATCCTGTCTGTAGTTCCACTTTTTAAATGAAGAGCTGATAGTGAGTCACTGTAGCATCAATTTGAAGATAATCTAGCGCTACCCTGACAGCATTTTCTAACCTCTTGTCAACCATGTTACAGGTGCTGCCCCCTTTTCATGATATCAAGACAGCCAATGAAAAGGACAGTAAACGTAACGATGGCTGAAGCTCTTGACCCCTTTTATATGCCTTTATGTATTTATATAAAAGCATTTTGCAGCTTGTAGAGGTGGACATCGGGTTGATGTCACCACCAATATGAGTAATGCCGAGTGAGTTTCTCTAGAACAGACCAATTCATAAGAACTGTGACCATTTAAAACATGCAGGAATTTTTAAAGAGCAGTGGAGTTCCCCTTTAAGGAGTCATGGGTGGTTCATGGTGCCATAAGTCCAGCTCAGCTGACCTAGATGGGCAGATTTGAGACAATATGTAAATTTACTTTGGCAGGTTTGTGGTGCCCTGACCTTAGCCAAAGCAGCCATGACGACTCCTCAGCACCAGTGAGTGATAGGTGGGTCTTGGTGTTGGTGACCCCATAAAAGCCCCACCAAAATGTCTGCATAATTAAATGGTTAGGATGTACACATTCAGGGTGACTCCATTCTGGACATACCTACAGAGGTGTTCACAGGGGTGGTGGCAGAAACCAAACATCTGCCTCTAAAAACTACCCCAGAGACGCCTGACACATTGTTTAAAGGTAGTTTTAAAGAGGATTTTATCATGAAACATGTTTTTAGTTACAGGGAGGTAAATGTGGGATGCTGTATCACAAAGTAGTCCCCTAAATAAAGCGGATCTATGGATTTGTATACATTACTAGTTCGCTATTCTTATTCACTGGTCATTCTGAACAATAATCTGGCTGTATTAGTGCTGTAGATAAACCCTGGTTCCTATCACCACCACCATTTTACATCAAACCACTCTGAGTTATTATAGACTGTGTACATCCCCATGACTGAATTATGAGGACTAGATATTAGGATACCACAAACACACTGAGTATTTATGTATGTTCCCCACAGCTGGACTCCCATGCTGTGCCTGTTGCTGGGGTGCCTGATGACCCGGTTGGCTGTAGGCCTGTACGCAGTGGAACAGAAGGATGGCAAAGTCAAGTTAGCCTTTTTAAAGGGCCAATATTCAACTTTTATTTTCAATCCTCAGATCCACTCATGAAATTTGTGTGGTTTTTATGTACCAACAACGTCTGTAATGCATTTACTGGTTATTCCTCCATTTTCCAACCTCTCTTTATCGTTTAGAATTGAACAGGACTATTTGTTACTGTGCATTTAAAGGAGCAGTATGTATGATTTTAGGTTTACATTATTCTAGAATGAACAAAAAATATCAACAGAATATGAAGAAATAACAAGTTTTGTATAATAATAATAATTTTGAATATAATAAGTTTTGATGCTACATTAAATACGTCTATGTAATGTGTTGCAGAGATACCTACTGAAGTTAGCGTGCTAACCAGCTAGCCCCAGCCTGTCCTGTTTTGTAATTCCACTGAAGAGGCGATAGTGAGTAACCATAGCATCAGTGTTAAAGGTGTTGGCCCCGTTTTGATCATTTCAGGACAGGTACGAAAGGAGCAGTAATTGGTTCAAGCTCTTGGCAAGTAACCACGTTCAGCAGCAAACAGAATGTGTGATATAATTAGAAGCACAACAAGAGTTAACAGTGGTGCTGTTTTTCACCAGTGTAGACGCTCTTGGAGAGAAAAGGGGTCAAGTTTGTTCCTAAACTCTAGGACATTTCTTCTTACCTGGTATGGAGTAAAGATGGAGGAGGAGAGAGCATGCATTGTCCTGTGATTGGTTGCCTCCTATTGTTTGGAGTATGAATTTGACAGATTGCCTCTTTAGGGGCCATATTCCATATTCATTTGATATTGTATTAAGTTTTTTAACCCTTGGAGGACATTTATGTGGATTTATGTTTCCAAAACAGTTGCAATACAGTTTTACTATGACCATTTATTGCTTGGAATTATAATGGGGAAATTATGGCTGTTTTTGTTACTGTGCCTTTAAACTCAGTATTTAAACTCCTCCTTCAAAATCCAGTCCGGTATAAAACGCCCCTTATAACCTCAGCATGAGTGGGCTGGGCTAAACAGTAGAAGGCTGAATAGGCAGATGCATGTAGGCCGGGCTTTGTCAGCGCTGCCTGAGTGTTGGTTGTTTTATTTAAATCGGATCATTGGGATTAACAATGTATACAGATCTGCTGAATCACGTGCAGCATGTCCAGACATTTCCCCTCAGTGTGCCGGCTATGGCCTTGAGTCCCAAACAGCCCTCTCTCAACCAAACTACCTGGTATCATTCTCCCTCAACAAGTGATTAAAATTGTCATACATGATTGACATCTGGCTTTATCCTTCTATTTAATATGGAATTCAAATCCCGGCCCGTCAGTGGAGAGACGGCTTGCGTTGCATAATCTGAGATAATCTGAGATTAGAGATTTCTCTATGTAAACAAAGCTTGAGTTTTTATTTTAGATTATGTACTCAGAGGCAATCCCTCCACATAGGCCATACACATAGATATTGTTTGCCACTGCCAACATTGCACTGCCCTCTGGTGGCGAAGAAAGCCCTGCACTCCTGCAGTGACAGGACTTTTGTATCTGAGCCAATACTGAATCATCTTCACTGCTTGTTATTTTCACCTCATTGAGTCCAGAAGCTTTAACAGCAACAACATAAAACATTACTGCCTACATAAAGCTGATTATTCTGGGCTGTTCACCGCCTGTCCAAAACCATCAGCCCACTCGACCATTACCATTACCTTCCCTTTCAAAGGAAATCCATGGTACTTTGTAATAGAGCTGTGATGGGACAAGGAAGAAAGACTTAGGACATCAAAACATCTGGATCTAGAACTAATTCTGCAAATATTCCTAGATCACAGAAGCATCACAGGAGCTGGTATACTGCCTCACAGCCACACCGAACTCTTTCCCTACCAGATTCTTATGTCTAACCATCTGCACGTTTCAACTGGTCGTCCATCAGATGTTAACAGATGTGTTCTGGCAGATTCTAATATTAATATGCAGTCCTTTTGGTTCATCTGTAATGTTCTCCTGTTTGATTGCAGTGCCCCCGATGGCTCCTCCACTTTCTGATCCTCTGTGTAGATCTTCCTTGTGTTCTCAGAGAGCCTTGTTTTACTCTTGGTCCCTCTCTGTGGTTCTCCTCATGTTCATCTGGAGCATTTCGTTTGTGTTTTGAATCGGCTCAGTGGTTCTTCTTCTTTTTTCCCCGAAGCTTTTCTTTGTGAGTCTGGTTTCCTCTCAGTGGTTCTCCTTCTTGTTCTTTTGGAGCTTTTCTTCCGGGTTGTGGCTCCTCTCAGTGGTTCTTCTTCATCTTCTTATGAAGCTTTTCTTTGTGAGTCTGGTTTCCTCTTAGTGGTTCTCCTTCCTCTTCTTATGAAGCTTTTCTTTGTGAGGTTAGATCCCTCTGAGTGGTTCTTCATGTTTTCATGGAGCCTTTCCTTTTCAGTTATGGTTCTCTCAGTGGTGGTTCTTCATGTTCTTATGGTGCTTTGGTTCCTCTTAGTGGTTCTTCTTCATCTTTCTATGGAGCTTTTCCTTTTGAGTTTTGGTTTCTCTAAATGGTTCTCCCTCATGGCTTATGATTTCTGTTAGTGGAGGTTCTTCATGTTCTTATGAATCATATTCTTTTGAATTTTGGTTCTCTCCAGTGGTTCCCCTTCATGTTCTCAGGAAACCTTTCCGTTTGACTCTTGGTTTCTCTCAGTGGTGGGTCCTTATGTTCTTTTGGGTTTTTTTTATTTCGGGTGGTGGCTCCTCTTAGTGGTTCTCTGTCATCTTTTTGTGAATCTTTTCTTTTTGAGTTTTGGTTTCTCTAAATGGTTCTCCTTCACGTTTTATGATTTCTGTTAGTGGTGGTTCTCCTTCACCTTCTTATAAAGATTCTCTTGAATTTTCGTTCTTTCCAGTGGTTCTCTTTCATGTTCTCAGGAATCTTATCTGTCTGACTCTTGGTTTCTCTCAGTGGTGGGTCTTTATGTTCTTATGGAGCTTTTGATTTTGAGTCCCTGTTCCTTCCAGTAGTTCTTTTAGTGTTTTATGGAGCCTTTCTTTTAAAGTGGTTCTTCTTCCTGCTCAGGGGTGCAGTTTGGTCTGACAAGTAGGGAGGACCAATATCAGGTGGTAATAGCTGATTTGGTGGCAATACAGCTCAATTCCAACGGTATTCCTACAGTTATCACTTATCATACTGATATCTAGTACTGTATCTGTCAGTATTAAAACAGACTACATTATCAAACATATTTATCATAGAGATTCATTTGTATTTCTTTTCACAGTAGCATTTATTTTACCTTCTATTACATGACTAACGTTCTTAGTCTGAGACCCATTGTGTGAATATTTTAATAAAATATTATTATTATATATATATATATATATATATATTAATGATGAACATGGTGGTTACTAAGAAACTGTCATGGCGTAAGTTAGCAAATAAAAGGAATGTAGACTCAGTGGCAGGCTGGTGTGTTTCCTGTTTGCCTTCAGCGGGTTTCACCTTTGTAGACTCAGTTCCTCTGAATGGTTCTTCCACATGTTCGTAAACAGGAATTTCTCCTGAGAAGACTGTAACCAACTGGCTGATCTGACTGTTGGTCAGCCCAGCGCATTGACTTGGAGGAAACTTGCCTTGTTCCTCCTTACACAACAACTTCAACTCTGTTATGTTGGGGGTCTTGCATCGATGCCACACCTTCTGTTCTGTCTCAACATTTCTGCTGGATTAGGGTCTGGACTTTGATGAATCCAACATTTCTTCTGCTTCAACCGTTCTTTGACTGGTGTTGTCTATTTGCAGCACCTATCTTTTGTTGAGGTTCACTTTACCACGAACGGACCCCTGTTGGCCCTCTAACAGCAAAGCTGGAGGTCCACTGGTGTTTTCCTCAGGTATTTTTGGGCCACCGGTGGTTAACATGAGTATTAGAAAATTCCACTTTTCATCACTCGGATAAACACTCACAGTTTAAATGATATATTTCTCCCACATTCCTTTCGGCACCATGCTGGCACAGTGCCAGCTCAACTAAACCATTTTAGATCAGGTCTAGGCATTATATTTGTCTCTCAGCTGTTTGTAATATGTGTCTTAGTTTATTTTCCAAAACAAAAGTCCCTGTGCATTCAAAATCTGTTTGGGAATATCAGCAACACAAGACAGGGATTTGGGTGGACCAAGGATGTTGGTGTAGCTCAGCGGATAACACCACTACCCACCAAGTAGCCACCACCACATGTGGGAGACTGGGGTTTGAATCCCGGGCTGAGTGACTATGCTGTGCTACACCAATAAGAGTCCTTGGGCAAGACTCCTAACACTATGTTGCCTTGTACTTGTAATATGATTACCCTTGTAAGTTGCTCTGGATAAGAGCATCAACTAAATGCCGTAAATGTAAGGATAAACCAGTTGGCAGGGTGCCAACCTTATCAAGTCAGTGGGGCTGATATATGCTCACTATCTACTAGCCAGTAATCTATAGGCTAATAAATAGTGTCAAATTAAATCATAAAGGAATCCAGGAGTGAATAATTCAGTAGGAAATGGATGGTTAAGACAATAGTTTACTCTTACGGTCAGACACAAGGAGCTCCCTGAACAAAAAATAGTCACCTTGCCTGTTTAAGGTGGTAGTAACGCCAAGCTCCTGCAGATGATGATGCACAAGAATGATGAGGCTCTAGTGGTTGGTGTAGCTCAGCGGATAACACCACTACCCGCCAAGTACCCTCCGCCACACGTGGGAGACTGGGGTTCGAATCCCCATCTGGGTGACAATGCTGTGCTACACCAATAAGAGTCCTTGGGCAAGACTCACCTGTAATATGATTAACCTTGTAAGTCGTTCTGGATAAGAGCGTCAGCTAAATGCCGTAAATGTAGTCACCTGTGGGGTGGGAGTGACAGGATCCATAGATTGAGAAAAGGTGGTACAGTGTGATGAATGTCTCCTTCCCCAGATTTGCTGGGGGGGAGATTTTGATCGTTCATGTATGTGTGACATACGTGTGTATCGGACATACAGAGATACAGATAAAATGGCGTCCTGTAAATTGCCAAATAAAGGATGATTCCGTATTTTACAGGACGTGTGGCAACCCTAGGCGTGTCAAAGACCATAGTGTGAAGGAAGTAGCTGAACCTGCAGGTGTCTGGAAGAGTACAGTCATACGGGTCTACCAGCAGTGGCAACTGTGCCAGGAAAGCCACCCACCAAGTTTGATGCGAGAGTGTCTGGAAACTTGTCCAGTTCAGGCCAAATCCAATCACAGCTGTTATTGGTGCTTGTAGAGGCATTACATGCTATTAGGTACGTTTCAGTCACAGGTGAGCCCGGTGAGCTTATTTGACTCTCTAGTGACATCAGCAGCTCAGAGGGCTTCACAGCATAGCTCAAGAAGCCAGCCATGGAAGCCTCTGAGTCATGTGAGAGAGTCTCTCATGGCTGCTAATTTTTTGATGTTCATGTAAAGAGGTTTTTATTCCAAGTGATTTTAGAGCATTTCTATTGCTCCATTTACACAATGTACAAAGGCGACGTCTGTGTTCTTATGATGGACAAAAATACTAATCAGCACAAATGGAGATTCATGGTTTTCCTCTGGACAGCGACGGAACACTGCATTCTAAAGGGAGGCTGGAAACTGGTCATGCCGGAGCGTCCCATTAAAGTAACATTGTATTTCAACCATTAGAGCCTATAAACCTTGATTACTTGATCACCTGACTGGAACATAGCGCTAATGAGTAAACAGGCAAATGACTTCTGTGAAGGTAATTCTCATATGGGGACTCATATTTTTGAACCGGGGCTCATAAGCTTCTAGTTACACCACTGATGCAACGTGAGATCAGGGTCGTAGTCAATGGCCTCATCAAATAGTCAAATGCAGTAGCTGCATTTTTAATTGAGTTCAGAGTAATTAACGTGAGATCTTGTTTACTCTGGGTAACCAGGTCATTACAGGGTCATTATAAGCAAAACTACACCGATAGTGATCAGCTCTTCATTACCCTATTGGTTAATAAACCAAGGGATTGATAAACCAAGGGATTTCTGATAAGGGATTTAATTAAGATCTACACACTATAAGACCAGGCCGAGACTTAGTCAAGGTCTGGTAAGCGAAATGCTCGAAGGATGAGAGTATGAGAGCTACCACTCGTCAGACGAACGAGGTAAAGGAAGGAGAACGGCAAACACAAGTTGTGTCAGGGAAAAGTGTGTCAGTGTTATAGCAGCGTAGCAGCATTTCCGTTCTGCGTTTGATAAGCCGTAAATAAATGTCCCCGCTCCCCCCTCTTATCTGAGCCATACAGCTTCCTCCTCTTTTCTTGTCGAGGGACACAAGACGTCTGTTCTGTCCCCATTCAGATCTTGAATGACATTTATGGAAATCAGATTAGAGGGCCTGGAATTTGCATATCTAAGTGAATTGCGGTGAATAGCTGGAAAATGTCATGAGGAATTAAACATTATGGCGGGTCATGGCAACTGCTGCCGTGGCATTTGCAGCCCAAGTCTGAGTTGGTACACTTGGCTGCTGGCTTGGCGTGACGTCTTGCCCCATTCTATGGCGTCCCTCCTTGATAGTTTCATTTGGTCATGTTTTAGAATAGGGGTCATGACCTCAAAAGCCCAGCAGAATGAAATCAACTCTGTTCTGACCACATCATTCGCAGACAGGCATGGCTACGGCCGAATAACTGACCCCATACTCACACGTAGTGCGGGGTTATGTCAGGATGCTGTAGCTTGCAGTGCTCATTCTCAGCCTGCTGGGGGCAGTGTGAGGCAAGGGATTTCTGGCTTCGTGCGGGCTGTATAAGGCTGTCCTGTTGAGTTAAGAGGTGTGGAGATGAGAGAGCATCTTTTGTATGTTGATTAATCCAGTGTTTTTGAAATCATTAGCACTCCATAATGGGCCTGGCTTTGTTCAGCATGCTACAGAATAACGATCCACGCTCTCAATCAGTTACAGCGTTTAAGGGGAAAACACAAGCATATAGAAACTGGGAATTTGAAATGTAGGGCTTTTTACAGCATGGTGTCCCTGAAGTAAGATGAACCCTTGTTCTGTCTTTGATATATTTGTTTGGAAAAGCTATTAAAAGAGAATTCCATGGATATTTGAATAATAATGTCTGCAAAATTCAATAGTAAACAATGTTTTGGGGCAGTTTCACATGGAGTTCAAGATTCAAGCGTTTATTGACATATGCACAGACAAAAAAGCACATGCACCGTACAGTTAAATTCATACTTTATACCCCCATATCAAGTAAAAAAGTACTAAGAGAAAATAAGAAACATAAATAAATGAATAAATAAATAAATAATATATGTATATAAAATATATAAGTATGTATATCAAGTTTGAAAAGCATTGGAGCAACACATATGTACACTATATATATATATATATATATATATAAATATATATAATATATATAGTGTACATACGTGTTGCTCCAATGCCTTTCAAATTGAATTAGATACATATGCACAATGGACTATATATATATATATATATATATATATATATATATATATATATATATATATATATATATAGTGTACATACGTGTTGCTCCAATGCCTTTCAAATTTGAATTAGATACATATGCACATGGACTATATATATATATATATATATATATATATATATATATATATATATATATATATATATAATGTACAGTATCAATGCTATGTACTGTACAGTCCATGTGCATATGTATCTAATTCAAAATTTGAAAGGCATTGGAGCAACACGTATGTGCACAATATATCGTCGCTGTCCAAAGAAAAACACGTATCTCCATTTCTGTTGATTTTTACTTTTATGACTCATTTGATCACATGCTGTTTACACTGTGTGGATTTAATGAAGAAGGGACCAACAGAAATGGCCCAAAACAGCTTGGAAAGACGTCTGGTTCCATTGACTTCTATTCAAATGAAATGAGGTTTTTATCCTCTCCTGTAAAGTTGTCATTTTGGAGATACCTGTTTTTCTTTGGACAGTGACGATATATTGTGCACATATGTGTTGCTCCAATGCCTTTCAAATTTTGAATTAGATACATATGCACATGGACTATATGTATACACACATATATATATATATATATATATATATATATATATATATATATATATACATATATATAGTACGGTATTAATGCTATGTACTATACAGTCCATGTGCATATGTATCTAATTCAAGTTTTGAAAGGCATTGGAGCAACACGTATGTACACTATACAGCGTTAGTGCCAAAGTGAATACTGTGCATACTGAGTTTAGAATATAAGTGATCCTTATACAGAAGTGAATGACTCACCCGTGTACGTGCAGTAGGTGCAGTCTGTGCAATCAAGCAATCTTCTCCATTCTAGAGAAACCTTCCAAAATGATTCCCAGTGGTGGTGATGGAACCCAGACATCTTAAGAGCTTCATGCCTCTAAAAGCTGCATCATAAAAGCTATTACATAAAACGGTTATGAACACTCTGGGCCTCATTCATCCATACCATCTTGAGTGTATGTAGATTCTGTTCTTACCTAAGAACTGATCCCAGAGAGGAAGCCTTGGTTTGAGTGGGTTTTGGTAAATGGTTGTTGAAGGAGGCTCATTGTTGGTTCTGATAGTTTTTATCCTGAAGGTTATTAAAAATTCATTTTTTATCAGCTAATACATTCCTCCTCAAAGGACCTTATATAGAAACTTATATGGAATATATAGAAACAACTAATATGATGAATTTGCTATGGTTTTACTACTAATTACTGATTATTAATTATTACTACTATTATTATTATTCATATTATTATAACATTAGTAACAAAACCCTATATATTTTACCACAGTTATACTGCTGTTTATTATATATATGTTACCCCTTGGTAATATTATTAGTTCTCATGGCCTCAATTTTCATTGTTATGCTGATGATATTCAGATCTACCTTAACCTCAAACCCACTGACTCTTCTCCACCTTCCTCACTGTTGCACTGCATTCAGGAGTTAACAAACTGGTTGAATGCTAACTTTCTGAAGCCTAATAGTAAAAAAAAACTGAGTTTATAATTATTGGCACTAAGACAGCTGTCTCTGCTTACTCCGACTGTGTGCTTGTTGTTAATGACACCCCAGTCACCCCGTCCACTACTGTGCAAAACCTTGGTGTTCTGTTTGACCCCTGCCTCAGTTTTGTTTCTCATATTACACCTCTGACAAAGTCTGCATTTTTTCATCTTCGCAATATTGCTAGGCTCCGCCCACTGCTTACTTCGAAAGATGCTGAGACTCTGGTTCATGCATTTATTTCATCTAGGCTAGATTACTGCAATGCTCTGTTCCATGGTCTACCCTCCAAAACCCTTCACCCTCTACAGTATATTCAAAACTCCGCAGCCAGAGTCTCAGTCCGCACCAAGAAGTCCGCTCACATCACTCCCATCCTTCTTCAGCTACACTGGCTACCAGTTACAGAGCGCATCCACTATAAGATCCTTCTTCTCACCTTTAAAGCCCTACACGGACTAGCACCTGTCAGCCCTCCTACATCCTTACGTCCCATCACGTAAGCTAAGGTCCTCTGACTCTGGTCTCCTAGCTGTTCCTAGGTTCTGGCTTACCTCTATGGGTGGCAGGTCGTTTAGTGTTGCTGCCCCCACACTCTGGAACTCCCTACCTTCATCTATACGCACCTCACCCTCTCTTTCCGTCTTCAAAACTCAGTTAAAAACTTATCTTTTCTCTAAACATTTTCATTCTTCATGATAATTTTTTGTTTGTTTGTTTGTTTGTTTATTTGTTGGTTTATTATTGTGTTTGTAAAGCGTCCTTGGGTTTGTGAAAGGCGCTATAGAAGTGTACAGTTATAGGCTGGGCGTCCGGTAATCTTTTTGGCCATGGTGCTGTTTGAGAGAGTCTCTCTTGTTTAAAAGGTTTCCTCCAGTCGCTGTTACTTCGGCGCAGCCCTTGTCCGAGTTACCTGAGCAAACTCACAGTATTACAGTGTTTATTTTGAGGTGCCATATCAAATTGGCAGCACTGAACTCGGCTCTGTTGCTATCCCCACACAGAATGCTCGGATTGAAGACGTCACTGGTGGCTGTTGAACTCCATCTTAAATGATTCCCACGCTGCAGACATTTTAGCCACAATAAAGCCAATAGTGATCAGTTAGAACAGTTAGCCTAGAATCAGTTAGTCCAGTACCGACCTTGGGTGGAGAGATTCTTACTGGATAGTAAATAACGTGGCTACATTTGGGTTGTAGCCATCATGACCCCCTGGCTCCCATCACCACCCCTGGAACCAAACCCGGAGTCAGTTTCTCTTTACTAACTTGATTTTAAAGCACAAATTTGGGTAAAAATGGAGGAATTCCCACTTTGATCCCTCATCCAATGAGCTCTGGAGATTCCTAATTCCTTCTGGTACAGCAGATACCTGGCACAGCAGATAGAGCTCAGTATTCATTTCCAGTGGCCACTGCTGGGCCTGTAAGAGTCTGTGTGAGTGTCCGGCTAAAGCTCATGCTGTTTTTGAGTCTGCATTGTGTGTTTATTTTGGGTGTTGTAGTTTCGCAGAGCAAACATGGAGATGTGTGCTGTCTTCGTCGACCACCGAAATTGAAAAAACCCTAAAAAAAGAAAGGAAGAAAGAAAGAAAATAATAAGCTGGAGGGGGGCTGGAAGTCTGCTGATGGAGCTTGGCCACATTGCTTAGCCTAATTATCTCTGATGCATTTCCATCCAAACGAGGGCTGGCATTTTCCTGTTTTACACTCTAACTATTAAACTATGATGAGCTGTGTGAGTAAATGCCCTCGGCGGATGTCTCATCATTATTCTTACCTTTATTAAATCACTGTGATTTATGGGCGGAGGTGTGGGCTGCAGTATATTACATAAATGAGTATTTAACCAAACTGGGGAATTTCATTAACTTCTGACCTCCAGAGTGGAGATTATATTGCCTTCTCTCAACGCATGGCCCAGTTTCTCTCTCTCAGACACACAGAGAGAGTCTGGGCTGTTCATTTTTCTCCTTAACGCCAGCAGTATGTGTGGTCTTGGAATGGTCGCTGGTTTGCTGAACACTCAGCGATTATTGACCCATTGCGACCAAGCGGATTGAGGTAATTCATGCAAGTTTAGGTCTATGTGCGTTTGTGCTCAGCTCCGCGTGTTAATCCCACTCGGTTATCAAGCCGCTGTTTGGTTTTCCTCTTAATAGCTCGAACGCGGCTGTTTGTGCAGGTAAATGTCATTCCCTCAGCCTGCGTTTGAAGCTGCTGTGCAGGGCAGGTGCAAAGTGCCGCTCACCATTTCGGAGCAGCTTTATACTTCTGTGAAGGTGCACTTTGGATTTGTGTGGAAATGTAAAGAAGGGGGTTATGGGTAATCGTAGCTCACAAAGCCTCACAGAGGAGCACAATTCCAGAATCTCATCTACTGTCCTGCCCCACTGTGGTGTTTTGAGGTCTATGTTTGCACGTGCCCTTGAGGTCTGCAGAGCGGTAGGCTGTAACCACATCAGGAGGTGCCGAGTCACTAATGTCACCAGAGCTGGAGCGAGGATTTCGTAGGTCCCAGTTGTTTAGAATGTCACTTCATTTGCATAAAGCAGAGAATATCTCAGCTCGATATGACTCTATCGTCAGGTCACATGCTGCCTGTGATAAATCACAGTCACCTGCTTCCACAGGAAATGACTGTCTGCCTATTGTTCTGGCTCTTGCTAATGGGAGACTAATGAAAGGCCAAGTCTAATTTCTTAGCAATGTTTTGACCATATTGGTTTTGTGTTGTTATTTTGGTGGTGATTTTGGTGTAGGTGAGGTTTTGGAGGTGTATTAGGTGTACAGTGGGGATGTTGGTGTTAGATTTGGTGTAGTTGGGGATTTGGAGGTGTATTAGGTGTACAGTTAGGATGTTGATGTAGGTGAGGTTTTGGAGGTGTGTTAGGCGTACAGTTAGGATGTTGGTGGTAAATTTGGTGTACGTGAGGTTTTGGAGGTGTATTAGGTATACAGTTAGGATGTTGATGGTAAATTTGGTGTAGTTGGGGATTTGGAGGTGTATTAGGTGTACAGTTAGGATGTTGGTGGTAAATTTGGTGTAGGTGAGGTTTTGGAGGTGTGTTAGGCGTACAGTTAGGATTTTTGGTGGTATATTTTTGTGTTGTTTTTTTGTGGTACATTTAGTGTGGTTTGGGTTTTGGAAGTGTGTTAGGTGTACACAAAATAACAACACAACAAATATGCCACTGTCAAAGAGCTTGGACCGACGTAACGTGCGCAGAGCTAAAAGTCAGATAAGCCTTTTTAAACAGTGGGTAGTTGAACACAGCACCAAAACATGACCAAACAAGATGGGAGATAGCGAGGGTAGGAAGTTAGCGAGGCAAACCGAGTAGAATGGGGAAACAGGGAGAATGGTCAGGAAAACAATTGTAGTGAAGGAACGAAAGGAGTCAAAACCAGAGCTGAGAAAAACACTCAGTTTGGCAAAACTTTGCAAAGAGTGAGTGTGTGTGTGGCCTTTAAGCAGACTGGATCTTTACAAACAGGTGTGCTCGTATTCAGGAGACCTAGAGCAGGAATGATTGGGAGACTGGGGACATGTGGGTGTGACATCATTGGGTGATGCACTCTGGCAAGTTGAGTTCAGGAAAGCGGCAGAGCCAGGAAACCCGGAAACATGACAGCCACCTAAATCCTATCTGTACACCTATTACCAAATTACCAACAACACAACTGTACACTAACTGTACACTTATTACACCTTTAAACGCCAACCAGGCCAAATGTACCACCAAAATAACACAAAATAACACACTACACATAAATATACCACCAACACCCTGTACACCTAATACAACTCACCTACATACCTGCAGTTCCCAGTTTGGTGTGTTTGGGGTTTTGGAGGTGTGTTTAATTTGTAGTCATCTTGTTTGTGTGCAGTTGGGAATAGCAGGTATGTAGGTAAGTGGCGTCCCCATCGGCTCCTCGATTTCCCATAAACCTTCTGCACTCTCTAAGCAAATATGTTTACATGTGTGTTTGCCAGAGTGTAGCCTAAATCTGCCTTAATTTGTCCCTTGCCGTCTTGCGACGTGAGATGGCGGCTGAGGGCGACATGCTGTGTTGCATAAATGAATGTGAATGCTCGTCGCGTCCATATCATCAGCCGGCGAGAGCTAGCAGCGCCGATTGTCCTCTGCTCTACGCCCTGCTGAATTTTAACCGGCAGTTTAAGCCACGTTATTCACCTGGGAGCGCGAACGTGGACACATTACCTGGAGAAAAAAAAACGGTGACTGCCGGTGGAGGGGATATTTGGTTAAGCTCCTCTTTTCCTCTAGAGAGCTCAGGGGGTCAATCAGATGGACAGATTGGGAGATGTAACTCTAGTCCCCTGGTCCAGGTGTCCTTGGGGTTAAACTGTAGGGGTCAAGCTTTTTTGCTCTGCTCCGTGGGTGATACGGGCGAGTCGATAAAATGACATTATCTTCAGGAAGGACGCTGTCTGCATGTTTATTTCATTTGCCGTTCGGATCGGAGGGGGAAGCGGGTGATCTCATGAATATTATACGCTGGCTGAACGTATTTACGGCTCCGTGCTGTACATACTGTCTCCCTTATTCACTCTCTCTGCCCCCTCTTCCTTTCTTCCTCTCTGGCCTTGAGACATTCACCCCACTGCGAAGGCTGACAGAGCTGTATATCCTCATTTCTGCGATGATGTAGACGCTGGATATTGTATTGGCAGCTGTCAATGTCGATATGCTGTAAAAGGACGCGCCAGTGTTTTCACACAGTGCTCAAATCTAATTAGGACCCCTAACTTTCTGCGTGGATTCTCCGTCATATGGCCGACTCGAGCACAGAAATGGCAAGTGTGAAAGGACATGCCCTTCACTTTACTGCAAAAGCGACTGAGTCAGGCACCAAAGAACAACCCCCCCCTTCCAAAAAGGAGAGAAAACTTTGGGAATCTTTCTCCGTCAGATGACATCCACTCTGCGTTTGGTTTTATGTGACATTGTCACATGAAAGCGAGAACCTTGAGCTCTTCAGATGCTGCGTTGCTGCAGTTTCAAGCACGGAAATCTGAGAAAATAGCATAGTGGGAACAGGCCCATGAGGTTTCGGCTATGTCTGCATTTTTGTGCATGTTCAAAGACATAACATGCAGCCACACATTCTGCACTCATACCTTCTGTTGTAATCTGTTTTAACCGATCTCACCGCACTATCCTACAGAGACCGCACATCTAAGCTTAAGCACTATTCCCAAGCCCCGTTTCCTCCATTAGATACAGCACTATTACAGGCTTGCATTTAATGGAGGTGGGGGTATGTTGTGTTACTCTGCTTGGAATCCGCAGTGCATCAGCCTTCCATGCAAATTGCTCCATTCTCTCCGAATGGCTCCGCGAACCCCCCAGAATGCTATATCATTGGCCACAAGCAACGAGCTGACAAGCCCGAGGCAGCCGGCCAAGTTTCTGCATCGCTGCATAAATCTAAACAACACATATGCAGCTGTCTGCAAGGCATTGTTCTCTCAGCACCACCCCCCCCCTCCACCCTTCACTCCCCCGCGCCGATTCAGTCCATTTAAACAGACTCGTAAGGAGACCCATTTAGACCTGCCTTCTGTTTAAAGATAGCTACGAGCTTTTAATTTGGCACAAGTGTCAAGCTTAAACCAGGATTATTCAGCACGGGTTGACAGGCAAGCGGGGATCATAATTTATAGGCCTATTTGAGTTAGCATCCAGATGACTGTATCAATAACTTCCGTACTTAGCAGGAGGCTCCTCGCGGCAGGGTTCAAACATTGAACCAGGATTTGTATTCATAAAGGGAGTCCAAGAGTACAAATGTTGACCTTGGATCGTTTTTCAGCTTAATCAGTTTGTGTTAATAAGAAGAATTGACCTAGAAGCAGGAAGAAGCAGTGATGCTAAACAGATGGGGGGAGGGGGGGGAGGGGTGAAGGGAATTGGAGGGATGCCTTGGGTTTACCTATTCATTCATTCATTCATTCATCTACTAAGCTGCTTGTCTAGCTGGGTTGTGGGGGGCTACTGAAGCCTATTCCAGGACTCCTTGAGCAGAAGCCAGGAAACACCCTGGACAGGCTGCCAGTCTATCGACGAGTGTGTACAACATCTCCATGTATATGAAATATATTATAGATTTTATAAAATATTGTGTTTATGGTATTTTAGCAGTGTCCACATGACAATGGATTGCATTTAATTGCCCTCCCTTTGTTATTAATGCATGCATCTGATTAATACACAGGTATTAATACACAGGTATTGTCAAATGTATACTGGGCCAGATTCATAAATGCACTGGCAGATTTACTATGGCATTAAGAGCGTATAGCATGGGGAAACACATTAGTCAATTTACAAACCATGGCATGTCTTACCACTGGTGTGATGTGAGGTTTGCACTGCTGGTCTGTGTGAATGCATTCCTGCATCGTGCAGCCATCTACCATCTACTTGAAACCTGAATCATTTACAAGTCTCACAATGTCAAACCCACCCACCAAGTTGTACTCTTGTGGGTTGATTCCTTCTGGGTGCAACTACGAGTGTAATTTATGAGTGATTCATATTCATACAAGAATCATAGCACTCTGTTTCCGTTGATCTGATCACAGGAGGCCAGTGTAAGTTATAGCTGTTTATACCCAGCATGTAAACAGGTCTCGAATACCTTTTCAGTGATTGCATATGATCAGATTTCGTGACTGGAGGAAAAGCACCGCTCATTTTTACTGCGTCAGTCTCTTGCTGTGTTTGTTACCAGACAGGAATGTTCAAGTCCTTGGTCGCGTTCATGTAGAAGCTATTACAAATGTTTAGATAGACTTTGTTGTATTGGATGGAAACTCTATCTCTTGCCTCTTTGGCACGAGCGTTAAGTGGGAACACAGTAAAAACCTGACTTACCGTGTTAATCTGTGAGTATCAAGCCAAGTTTATTAATCACATTGTAGACAGGTTCTCAGCAACTGTTTCTAGGCTCGGATACAGCACTATCCATCCATTTGCAGGTCCACTGCTGTACCTCCTTTGAAAAGAACCGCTACTTCAAGCTACTTCTCAGCCACCCATTGCAAAACATGCTGCGATACCTCCACTGCCAATATAGTGATTTTCCTTGGACTACAGAAATGTACTCCAACCAAGTTAAACAAGGCCATAAAAGCCGCCGTACAACAGAGCCTTCATTTCTACTGTGCAGTAAGCTGCTTCCGCTGGTGATGAGACCCTTCTGATGGCTGGCATTTGCAGAAGAAATGTCTCGTTCATTTAGCAGTAAAGAGTATCAGGCGTGTGTCAGAACCGGAGAGTATTTTTAGGTATGAACTTCACCTTTGGCATTTCCGCACACATCTGATAGCCTTTCGATAGACTGTGGACATTGTTAAGGTAATCATATACATCCATGGCCCTCAGCGTAGCTGCTGTTTTATTGCGCTCTGTCATATTTTGTGTTTACAGAGTTCGCCATAGGATGGGGGATCTGTCGACAGTTCCCGGAGGACAGCATTAGAAATGGGGAAGCTGTGTGATGAATTCTAGTGACATCAGATTCCAGAAAGCTGGTGCGGGAGCTTTGGCACACAGCAGACAGTGAATGACTTGCTTACGGTAACCCAGCGAGCATGAGCAACCTATTTCAGTCACATTCCTGAAGCCTAGAGCCAAGCTACAGCGACTGAGCCAGCACTTACACATACCTGAGTGCTCTGTTACAAAGCATCCGGTTTCAGCAGTATGAGCTAGCTAATGTAGAGCATGATTTCTTAATGTGTGAGTGTGTGTTGGTGTGTATATGTGTTTGTTTCTGTGTATTTTCCAGACAAGGACCATCTTGACTATTTAGGCGTTTGGCTCATCGATGCCCAAAGGACAACAAATCTGGTGATCTGAATCATAAGAAAGGCTACTGTGCTCACAGAAATGCTTAATAATGGCTACGGTAGGAATGTGTCTTAACACACACTGTGTGGCACCTGCTACATATCGTCACTGTCCAAGGAAAAACATGTATCTCCATTTTTGATGCTTTGCACTTTTATGCCTCATTTGATCACATGAGCTGCTCTTTACACTGTGCGGAAATTTCGTGAAGAATGGATCAAAAGAAATGGCCCAAAACAGCTTGGAAAGAAGTCTGGTTCCATTGACTTCCATTCAAATTAAATGAGATTTTTGTCCTTTCCTTTAAAGTAGCCATTTTGGAGATACCTGTTTTTCTTTGGACAGCGAAGATATGGGGTTGAATAGACTAGACTGGCCAGAGTGCACATGCTAACCCCTGTCCAGGTTTGGAAGTGCACACAAGTGCTGGAACTCAACCTTGGAGCCAAGGAAGAACGTGGACGGCCTGGTACGTGTGCAACGTCTACCCAGGGAAGTGGTGGCACCATTTACATTTATGCCATTTAGGTGATGCTCTAATCCAGAGCGATTTACAAGGCTAATCATATTACAGTTACGCCATTGTAGTGTTAGGAGTCTGGTCCAAGGACTGTTATTGATTTAGCACAGCATAGCGACCCAGACAGGGAATTAAGCCCCTGTCTCACACATAGGGTGGTAGCTCCCTGGCGGGTAGTGGTGTTATCTGTTGAGCATCACCAACCACAAGATACACTACAGGAAGAAGCCAATGAAGGGAGCAAGCTGATGGAGGGAGCATGTTCAGATGGGAAACCCAAGGTCTGGGCATCTATGTAGATGTCAAATTGACACATGACATCTACCTAAACATTGCTGTGGCCTCTTTCAACATGATAATGCGCCCTGCCACATTGCACTCATTGTTCAGGAGTGACTTGACGAACATGAGGAATTCAAGGTGCCTGGCCTACAAATTCCCCAGATCTCAATCTACTCAAGCATCTTTGGGATGTGCCTAGAAAACCAGTTATAGCATACAGTAAATTCTGTTCGACCTTTATTACAGCTTCCATTTATTGAGGAGTGTTTTTAAAGAGACCTGCAAGTATGTGTTTCCACTCCTCCAATGTTCAGCCTTAGGCCTTGCCATAGGAGTCCCAGTTTGTCTATCTCTTTTCCTTTCCTTGTTTACCTTTGACTTTCCTTTTCCTAATGAAGGTTCATTATCTTACATGTAACCTCCATTAAAAGATGAGTTAGTTGAACTCGATGGCTGTTTTGACTGGAAAAGAAATGAATGAAATGTGGTCTCTGACTTTTGCACCTTCTGATCCACATATCCTTCTGAGTGGGGTGCTGGAGCCCAACCCAGTACTCACTGGGCAGAAGGCAGGAAACACCCTAGAGAGGCCATCAGTCCGTTTTAGGGCAGACACACAGACATACTCATTCACTTACACCCATGGAGGGCAATTTAGCATCTCCAATCAGCCTGACGGAATGTTTTTGGATTGTGGGAGGAAATCTACACAGACACAGGGAGAACATTACTCCATATAGAAAGAACCCTGAACACCCCAGGCAGGGACTCAGATCCAGGCCCTTCAAGCTGTGAGGCGACTGTGCAGTGTGGATCATAGTAGAATTGCATATAAGCACCTATAAGTTGGACCTACCTATGTCGCTGTCCAAAGAAAAACAAGTATCTCCAAAATGGCAACTTTACAGGAGAGGCCAAAAACCTCATACAATTTTAATGTAAGTCTATGGAACCAGACATCTTTCCGAACAGTTTTGAGCTATTTTGGTTGGTCCATTCATCATGAGATTCTCACTCAGTGTAAACAGCAGCTGATGTGTTCAAATGATACATAAAACTAAAAAAGGACAAAAGTGGAGATACAGTGAAAAACGACAAAATTGGAGACACGTTTTCTTTGGACAGCGACGATATGTTGCTGTCCAAAGAAAACGTGTCTCCAATTTTGTCGTTTTTCACTTTTATGCATCATTTGAATACAGCAGCTGGTATTCACACAGTGTGAAAATGTCATGATCAATGGACCATCAGAACTGTCCAAGAGCTCCTTGGAAAGACGTCTGGTTCCATTGACTTTCATTAAATTCACAAGAGGTTTTTGTGCCCTCCTGTAAAGTTGCCACATTGGAGACATTTGCTCTTCTTTGGACAGTGACAATATATGACCTGATCTGAAAACAAGCCAGCGTGTGTATGTGCAGCCACCTTAGGGTGAAAGAGCTCTCGCTTGCCTTTCTTGATTACGGAAAGCAATCTCTTCCTGCCTCTGCATTTCTTGAATTTTAACGGTGTGCAGTCACACTGCACGCTGCTCTGACTGATACCTGGCTCAGGCCCTGAAATGTGTTGTAACCACGTAAACACTGACAGATTAGAGAGTCTGCGCAAATAAAAAAGCACCAAACATCACCGTCTTCCACTCGGCTGCCTAAAAAGGCTCGATAGTTTCCTCGGCATTCAAAAGCATCCTCTACTTTAAGGTCTTGGTAAGCTCTTATGAACGTAGCTGACAGATGAAATGGAAACATGGAAATAAAAACTGAACTAAGACGCCCAAGCATGCTTGCATAACATATCCATATTTGTCCTTGCGCTGGAGAGAAAAGAGGCAAGGAAAATAAATACAACAAATTACACACAAATTATAGAGGGCAAGCGCTCTCGCTCTCATTTTTCCATTAAGGAAAGCGTTTTCAGAGCAGTTTCCCTTTCGCAGCACTTAGAACGAGACTGACTCATTTTTCTACCTCTCTCTCCCTCTCCCTCTCTCTCTCTCTTTCTCTTTCTCCATTTCTCTGGCTTGGCTGAGAGCATCCCACCAATTTGTGTGTGCTGGAATAGCCCGTGAGTGTCCATCCACAGGGTGTGACCTCATTTGGGAGAGCCAAAGGCCAGGGTGTGACCCCACTTTTGTAACGGTTTTGCTTTTAGTTCACCGGACTCTCCCTCTGAGTCACCAAACTCACACCCTCCACCACCACCCACATCTCCCTGGACCAGATCTTCTGCCTTCACCTCAGCCTGCCCTGCTCTGTTCTGGAAAAGGCGTCTACTCTTTCCTTTTCTATGGAACCAGAGCTCTGTTCTAAGGAGGGAATTTCTCTGATTAAGTCATGTCCAATCCACTTTAAATGATTCTGTTTACTTCCCCAGCCATGTTGAAAATCTCCCTTTAAGGTGATAATTGGGGCAAAAAGGAAATTTACACAGTGTTCCCATAAACCCAACAGGAATGAATCAGTTAAAGCATATTTGGTGTGTAAAGTTTGTATCTTTAGTTTCTGTTTTAACTGGGGCTACAGGACTAATGTCATTACAAGTAATGTAATCTCATAGCTGACTAAAGCTGGCATCGAGCACACTGTTAACTGGCTTCAAGATGTTAAAGCTTTATTATAAAATAAAAGAAAAAGCTTTCAAATAAAATATTTGTACATTATACAGGGGTTGGACAATGAAATTGAAACACCTGGTTTTAGACCACAGTCATTTATTAGTATGGTGTAGGGCCTCCTTTTGCGGCCAATACAGCGTCAGTTGGTCTTGGGAATGACATATACAAGTCCTGCACAGTGGTCAGAGGGAGTTTAAGCCATTCTTCTTGCAGGATAGTGGCCAGGTCACTACGTGATGCTGGTGGAGGTTCGTCCTTCTTGGTGCTATGCTGACATTACCCTGGATACTGTGGCTCTTGATACATCACAAAGACTCGCTGTCTTGGTCACAGATGCGCCAGCAAGACGTGCACCAACAGTTTGTCCTCTTTTGAACTCTGGTATGTCACCCATAATGTTGTGTGCATTGCAGTATTTTGAGCAGAACTGTGCTCTTACCTGCTAACTGAACCTTCACACTCTGCTCTTACTGGTGCAATGTAAAGACTGGCCACCAGGCTGGTCCAATTTAGCCATGAGACCTCCCACACTAAAATGACAGGTGTTTCAGTTTCATTGTCCAACCCCTGTATATATATATATAAAATAAAAAAATAGCATTGCTTCTAAAATCAACCATAAACCAATATAACTAAGAATAACAAGGACAGCCATTTCAAATGTGAATTTACCTTTCACTTCAATCCACTTTAAATGACTTCACTTCTAAGCTATTTTTAAAATCTCTTTGTCACGCCTGCTGGCTCTCCTCTCATTCCCAATCTCCTGGACTCCGTTTCCCATAATCCACCCCTCGAAGACGTCACCGTCACATGTCCACCATCTTCCAGTCCCGCTCCGTCTCTTCAGGTCTAGGTCTCCAGAATATTAATTCCACCTGTAGCTGATTAGCCTCTGGTACAAATACTCCTCTCTCCCACAGACCCGTTGCGAAGTATTGCCACTTTGTGCGTACTGAGCGGGTTCCTCTGTTGTTATTCTCGTTTGCTGACCTGGTTATACTCCCTTTTTGACTTTCTGGTTTACTCTTTGTCTTTCCCCTTTGGATACTGTTGCTGGTCTGATTGTGTTGCCTGGTTCTGACTTCTGCTCGTCCCGTTACTCTGACTCAGTCCTTGCCCTCTTGGTTGTGTCCGCTTGTGCCTTGTTGCTGCTGTGAGCCTGTTTTAATAAACCTAGCTTTGCTTTTAGCTCAGCGCGCGTCACAGACTGTCTGTCCATCACACTCTTATTTAGGTGATAGTTGTGGTAAAAACTAATCTTTAAACCACAGCATTCAAATCCATCACAGTGTATCCTTTACCCTTCACTTTAAGGCAATCAATCAGTCCCAACATGTTTGGTGTCCAAAGTTTGCAGCTTTAATTTTTTAAACTCAGGCTACAAGGCTAATGTCGCTACAAGCTATGGAATCTCATAGCTGACTAAATTGGCATCGAGTGCACTGTTAACTGGCCTCATGCCAAGATGTTAAAGCTCCACCATAAATATTTGTTGTTAAAATCAAAAGGAAAAAAAATATCCTTGCTTTGGAAAACAACCTGCTAGCATGTGGTGTGCATACACAGCTACAAGTTGCCTTGTAAAGCCTGTACTAAGTCTGTTCAGTTTAAATAAAAGGTGCTGTGTCAGATTTTTTGACCCATCGTCCATACATTTTATGTACTAACCCTCTCGAGTCACTGACCACAGCATTATAAACAAACATGCCACAGGTTAAATATGTCACAGCATGAAAACTAAGTTCACCATCAGATTCCTTGGTAAGAGCTGGCTGGAAAGGCTATGCTAGTTTTTGTTAGATGTTGACAGACCAAGTTAAATAGAGAAGGATAATGTAAATTTGATATGAAGATCATATCTACACATGCCTCAAAGTGTTGTAAATGGGGCGGGGCTGACACTTTATTTGTCTTAATATCTCTGTCATTTTTTCTCAAATGAAAGAACCAAAAAATGTCCGAATCTGCTGATTCTGCTCTACAGGCTGAATAAACTGGGGAGGTGACAGAGCGCTGAAGTGAGCAGAGGGTGGACAAGAGTTAAGGAGTGTTTGAAACGGACAGAGACAAAGATATATTGTGCTCGTTAAAGGAGTTTTGAGGAGTCTGAAGTCGCTGTATGTCATACTACGCTATCTTAATGGGGTAAACTCTCATCACTGGAAAAACAGTTACACCTGAATAAATGAACCAACAAGAATGAAACTTGGTGGGTGGGTCTGACGTCATGAGACATGTAAATGATAAAGTTTTATGCTTGGCTGCACATGTGACCATAGCAGGGATAGGCCGTATTGCTGTACTGGACTATATATAGTCATCCTATTGTGCAGGTGTTCCATACTGACTCAAACTGTTGGGGTGGTGGCATCATTTCCGAGCAAAGTCTCTGAGAAGAGTTTGAAAGCAATTTGAGCAGTTGGGAAATGCAGTTTGACCATTGGCAGATCAAACTACATGTACCCAGGTCGTTAGAACTGGCCTTAACACCACATTGTCGTCAGAGAGCCTGCAGTGATGGCGTGCCAGACTGTCATAAGGTCAACAATCCATGTGTGAAAGCACCGTGGTCAGTATCAGTGTTGGTTTATTGTCATGTGTCACACGTCCAGAAGGCCTGGTGTCACTCCACCTCCAATCCTACCACACAACCTGCAGGAACTGTGTGAGGATATTCAAGCTGCATAGGATGGATTATCAAAGGACACCATTAGGAACCTCTACAACTCCATACAAAGACATGTGCATGTTGTGTTTGCAATAACGGCTGTCCGACGCCATACTGAGAGACTGTCCAAGGCCATACTGAGAGACTGTCCAAGGGCATAGTGAGAGACTGTCCAAGGCCATACTGAGAGACTGTCCAAGGGCATAGTGAGAGACTGTCCAAGGCCATACTGAGAGACTGTCCAAGGGCATAGTGAGAGACTGTCCAAGGCCATACTGAGAGACTGTCCAAGGGCATAGTGAGAGACTGTCCAAGGCCATACTGAGAGACTGTCCAAGGGCATAGTGAGAGACTGTCCAAGGCCATACTGAGAGACTGTCCAAGGCCATACTGAGAGACTGCCCAAGGCCATACTGAGAGACTGTCCGACGCCATACTGAGAGACTGTCCAAGGCCATACTGAGAGACTGCCCAAGGCCATACTGAGAGACTGTCCGACGCCATACTGAGAGACTGTCCAAGGGCATAGTGAGAGACTGTCCAAGGCCATACTGAGAGACTGTCCAAGGCCATACTGAGAGACTGTCCAAGGCCATACTGAGAGACTGTCCAAGGGCATAGTGAGAGACTGTCCAAGGCCATACTGAGAGACTGTCCAAGGGCATAGTGAGAGACTGTCCAAGGCCATACTGAGAGACTGTCCAAGGCCATACTGAGAGACTGTCCAAGGGCATAGTGAGAGACTGTCCAAGGCCATACTGAGAGACTGTCCAAGGGCATAGTGAGAGACTGTCCAAGGCCATACTGAGAGACTGTCCAAGGCCATACTGAGAGACTGTCCAAGGCCATACTGAGAGACTGTCCAAGGCCATACTGAGAGACTGTCCAAGGCCATACTGAGAGACTGTCCAAGGCCATACTGAGAGACTGTCCAAGGCCATACTGAGAGACTGTCCAAGGCCATACTGAGAGACTGTCCAAGGGCATAGTGAGAGACTGTCCAAGGCCATACTGAGAGACTGTCCAAGGCCATACTGAGAGACTGTCCAAGGCCATACTGAGAGACTGCCCAAGGCCATACTGAGAGACTGTCCGACGCCATACTGAGAGACTGTCCAAGGCCATACTGAGAGACTGCCCAAGGCCATACTGAGAGACTGTCCGACGCCATACTGAGAGACTGTCCAAGGGCATAGTGAGAGACTGTCCAAGGGCATAGTGAGAGACTGTCCAAGGCCATACTGAGAGACTGTCCAAGGCCATACTGAGAGACTGTCCAAGGGCATAGTGAGAGACTGTCCAAGGCCATACTGAGAGACTGTCCAAAGCCATACTGAGAGACTGTCCAAGGCCATAGTGAGAGAATGTCCAAGGCCATACTGAGAGTCTGTCCAAGGCCATACTGAGAGACTGTCCAATTCCATTCTAAAAGACTGTCCAATGTAGACTTTTAAGAATTAAAGTCACATGTACATGTCTGAAAAGAAGACTGCTGTTTAGATCTCCAATGAAAAATCAATATTACACTGATGACAATTGTGGATACATCACCTACATCCTCATAAGACTCCCTTCCAATGCACTTCTACTCATCAGTGTAATCAACTTGAGGAAATAAGAGCCTGAGGCCCAGTCTATGTTCCAAATGTTCTCCATGTAATTTTAAATGGAACTTAAATAGAGCTTATGTGGGTTCTAACACTGTATTACATCACTATTAGCTATAAAAGGGATAGAAGTACAGACAAAATAAAAGCCCCTACTGTTTTTAGTTAAACCATGTCCGTCTTGGCTGGTCAATACGAAACATGATTTAATATAAGATGGAATTGTATAAATTCGATTTTTAACCAAACCATGGCTTTATTATACCCCAATATGCCTTCCCAAGGTGGAACTCATCCCTGATCTGTTCAAATAAGATTAATTTGTCTCCAGCATGACTGCTCCCTGAGGTTAGGACCCCATGAAATCCCCCTAACCTGTCTCCCTGTTGGGTAAATTCCCAGCAGCCATATTTGCCACTCTGTTCCCCTGAGTAAGGCCCTCTGCTGTTCTGCTATCTCTTCCAGCTCCGCTGTGAGTCATTCTGGCTGGATCATGGTGACAAGTTCGGGATCAAAGTAGTGCTGCCTGCTGTCCCTGATTCAATGCTGCCTTACTCAGCCACACACACACACACGCACACACACTCAGCACCTGACTGCCAGGAAGACTGGAAGAGCCTGACTGAATGAAAATGATGTCATTAACCCGTAACCCAACAGGGCCGTGGGGAGAAAGGCTCGGGAGGAGGCAGAGCAGAATCCCGCTGGTCATTATCTTAGTCATATGCGCATGATTTAGAAGGTGGCAGGGGGTAAATTTAACTACATATCATTAATAATGCAGCAGTCACTGGGAGCTATTACAGTGCACAGTTTGGGGGTGTTGATAAGGCCACTTTTTTGGATCAAATTTGAATCTACTTAAAGAAGACCGAGCTCGATCCAAGCACAGGTGAGGGAGTTGGTCCTGGTTCAGCTCTGCTCCCTGGATAAACAGTGTACTGAAGTAGCGTATCGCTGTGTAAATGACAAATGAAAGGCTTGAGGGAAAGGACTTCAGTATCGAAACAGATGAGGTCATACAGGCCTGTGTCAGGTTTCCAGATGGTTCTGTAAAGCGTGTCTCTCTGAGTGACTCATGGGTAGATTTGCTGCCACACATCACGAGGCCTACAGGCTGCTGCAGCCAAACCGGCTGAATCCGTCTGTAAACACGATGACTTACACCAGCCCTTCATTCAGGTCCACTTGTGTTTTTGTTTGGATTCAGTTAAACCCTTTGGTTCAGTCAATAATGCTGATGTTGCTAATATTGAATAGGGTGAACCATCATCTGTAAACATTATGAAAATGGCACGAATTGGTGGCCACGGACTTACATTCATTGTTAGCAACACTGGCATTGTATGGTTGTTTGGCTAAGGCTTGGTTTTCCCAGACAGGGACAATGTAGGCTTAATTCCTGGCTGGGAAGACCAACCCTGAATGTATGATTCAACCTTTTGGGCCTTATTTTTTTATTACATATATATATTTTTGTATTTTTGCTAAATTTGGTTAAATCAAATGAGGATGTAACTGCCAAGCTGTTTTCCGAGTAGACCCCATATTTATTATCTACTCATTTATGTCATCATTTGATATTTAATGAAATGCTAATATGACTAATAATTTGCATTAAATTACCTTCATAGGGAAACAGTGAGTTTACTTCCACCTAATAATCTGCTCATAATTAGATTTCTGAAGTTTTCTGATTATTCAAATTGTCATCTAAACAGCAAACTTTGACTTCTTAGATCAAATAAAGCCTAGAAACCCAATTCATCTGATGAAAAGAGCTGGATTTCAGCCCAATAATGAGGTTTCTCCGTACATGTATGCCCTTACTCTGATTTCTTTCATTTTCTCAGTCTGCTCATAGTGTGTGAAAACTATGGAAACCCATTTCTGCCACGTAAAGGAAAAAAAGCCACATAGTAAGTCATAATTGCTAAGTTGTTAATTGCTAAGTCATAAGATGCTAAGTCATAAGTATGAGACAGTAAGTCATAATTATGAGATAGTAAGTCATAATTTTGAGAAAGTAAGTTAAATTATATGTTAAGTCATAAATATGAGACAGTAAGTCATAAATATGAGACAGTAAGTCATAAATATGAGACAGTAAGTCATAAGTATGAGATAGTAAGTCATAATTATGAGATGGTAAGTCTGAATTATGAGATAGTAAGTCATAATGATAAAAAGTAAGTCATAATTATGAGATAGTAAGTCATAATTTTGAGAAAGTAAGTCAAATTATATGCTAAGTCATAAATATGAGACAGTAAGTCAAATATGACACAGTAAGTAATAAATATGAGACAGTAAGTCATAAGTATGAGACAGTAAGTCATAATTATGAGATGGTAAGTCTGAATTATGAGATAGTAATCATAATTATTTAATATATAGCCCTTTTATTCTTTAAGTGGTGGAACAGGTCTTCCATAGAAAGTTCTGTTTGAGTTTACATGACGATTATGTCTCATCTTACTCTGTGAGTTTATTGGCTGCTTGCCTGACTCATATAGACTCCAGCTTACCATTATCTCATTAGCCTAGTGAATGTAAATGCCTTGAACCGCTTACTGACCAAATCTCATTTTCTGCAGTTATGGGGTTATTAGGTTTATGTATTCACACTCAGTACATTAGTGTATCACTGTTACCCAGCACTTAAATCCAACAGAAACGGATGTACAGATGTGCGCTTCCAGATTCAGAGGTTTATTGTCATATGCAGAGAGAAACGAGCAGCTGCACTGCACCATGGAACTCCTACTCCGCAGTAGCTCCTGGACTCTAAGGTGCCAACAAACATAATATAAATACCACACATCCCACACTTCTTTCTGGGTGGAACTGTTTGATGATGAGTGTATCTGACACAAATTGATCTACACACTATTGTGTCTGTGGAACTTTGTGTTGTCAGTGACGTACAGTGAAATACACTCTGAGAAATTTTAAGATTTAAAGAAAAACTTTTTCCACTAATCTAAAAAAGAAATGAGATGGGAGGAAGTGTGGTCACTAGCAACACGGATGGTATGTGTTTGAAGGTTGAATCCCACGGAATTTCAACCAGCAACCAGACTCTAGACTTCTATATATAGTCAGTAATGACTTTCCCACTTAGAAACTAAGGCCTGCAAATACACCATGATCCATGTCCTACAGTGTGCTGCCTACACGCTTTATTAGCACATATGGTACGCATGGTAAATATCATCATATGCCTCCACCACAAGAATAGCAGCACCATCAAATCTCACCACGACTCCCACAGCTCTCAGCTAGCCTGGGGTTTTTTGTTCTTTCTCGGCGTGGGCGCACACAGTCGCTATTTTCCCATGTTTCTCTCGGCCAGCTGTCTTGCTGCAGGTCACACCCAGGCTTCATGCTCCTCCTGGGAAGGTTGTTGGCTCTGTACCAGGCTGAGGCTCGCAGCTAAGAAATCCCGCGAAGGTCCCCAGCCCTGCTGTTGATGCTGAAGCGGGGTTAGCTCAGCCAGCTGGCTGGGGCACATCTGGAAGTTCCCTGAGGGAGTTAGCATCCTCAGCCGAGATGGAGGAAGTGCCGTACTGAGCCTTCTGGCCTGTCGCTAACATCACAGCCTTTACAACAGACCTTCTAAACCACCTCAGGGCACGCGTGTGTTGGTGTGTGTGTTTGTTTTGGTGCGTTTTCAGGACAAAACTGTTCTGCCTTTGTAGGAAAGCCAGAGGAAAACAGGACTCAGCTACAATCAGGAGCATTGTAAAGTGCTTTTAACTGAAGCTACATGTTTCATCTGCTCTTAAAGGGAAACAATGAGGTTTTACTTATAAGACAAAGAGGTCACATGGTGTCTTTGGTAACTATTGTAAGGTCAAAATACCCGTAACATATGTCTCTGCAACCATTTCCTAACTTGTATTCCATCATTGTGTTTTAGAAATGGGGTCAGAATGGGTTCTGTTTAATAGAGAACATGCATTAGGGGTGCTAAATGGGGTGGAACAGACCTTATAGATGCAAAAGCAGGCATTTAAAATGAACTGGTTTGGTCTCATTCACTAAACAATCACATCATTTAGTACATGAGGTCATGTGACTGCATCCAGGAGGTTTAGCATAGATCACTTAGGTACTTCATGAGTTTAGGTGAAGACTAAAACTGTATAAGGAACGTTCTAGACGTCTTTAGTAACGTATACTATACTATACTATACTATACTATACTATACTATACTATACTATACGTTACTATACGTCACTATATGTTACTATACTATACTATACATTACTATTTGTTACTATACTATACTATAAGTTACTATACTATACTAAGCCTTTGTATTCTATGCTATTCTATACTATGTTTTGCTATTCTATCCTATAGTATACTATATTGTACTATACATTACTGTACTATACCATACCATACTATACCATATTATACTATACTATACTATACTATACTATACTATACTATACTATACACTACATTACTAAACGTTACTGTACTACACTAAGCTTTTCTATTCTGTGCTATATTATACTATGTGTTACTGTTACTATACTATTACTATACTATATACTATGTTACTAAACATTACTATACTATGCTAAGCTTCATTATACTATACTAAGCCTATACTAACCTTTTCTATTCTATGCTATACTATACTATACTATACTATACTATACTATACTATACTATACTTTACTATACTATACTATACTATACTATACTATACATTATTAAACATTACTATACAATACTATATGTTATAAAATGTTACTGCACTATACTAAGCTTTTCTATTCTATGCTATACTATACTATACTATACTATACTATACTATACTATACTATACTATACATTATTAAACATTACTATACAATACTATATGTTATAAAATGTTACTGCACTATACTAAGCTTTTCTATTCTATGCTATACTATATGTTACTTTACTATACTAAGCCTTTCTGTTACTATATGTTAATATATACATATAATAAAATGAAACCCCACAATGGAATTAGAAACTACATTTAAATGACTGGAATGTAAACTTACTCTCCCTCCCTCTCTCTCTCTGAATACATACCATTAAGAAGCTAGTGCCATCATACAGCATTAGTAATGCCATTATAAGTAACATTAATGCTGGAGGACACCCTTAGAAGACTATGTTGGTCAGTGCTCACAGAAGTCCAATGGGTACATCAATAATCCACAAACTAAGAAGAGCCACAGGAACTGCAGTTTCCCTTTGAAACAGGATGTTATACTGTATATGTGTACGAGGTGAACTGTCATCACAGAGGAAACTGCGTCCACGTGCTTGTCCTATTCTGTTGGAATTATTGAAGGCCATAAAGACATTCTGATGCCCACTCACAGCACTGCTTTTTGAACTTGTGTGATTTGTCACAATGCATTATCTCAATTGTTTGACAATCCAAAAATAAACAACAATGTCTTCATTTAATTCCACTTGTGTTTTGATTCAGATTCAATTAACCCTTGAAGGAAGGGTCAAGTCAATAATGCTAATGTCGCTAATATTGAATTAAAGTGAATAGCCACCAGTTAGCATTATGAAAATAGCGCTGTGAGAAATTGGTGACTTGTGGCTCTTATTAGCAACATTGACATGTATGGTTGAGTTATTCCTTAAAGCCTCAGTTTTCCCAGACAGGAAAAATATAGCCGTAATTCCCGGCAGGGAAACAAACCCTAAATGTATTGTTTAACCGTTTGGCCCCTGGGTAAATTTTACAGATATACATTTCAGTAAATTACAATTACAGTAATAAATCATCTACATGAGACAATCACACGTGCCATATGTTGTTTTTCTCAGAAGACCCTAGGCTACTTGTGGATGCCATCATTTGATATGGGAATGGTAATGAAATTTTTATATGCTTTTGGAATGTTCGATTTTTAATAATTTTAATAAAAATGACTGACTTTATAAATGTTAAAATTTTGCATGTACAATCCATAAAGGGAGTGTTAGTTCAGATATTATTTTAGAGATTTTTAGAAAAAGATTTTTAGAAAGAGATTTTGATTTTGAAGCCATTATTTCCATAATGATTTAAAATTAATGGAATTCCTGAATCCATGACACTAAATATTAGTTATTAGTTTATTTATTATTAACTATTTTCACAGCTTTTAGACTGTAGTGGAACATTATTTTTATGCACAATGTTTGTACATTACACTATTACTAACTGATCTACATGTAAGATTATCTTATATTTAGTAATATATCTTAAATTTCACATTTTCAGATTGTTTTACACTTACTTTAAGTTCATTGACCGTATTTCTAGACATATGTTTATTTGTTTTAAGTGATTGAGAAAATTGGGCTCGTTAAAATCAATTAAAATAAGACATAAATGTCTAGAAATAGGTTAATAATCTACTAAAATTATGTAAAATAAAAAAAACATCTACAAATAGGTCAAATAATCTACTAAAATCACTTAAAATAAGAAAGAAACATCTAAAAATAGTTAAAATAACCACTAAAATCACCTGAAGTGAGAGATTTTTGGCAGTATATGTGTGACCTGTGACCTGACAAGGTACCAAAACGAACCTGTGTGTGTCTACAAGTGTGTTTGTGCACATCTAGCGGAACGCTGATACTGTTGAAGGTTTCACTGCATCAGATGGGCTTTCATACGCATTTCAAAGCCCGAGCAATCAATTACATGTGTTTGGGCTTTACACAGAGCCAGTGTTGATGTTGGTGTCATGCCACCAGTCGTTCTTGCCGGTTATCTGTTTTGATGTGCTGAATCTCAGCCTATAAGGGCAGGAGCGTAACACAAAGCCTTGGGATGAAGTGATTTCCTCTCCGGTGTTCCTATAGGCCTTGAAATCCCCAACCCCCCAAAAATGAAACACACATGAATATGCTTTCATTCCATTATCAGAGAGAAAAGATAAGCAAATTCAGAGGGAATGAATGGAGCCCGTGCAGACGTTCATTACAGAAGCACACAGGGGCTTTTGTACGTCCCGTGACCTTAACGCTAAGGTGCAAGTATTGGTGTTTTAGAAGTTCCTGCTTATCATGTAATGCTATAATTTAGAAGCTGACCTTGCAGCCAATGTCAAACTCTCACTTGAAAGCTTGGGTGCTGTGAAAGGAGCGTCCTCAATGATTTAACAGGGGGCAAAGTGTCTCACACACACACACCTACACACACACACACACACACACACACACACACATACACACACACCTACACACACACACACACACATATACACACACACACACATATACACACACACACACAAGCACACACACACACACAAGCACACACACCTACACACACACACACATATACGCACACACACACACACACACACTCACATGCACACACACACACACTCTCACACACACACACACATACACACACTCACACACACACACATACACACACTCACATGCACACACTCACACACACACACACACACACACACACACACACACACACACACACACTCACATGCACACACACACACTCTCACACACACATACAAACACTCACATGCACACACACACATACACACACTCACATGCACACACACACACACACACACACAAGCACACACACCTACACACACACACATACACACACACACACTCACATGCACACACACACTCACATGCACACACACACACTCTCACACACACATACACACACTCACATGCACACACACACACACATACACACACTCACATGCACACACACACACGCACATACACACACACACACACACACATGCACACACACACACTCTCACACACTCACATGCACACACACACACACAAACACACACTCACATGCACACACACACACACACACGCACATATACACACACACACACATATACACACACACACAGGCTCCTAGAAGCTGCTTAAACCAAACTCTCCACATTTGAATGGCCAGACTTTCCCCATAAAAGAACCGAAAGTGTGAGTGTATGAGGGAGGAGACGTCTGAGGAATTAACCCCTGGATTAACTCTGAGCACATCTCAGCATGAGTCACCACGTTTCACTGCTAATGACAACCAAATGACACTCAATCCCCCCCGAAGGAAAATCCATCGGATCTATACGGAGTGCGTCAGCTTGTTGGAGGCAAACTCCGGTTTTTCAAAAGAGGATCCTTGGCTGTTCTGTTATGAGCCTGAAGATCAATCTGTTTACAAGCTCCAGATCAATCTCACCACACTGCACAGTGTGGTATAGCATATTTACTGACGAAACGGTTTCAACTTCCTGGAAAAACCCTCCTGTGCCCTCCTCCCCCCCAACCCCCACCCCAGACCCCATCCACATCACATCCCTCTACCATGCCTCAAGTGCTGTATTGTGTTTCAAACAGGCCATTTCTCACTGTCAGTAATGGGCATCAGATCCCACTATCACCAGGTTAAGAGACTCAATCTGCCCGAATGCCTTTTAGCCCCAGCTGTAGGGCCTTGCTGCAGGAAATCACATTAAAGTTGCCCATCATATCTCGGACTTTGCTGCCAGCGGCGTGGAAACCACGCAGGCTGCAAATAGAAAGCAGATATGGTAATCCGTCTTGATCTGGTTTGTGCTCGGTGGCAGTTTTGACTAATACTTTCCTTGATTTCCTGCCACGGCTCCGAAGGAAGCGCGATGCAAGTCCTTCAGCCAGACTTCGTTTACAACCGCGTTTCTGTGTGGACCTGGACGGCACATGAGTCTGAAGTGGAGCATGTGTGTGCCTTGATTGGGTAATAAATATGGCTAATACAGTCTTTTCCGTCGTAGAGCAGGAGGGGGGGTGGGTGGAGAAAAAAGGAGAGTATGTGGTGGTGACGAGAGCCCAAAGTTTCCAGTTTCGGCTGGCGTCAGCGTATCCTTGGATGACCTCCTCTCTGTTTTACGGGCTGAGCTAAATGCAGCAAGTGGCCATTTCCAAAATTAAAATCGTTCAGTTTAGGAAAGAAGGAGAAGACGGGGAAGAAAGAAGGGAAGACAAGTGGCACCAACGTGCAGACGGAGAGATTTATTGGTGCGGGAGAAAAAAAACACAAACAAAAACAAAACAGGCGTCACCTTCACTGAAATATCAGGGTCATGTGTTTCTGAATGATCAGACGCGCAGACAGACACCGAGACCGAACACTGAGCAGGACGATACTCCATATCTAAATACAGAGGTGGGGGGCAAGAGAGAGAGAGAGAGAGAAAGGGAAAGACAGAGCATGGTAAAAGAGTTAGACAGCAAGAATCAAAAACAGACAGAGAAGTGAGAAGGAAAGAGGGAGACCATGAAAATGAGAGAGGGAGAGAGAGAGAGAGAGAGAGAGAGAGAGAGGGAGAGAGAGAGAAAGCTAAGAAGTAAGAAGGAAATAGTAAGACCATAAAAAGAGAGAGAGAGAGAGAGAGAGAGAGAGAAAGGCATGAAAAAGTGAGAAGTAAAAAGTAAAAAAGTAATAGAGGGATGAGAGACCAAAAGAGAAGAAAGAATGATAAGAGGGAGATACTAAAAGATCAAAAGGAAAGAATGAATCGGAAAGAAAGAGACTAAAACCTAACAACAGAAGTCATACAGAGAACTAGAGTGAAAGAGAGAGAAAGAGAGAGAGACCAAAATGTGAGAGGAGAGTGAGAATTAGATGGGGGGAGAGAGTTAGAAAAAAGAATGAGACAAATTAAATTGCAGCGGTGGGGGAGAGAGAGAGAGAGAGAGAGAGAGAGAGAGAGAGAGAGAGAGAGAGAGAGAGAGAGAGAGAGAAAAGAGAGTTTGAATGATAAATAGAGGAAGGGGGAAGGGGGAGATAGCGAGGAGGAGTGAAAAAGAAAGAGAAAAAAACAAAAGAAAAGTGAGGGTGCAAGAAAATACTAGGGAGGGAGGAAAAGAGGAAAACAGCGAGTAGAAAAGAGAAAGTAATAAATGATAGAGAGGGAAAGAAACAGAGGGAGAGGGAGACTGAGCAAGGAGAGTTACAGAAAAGAGAAGAAAGAAAGAAAGAAAGAAAGAAAGAAAGATGGATGAGAGGAGGAGAGAGAAAGAATAAAGAGAGATGTTTTATATCCGCCGGTTTAGAACACTCTTCCCTCATCACTCTTCCTCCTTCCTTTGATGTGTGTACAGCGCAGCGATTGTTGTCATGATTGTTGTCAATAGCGATTGTTGTCATGAGCAACCCGTTTCTGACATAATAGTGGTGAGAAGGTTTCCCAGGATCAGCGTGAGTAAGGATTACAGCCAAACAGACCTGGCAGTGACCTCAGCTCCGTTCAGAGTGATCTCACTTTTTCCACGTGTCCTCAGACGCCCTTTATCCCTCGGACAAAACACACACACGGCTGGACGCGGGAGCTGGTCACCTCAGCAGCGAGACTCTAACATGCGCAGTTCTGTCTGTATGTGTGTGCTGCTGTGTCATTGACCGCTGGACTCGACGTTCGCCTCATAAGGCCGCTTTAGCTGCTTGGATCAGCTTACCGTCAAAATCTCAGCTACTCTGTGGACACGAGCTGTTCATGTAGAGGCCAGCACTGCTAGAACGACTGGCAGAGACCAGCACGGCTGATTACCAGCAAACCCAGCGTATGTTGTGTTAGGGATGCTGGTATGTTGGTCAGCAGCAATGGAGTTTAATATGCTGGTCACCAGTAAAACCAGCATGTGTTGAGTTAAAGATGCTGGTATACTGGTCAACAGCAATGGGAGTTAATACGGTGGTCACCAGTAAAACCAGCATGTGTTGTGTTAGAGATGCTGGTATACTGGTCAACAGCAATGGGAGTTAATATGGTGGCCACCAGTAAAACCAGCATGTGTTGAGTTAAAGATGCTGGTATACTGGTCAACAGCAATGGGAGTTAATATGGTGGCCACCAGTAAAACCAGTATATGCTGTGTTTTGGGTGCTAGTATACTGGTCAGCAGTAATGGGAGTTAATACGGTGGTCACCGGCAAAACCAGCATGTGTTGTGTTAGAGATGCTTGTATACTGGTCAGCAGCAATGAGAGTTAATATGGTGGCCACCAGTAAAACCAGTATATGCTGTGTTTTGGGTGCTGGTATACTGGTCAACAGCAATGGGAGTTAATACGGTGGTCACCAGTAAAACCAGCATGTGTTGTGTTAGAGATGCCGGAATATTGGTCAGGGGCAATGAGAGTTAATATGGTGGCCACCAGTAAAACCAGTATATGCTGTGTTTTGTATGCTGGTATACTGGTCAGCAGGAATAGAAGTTAATACAGTGGTCACCAGTAAAACCAGTATATGCCTTGTTTTGTGTGCTGGTCAACAGCAATGGAAGTTAATATACAGCCTACTGATCTCTTTCATTCCATCTTTTCATCCTGAAATTCTAAAAAAGTGTTTCAGCCAAGACTTGATTCTTAATGAAGGACAATTCAGCCAATCAGAATAGAGGCCATTGTTGTACATCAGGTTTGGAGGCACAATACTAAAGACTTGACTCATTAATGTTCCCAGCCACAAAATACAAAGAACTACAACTACAATGGAGCAACAGCAAATAAAAAGGTAGACTATGTGGAGAAATGGACTGTTGGGATACCAATGCTTTTCATTCCATTCCTGAGGAACCATCTGTCAGCAAACAAGGCTGAGGTTGTCTTCCTATTCCTATACAGACAATTCACAAATCAAGTTGACAAATGATAAGCCAGGTACAGCGCCCACAAGATCCTGGACAACTTTACGCTCAGTGTCTGACACCGACGAACCTGAGGAGAGGAGCAATTCCAACTTTACTAGCATCACAACCCCAACAACAGCCTGTAAGTAGCGGCCATGCCATGTGATGGTATCAGTGTTTGTTGGTTGAAGCAGATCGTCTTAAACTGAGAGTTTCATAGTGAAGAAGAACTTTAATTAACTCTGTGTTGATATCCAGATGGGGAGAGAGTCATTAGTATAGTTAACATTAGCTACTAGCAAGCTCCAGGTAGCAAACGCTATCATAGCTAGCATAGCCCGTACGGGTTTTATCATTTAAGGTGGAGTGGAACATTCCGTTAAGAAGCTGGTGAATCAGAAGCGTCTTCAGCCCTGTCTAAGGGTGAACACCAACCAGGCCTGCTGACCATTCTGTTTCTTGAAAAGGGTATGAAAAATGACCTAGATTATTAATATGAAGATCTATTTGTTTTCCTGGCTGTGTCTTCGACATGTTGCTTCTGTGTGATCATAATGGTGCCTCGTTGTACGCCAGCCAATCAGAGCTGAGCTCATGAAATTATTTAGGAGCTCACCAAAGAAAGGAAAACAGCCAAATCACAGGGGTAAATGGGCTTGTAAAATTGAATATGGCCATTTTCCCCCCCCGACCAAAGTTGCACACCTAAAAGAATGCATTCTGTGGCACTTTTAATCAAGGACAAAACCGGGCAGCCAACTATTTACATGCACTCATCATTAAAAGAATAGCTGCACCCAGAAGGAGGAGTAGGATGCAGTGCTATTGGGAAGGAAGATGAATGATGATGATATAATGATGATAAAGTAATACTGATATGGCCAATATTTATTGAGCTACACATACAGAAGTAGTGTCTCTCAGTATGGCTAATGCAACATGCCAAACGTCTCGGCATGGAGTTGTAGAGCTTCCTCATGGTGTCCTGTGATAATCCATCCCATGCAGCTTGAATGTTCTCACACAGTTCCTGCAGATTATGAGGTGAGGTGGAAGTGGAGTGAGACCAGCCCTTCGGGACGATCTTGGTGCTGACCACGGTGCTTCCACACACGGATTCATTGGTCATCTCCACCAAGACTAAAGCAGCTCTCATCACACAAAGATGACTTGCTGCCATTCCGTGTCACTCCATGACAATCTGGCACGACGCCATTGCAGTCTTTGGCGACATCAACGTGACGTTAAGGACAGTCATCATAATGGTCTGTGTAGTCCTCCATCCTGCAGCCATCTGCCAGCATCTCACTGTTTGGTCAGTCAGGTACAGCGATAAGGCCCGTCCCTGCTTACATGACATACACCGAGTGTGAAACAGTGTCTCACAGTGTCAGACCTACCCTCCAAGTTTCATTCCAGTAGGCTGATTCCTTGGGTGCAACTATTGGTGCAACTGTCCTGTTGGTGATGAGGCCTAAGGGCACAGTAATAAACACCCTGAGGAGTGAGGTTGTGAAATGGCCATGTAGTTCACTTATCAGAGGATCTCAGAAATTAAATACCTGGAAAATATATTCTATGGGTGCTTTAAAGTTGTCCTTATCACCTGTACAATACAAAAACGCGCATATCTCAGTGGAGCCACTTCAGTTAAATACGCAGAGAAGCTCTAGAGGGAGGCGGTGAAGTCTGTCGACTCCACAGCGCATGTAAAGAGAAAGTGAAAACCTGTCTGGGGGTTTTCCCCTGCGCTTGCAGCCACTGACTGACAGCTCGTGTTGGCCTGACGAAAAGGCCGTCTCATGTGTCGCCCCAGTTGTTCTGGCCAATGACGGCTTTGCCCTCAGACCCACTAGAGGGCACTGTGGGCTCTACCTACAGGGTAGGTTAGGAACGATAAAGACATCCTGCTTTCAGGGCACATTTGCAGCTCTAAAAACTCCATCAGGTTTGATATAAATTGCATTAAGCTTTAAACGATGTTACATAACCACAAAAATATATATATATTATTATTACTACCAGCCCCCGCCCCTGATGTCCCCCCGCTCAGCCCGGCTGCCGCTGGGTTAAGAAAAAAGGGCAGTGAAAAGAGATCGGCCTGCAGGTAAAACAATCAAAATGAAATGAGGAGATAATATCGCAGAGTGGCTCTGATGGCCTTCATCACCGTGGTTTATTTCATTGCATCACAGCCGCGCACGTCTGTTCGATTCGGGTGGTCTTGAAGGGCCTCGCTAATTAAAACTGTGACCAATTAATCAAACAGTGACGACCCAGAGGTCAGCGCCGGGATTAGACATAATACAGCTGCGGCATGAAGGCTGATCCACACCTCACAGAGTCTGCACACATACTCTCTCTCTCACTCTCTGTCTGTGTCTCTCTCCTTCTACCTCTCTCTCTCACTCTGTGTCTCTCTCCTTCTACCTCTCTCTCTCACTCTGTGTCTCTCTCCTTCTACCTCTCACTCTCACTCTCACTCTGTCTCTCTCCTTCTACCTCTCTCTCTCACTCTCACTCTGTGTCTCTCTCCTTCTACCTCTCTCTCTCACTCTGTGTCTCTCTCCTTCTACCTCTCACTCTCACTCTCACTCTGTCTCTCTCCTTCTACCTCTCTCTCTCACTCTCACTCTGTGTCTCTCTCCTTCTACCTGTCTCTCTCACTCTGTCTCTCTCCTTCTACCTCTCTCTCTCACTCTCTCGCTCTCCTTCTACCTCTCTCTCTCTCTCTCTCTCACTCTGTCTCTCTCCTTCTACCTCTCTCTTTCACTCTCACTCTGTCTCTCTCCTTCTACCTCTCTCTCTCACACTCTGTCTCTCTCCTTCTACCTCTCTCTCTCACACTCTGTCTCTCTCCTTCTACCTCTCTCTCTCACTCTCACTCTGTGTCTCTCTCCTTCTACCTCTCTCTCACTCGATGACTGTCTCTCTCCTTCTACCTCTCTCATTCTTTGTATGTGTGTCTCTCTCTCTGTCTGCGTCTCTTTCTCTCTGTGTGTCTCTCTCTCTGTGTGTTGCTCTCTCTGTCTGCGTCTCTTTCTCTCTGTCTATGTCTCTATTTCTCTCTCTCTGTCTCTATTAGTGTGTCCCTCTGTCTGTCTTTCTCTCTCTGTCTCTCTCTTTCTGTCTGTCTCTCCTTCTCTCTCTCTCTCTGTCTTCTTTGTCTCTTTTTTCTCTCCCTCCTTTCTCCATTCTTCAATCTGTCTGTCTTGTCCATTATTTCTTTTGGTCTCTCTCTCTTCCCCCCGCACTCCTTGTCTCTCTTCCTCCCGTGCTACTTGTCTGTCTATTTCCATGTTTTGCTTTCTCCCATGTTCCCTCCTTTCATCATATTTTCCTTTCTTTCTCTCTCTCCTTATTTCTCTTTCCATTTTCTGTCATTATTTAACATATCTAACATTATAGATACGCCGCATATCATATATTATTACACTGGTCAACACCCGTACACACACGCAGGTAACGGAACACATCCAGTCCTACACGGCGTTACCTTTTGTAGTTTCCTTGTTTGTTTTTACATACTAGTAAACTACCAGCTGTCGTTCACTTGTTCACAATGTGTTCAGGTTTCGGTGCAAACAGACGCGTATGAACACTCTCCTGTTGGGTTGTTTTTTGGGGAGATGTGAGGTTTTGTGTTCCGACAGTGACGATATTTTAACAGTGTTATTATTCTCTCTCTCTCTCTCTTACACTCTCTCTCTCACTCTCTCTTTCTTAAAGCTCGAATCGTCTGGCTCTCCTGGCACATAGCTGACGAGGCGGCATCAAAGAGACATTGTCTCTGTCACATTATGCGGCTCTCGCCCGGCCAAGCTTTGATTGAGCGTAGTGATCCAAGACTGATGCCTCCTGGACGCGGTCTGAGCACTGAGAAGGGGGGAGAGAGAGAGATGTTGTCAGTCTTAGATGCATGTCAGCGTATATGAGCTGAGGTTGGGGGAGATGACAGAGTTGGTCATGCTTGGTCGAGTCTGACAGCGGCTCATCTCGTCATCCGGCTTCTTTAACTGATGTCTCTCTCTCTCTCCCTCTTTCTTTCTTTCTCTCTCTCTCTCTCTCTCTCTCTCTCTCTCTCTCTCTCTCTCTCTCTCTCTCTCCTGGCTTTCTCCATTCAGTCACTGCCAAGAAACACAGCGCATGGAAATGGGCAGCGCAGCGGTGCTGGGGTCGCCGCCAAGCTTCTCCAAACTGTTTGCTTCCAGGTTATTTTTTTAGATTGTATGCACAGTATGTGGTTTCCTGGAAAGGCAATTAATACTTAGGACTCATATTCTGTTACTGTTATCTCTCCACCGTCTGTAGCTACACTAATATTCAAAGGGTTTGGAATCAGCCAATCATTAGGGGATTATCTACAGCTCTGTGTGTTGCTCAGGACATCATGCGTAGTGCATATTCCCACAAACTGCAGATGCCTTTGGTGGTGTAGAGAGCTAGCATCATACTGGAAATGTTTTATACATGAATTAAAAGCCATTCTAAAAGTCCTGATACACCTGCACATCAGGTATATCAAATCCTGTGTCAATGCACCACTTTATTAAAATCCAGGAGATCCGAAAGAAGCGTTCTATGGTCTATGCCAGATTCATAATGTCTTCTTAAACCGCAGAACCGTTTAAACCTTTGTGCATAATACAGTGTTGGACTTTATCACAATGTACACTCATCATCATAGGAACTGTTGCACCCAGAAGGAAGTGTCGGATTGCACTGCTGTTGGGAAGGAAGATAAAGGTTACCAGGAACAGCAACTGGTGATACATTTAGACTGATATGGGTAATATTTATTAATCTACACATCTCTCAGTATGGCATTGGTTCACCATGTCTGCTAACACAATATGCCAGACATCTAGACATGGAGTTGTAGAGGTTCCTAATGGAGTCCTGTGATAATCCATCCCATGCAGCTTGAATATGCTCACACAGTTCCTGCAGATGTTGTGGTAGGGGTGGAGATGGAGTGATGTCAGGTCTTCAGAATGTGTGGCTTTACAACAAACCGGTCATCTCGGTGCTGATTACAGTGCCTCCAAACACGGATTCGACAAAAATGGGACTCATCACTGAAGCTGCCATTCTGAGTCACTCCATGACAGTCTGGCATGACACCACTGCAGCCTTTGGCGGTGCTAACGTGGTGCTAAGGGCAGTCATTGTAATGGTGTGCATGCATCTTGCAGCCATCTGCAAATGGTGCTTGCACTATATCGTGGAGGGCATCACTGCTCACTGACTGTCTGCAACCCTGCCTGTTTGGTCTGTCAAATACAGCAGTCACATGCACAGTCGTGTATGAAACTTGAATCATTCGCATGTATCACAATGTGAAACCTACCCACCAAGTTTCATTCCTGTCGGTTGATTCCTTCTGGGTGCAGCTATTTGTGCTTTCCCCAACACTGTACTCCCTAACTGTGCATTACGCCATTCCTTGGTTTTACTTGCAAATAAACTTTGTGAGTTCAGACCATCCCTTCATCATGTTTTGGTAGTACGAGGGAAGACTTATTGAGGGAGGGGAGAGGACTATGAGAACTTGGACTGGAATTCTGGGCGGCTTCTGCCTGTAGCTGGAAGGCCAGACCCTAAAAGAACTCCAGGATTGTGAAATTTCGTCATGGGAAGAGAAGGTGATGATCCGAATTTATAAGGCATTAGACTAGAAGAAGGAGGTGTTTCAGCCATGGTCCTTCTCCCTCAGTTATTCCAGTTATGTAACTCACTTAAATAGCCAAAAGTAAGAGGACACACCTCCTCATCACCGAGTTCAGATGTTTCAACAATAATCAGTGTTAACAGGTGGATGCAATGAAGCATATGGCCATAAACAAACACTGCCAGTAGAAGGGTTGCAGTGAAGAGCTCAACTTTTAAAGAGGCACTGTCCAAGGATACCACTTTTGGTCAGATTGAGAATTTTCTGTCCGGCTAGTTCTTGCTGTTATTGTGAAATTGAAGCATCATGGAGCAACAACAGTTCAGCCATAAAGCGGCAAACCATCTAAACGCCAGGCTGCAAAGTCCTGAAGTGCATAGTGCCTACCCTCTGCTGCATGATTTACTGCTGAGTTCCATCCTGGCTCTGGAAGCAACATCATCCCAAGAACTGTGTGTCAGGAGCTTCACGAAATGGGTTTCTGTGGTTGAGCAGCTGCACACAAGCCTTAAGATCACTCAGTATGCACAGTGTTGAGCATTGGGGGAAGTGGTGTAAATCAGACCCCTACTGGACTAAAGCAGTAGAAACGTGCTCTCTGGAGTGATGGATCATGTGTCAGTTTGATAGGTGAATCTGTGTTTTGGTGGATTCCAGGACAGCAGTACCTGTCAGGATGCATAGTGGCAACAGTAAGGTTTGGTGGAGGGGGTTAATGATTTTTCAGGGTTTGGGCGTTTAGTTTCTGTGACGAGTGATGTTAATGCTACAGTGCCTTTACCTGTTCCAGCATGACTGAACGTGAGGTCCATAGAGACATGGTTCGGTGAGATTAGTGTGGAGGAACTCCAGGGGACCCCACAGAGACATTAACAAGAATACTGATGCATTCATAACATATGACTTCCTCTATACAGACAATCCATGCCTGTCCTTGTACACAGTTTGTGTGCACCAATGAGACAGGGTTTGTGCATGTAAACAGATCAGCATGAGGATGGGAAGTGCCTCAGAGAGCTGCCTAGGCAACCAGTCCAGTGGCAGGCGGACATATTCACTCACTCATATATACATTCACTCACTCACTCACTCACTCATATATACATTATATACACATTCACTCACTCACTCACTCACTCACTCACTCACTCATATACACATTCACTCACTCGCTCACTCACTCATATACACATTCACTCCCTCACTCACTCACTCATATACACATTCACTCACTCACTTGCTCACTTATATACACATTCACTCACTCGCTCACTCATATACACATTCACTCACTCATTCGCTCATATACACATTCACTCACTCACTCACTCACTCACTCATATACACATTCACTCACTCACTCACTCATATACACATTCACTCACTCATACACTCATAGTCTTTGGACTATGGGAGGAAACTGAACACCCAGAGGAGACCCACACAGGCATGGGAGGAGCATGCAAACTCAACACAGAAAGGAGCCGGGATGCCCCGCTGGCAATTGACCCCAGGCCCAGGTGCCACAGCAGTGCTCTACATCATGTTGTTTTGGGGCCTTTTCAACTGACTAGTTTGTAGCCTTTCAAACTAGTGATGTATGACTCCGGGTTTTCTGGAATGGACTTTGACCCTGAACTCCTGACGCTGGAATCGATGGATTCGACTCCTTCACTTCTTTTTAGCCTCAGGGCCAGAGATAATAGAGAGGCTGTAGTTGCTCCATTTTGTCCCATGATCTTTTATTACTTTTCCATTGCACCTTAAGTGATGCAGAAGTTTTAGGGTGCGCTGGCACCAGAATGCAGCTGCTGTGTTATTTAACGTTGAACAGATATTTCAATGGCATAGAAGCTGGAAGAAAGTGAGCTCATACTCTTGTCCAGGTTAATCATATTACAGGTAGGCCAATGTAATGTTGGGAGTCTTGCCCAAGGATTCTTAGCACAGTGTAGTCAGCCAGACCAGGAATCGAACCCCAGTCTGATAGGGGTTCTAGCTGTGTGATAGCTCAATGGCAAATGGTGTTATACGTTTTCAGCTCTGTCCTGAAAACAGCTCCCAGTACCATTTCTAATAATTGTTTATTGCCACTTAAATAATGAAGATAATGAGGATCTGTGCTGCAGGCTGGATAAAAGGTGTTTTCGTGGGCAGATTTTGTGTTTACAGTGGCTGGTGAGCAGGTCTTGTGATGTTGAAAGCTAGAAATTAAACTCACTAGTCAAACTCACTCCTATTTTACACTGTCCTCCATCAAAATTGTACCTACAATCAATGATGATGAAGAATCACGGCAGATCGACAGAACTGAGACGTCCACTACCAGCATATCAACTCTTCATTGACCAAGACTCTACCCCTGAAGCACTGACACTTTTGGAATCGACTCCCCCATTTCAAACAGCGTCAGGCGCTCTGCATATGAATCATGGATGTGTTTTGTTGGACGGTCCAGAACAGTGATGTACCTTTTAAAAGATGTTTAGCCATGTCATTCTAAAGCAGGGGTTTCTCTATATTGTCTGATTGTATATTCCAGTTGATATAGGCGCAGGAATGCAACCCTGACTTGCCCTTTGTTAGCGATGCATTGGAGACCACTTAAATCTTTATATAGCCTCATGGAATTTCACCCTGGTGTCTCTTTCTTGTCCTGTAAGCTTTCACTCCACACAATGAGCCACAGCAACAGCAGCTTTGGGCTTCAATCGGGCCTCACTCATACGTACACACACACATACTGGCACGCATACTTTTCGTCATGCACCCTGAGCCGAGCCTCTCATCTTCCTCGACTTTGCATTAGCATGAAATATGCATCATCGGGGGACGTTTGGTGAACACATGTCGTTTCCAGGTGTCAAAAGCACAAGCTTGTACGGCGGCTCAGATTCTGATACACTAATGAATCCGGAACATGTCTGGCGAGACACCCCTACTGGTGCTTTCTCGCACGCTACGCTTCTTTTTCGGGGGCTCTTTTATTTCCTGCACTCATGAAATAATAAGATAAAGCAGTGTGAGATGGTTTGGTACTGGTGTTAGAGATCTAACCCGGCTGGTAATATACACCAGTGTAATCTCTCTGTGTTGCCACAACATACGCTGTCCTGGAGTTAGTAACAGAATAGACAGCACTTAGGAGGCTTTCAGGCATAAAACTATATTTTAATATCTCATCTATGGTGCTACGTGGCATAGCATTATATCCCTCATCCCTCAACGGTTTGGCAGAATCCTATGGTTCTATATTGACTCCATGTTTTCATTTACCAGTGTGCTTTTCTTACTACAGTACCCAGAATTACTTAAGCTGTGCCTGTGGTGTCCATCAATCCTGTCTGTTAGCCCGGCTGAATTAGCATTAGTGCATAGCATCCTGAAGAATCAAGCTTTATTGGTCAGGTGTGCTCACACATACAAGGAATTTATCTTTGCATACAGTAGCTCACAGAGTTGAGGCTAAATAATAACACCATGAGCTTATAACAAGCTCAAAATAAGAATGTTGAGAAATTTCAACTAGATATTCAACTTTTCAATAGGATCAGTGTATTATAAGATATCGTTGTTTTGCAGGGTGTGTTTACTTTGCAGCAAGAAAGTGTTTCTTGCCTTCTGCCCAGTAAGCGCCGCGATAGGCTTTAGTGAAACCCAAAACCCAGAAGGATAATTGGTTTAGATGATGGATGAATGGATGGATGGATGGATGGATGGATGGATGGATGGATGGATGGATGGATGGATGGATGAATGGATGGATGGACGAATGGATGGATTGATTAATGGATGGATGGACGGATGGATGGATGGATGGACGGATGGATGGATGGACGGGTGGATGGATGGATGAGTGGATGGATGGATGGATGGATGAATTAATGGATATATACAGTATATTAGATATATAAAGGGGCTGGACAATGAAACTGAAACACCTGGTTTTAGAGCACAATCATTTATTAGTATGGTGTAGGGCCTCCTTTTGCGGCCAATACAGTTCCTCTTGGGAATGACATATACAAGCCATGAGACCTCCCACACTAAAATGACAGGTGTTTCAGTTTCATTGTCCAACCCCTGTAGATATGATGTTATATAGAAGTTAAACAGTATAGAGAGCAAACAAAACTGACTTTGCATTCTAATTGCAATCAGCACTGTGATCTATTCATGACGGTAAATTACTGTAGTAGTATTTAATGTTTTATGTAGTCATGTTTATTACATTTGTTTGGCAAGAGCTATGTAGAATGCGGGTTTCATATAGGCAGCATGGACAGCGTAGTTTACAGAGAATGAACCAACAATATACAGTAAAATAATCCACAGGAATTAACAACTGCAACCATTCTACACAATCACGATCATGGTCAGAATGTTGTCAACCTGCTCTTCAAACTTCTCTTTTTCAGACTCGGAGAGACGCTGCTAACAGTCAGAGGAGCGTTGGAAGCTTACATGTTGTACAGAGAGATTGGAATAGATGAACATAACGAATCACTGAGTCCAATACAACATGTTCGCGACCAAACCAAGCAGATGAAGGGCCAAGCAACTCATTTTTAGCATTGATTTAATGTGGAAATAATAATTTAAATACTTACATTTAGCTTATGCTACTACTGAGAGCGACTTGCAAAGTTATTCATATTACAGGGAGGCCAGTGTAGTGTTAGGAGTCTTGCCCAAGGACTCATTGGTGTAGCTCAGCATTTGTTACCTAGACTGGGATTTGAACCCCTGCCTCCGACATGGGGTGGTAGCTCTCTGGTGGGTGGTGGTGTTAACTGCTGACCCACACCAACCACATATTTTATACAATAGGGCTGCAGTACACACTTAATCTGAGCCGCTCGTAAATAGAATGATTGGCCATTTTATCAGAAACACCTAGCGCATACATACACTCTGTAGGTTTATGGTTACAGAGTGTAGCTCAACTGTTGCTGCACAGTTCCACACTCAATAGTGGCGAGCCATGACTATTACAGCTAACGGTACTGAGGAGAAATCATTGTTCTCCCCAATCAGAAGTTAGAATGTGCTCAAGGGCTATATAAATGTACCTCCTCATCAACTTTATACAGTATACAAGTCACCATAGCAACTACAGATGTTGTGACCTGATGATTTGTCTCTGGTGCATGTCTATGTGTAAAGCCCTAGAGCACTGCAACATCTGTGCACCTTTGTTGATTACTGATGGCTGCCTGGACTCCTGGAATTGGCCTCACAGCTGCTAAAACAACGGCTGCTCACAAAGCTTCACCTCAAACCACCTTCAGGTTGCATCATCCTAAAAGGGGGTTTTCCGTGTCTTTACACTGGAAAATCTCACCACAGAACTACTGCGCCATCACCACAGGATGTGAGCAGGCATATTCAGAACAAATGCATCAATGGTTAAATATTCATTTTGGCCCCAGAGTGCCCCTTTAAACCCATTTAAAATCCCTGGACCCACCAGTTTACATTGTAGTCCTTGTAGTCACTGCATAATACGTCTACTACATTTGATTTAAAAGGGGTAGAACACATTTTAAACAGAAGCCAATGGGCGGCTGATTCAACACCTGCCGATTGACCTTTGTTCTTTTCGAAAGGGCAGGAAAACACTGGGAATTTACCGTCTGGTGCAAGCGACACCTACAGCAGACACAGTTAAAGATGACAAACACCGGACTATTTCTTTAATGCCTGACGGAATCACAGCCTTTACACGTTTACAGTAATACCTGTACTGTCATTTCCCATGATGCATCAAAACCCAAAGTAAATTAATTAATTCCTGAGTTATTAATTTGGGTCAGGGAAATCATTCTCTGAGTAGAGGAAATTGTCTTCTGCATTTAACCCATTCGTAAAATGAAACACCCACATACACACATACTAGTGATGTAGCTCAGCGGATAACACCACTACCCGCCTGGGAGCCACCAGCACATGAGGGAGCCTGGGGTTAGAATCCCGGACTGGGTAACTATGCGGTGCTACACCAATAAGAGTCCTTGGGCAAGACTCCTAACACTACACTGACCCACCTGTAATATGATTAACCTTGTAAGTCGCTCTGGATAAGAGTGTTGGCTAAATGCCATAATATAAATACATTAGTGAACATGCACGTACTAGGGGGCAGTAAGCACCCTTGACTGGAGTGGGCAGCCCTATCCACAGCGCCTGGGGAGCAGTTGGGTGTTAGGGGCCTTGCTCAAGGGCACTTCAATTGTCTCTTGCCATTTGTCTTCCACATTTAACCCATCCGTGAAGTGAAACACCCACATACACACACACACTAGGGGGCAGTGAACACTTTTGCCTGGACTGGTGGGAAGCCCTATCCATGGCACCCGGAGAGCAGCTGGGGGTTAGGGGCCTTGCTCAAGGGCACTTTAGTTGTCTCTTGGCATTTGTGTTATACACAGAGGAGTTTGCCTTCCAGATTGAACCCATCGGTGAAGTGAAACACCCACATACATGCACACTAGTGAACACACACACTAGGGGCAGTGAGCACACTTGCCCCGACCGGTAAGAAGCCCTATCCACAGCACCCGGAGAGAAATTGGGGGTTAGGGGCCTTCCTTAAGGGCTCTTCAGTTGTTGCTGTTGGTTCAGGGAATCGAACCAGCGACCCTCCAGTCAGAAGGGTTAAAGGTTCTATAGGAGCCTAGCAGTGCACTGCTCCAAAGAGCCCATTCTGAAAAGAGCCATGTGGACAGAAGTGATGATATCGCAGAGCTGCCTTCATCACAATGCTTTATTCACTTTGCACTCATGTCCGTCTGTTCGATTCGGGTGGTCTTGAAGGGCCTCGCTAATTAAAACTGTGACCAATTAATCAAACAGCAATGACCCTGAGGTCAGCGCCGGGATTAGACATAATACAGCCGCGTCTGTAGTGCATTAGGTTAATATGAATATGAGCTTACTGGATACATATTTAGTCCAGATGAGTTTGGGTCATTAAAGCTGATTCTCAGTTTGAGGCTAACGCGTCTCTGCTTTCTACGGGCTTCTGTTAGAAGCTGCTTTTTCCATCTGCGGCCCTGCTGAAGAAGCCGCCTTTCCTTTCGTCTGCCGCGGAGCGTCGGATGGGTCTCTGCTGCAGCACATGTTCAGATCGTTAGCATCGGCCAAGCCAAAACCACTTCTCACCAAGCATTCCTCTCCTCCCTCTTTCTGTTGCTTACCGTCTCTCATCTCACACATGCACCTCCATACGCGCACACTTTTCTCCACTTTCTGTCACTCTCTCTCTCTCTCATGTCCCCGCACACATGCA
>JAMWET010003247.1:310000-327500 GCA_024036415.1 Prochilodus magdalenae
AGAGAAGAGATGAGATGAGATGAGATTGAGATAATGAGATTTGATGAAAGAGAATGAATGAGAGGAGAACAGAAAGAGCGGAGAGGAGAGCAGAGTGATTGAAATAGAAGGAAGAGAGAACAGAAAAGAGCGAAGAGGATGAAAGAGAGAGGAGCAAATGAAAGAGAGAATCAGTATGGAAAGAGAATAGAAGGAAGGGGAAAGAACAGAGAAGGGAAAAGAATAAAAGTGAAAGATGATGAGAACCAGTGAAAAACAGGAGGAGAGAATGACTTAAAAAGAGAAGGAACAAAGAAATGGAGAGCATGAAAGTGAGAGAAAGTGGCTGAATAAATGAGACTAGAAGAGAGAAGGAGAGAAAGAGAACAGAGAGAGCAGAGAACAAAACTGTGAAAGGAACCAGAGGAGGAGAGGGAGGAAAGCAGCAGGAGGTTTTTCTGAAGCTCGGTCCAAATGTTTGTGCCCTGAGTCAAAGCTCAATTATCTAATGTGGTTTATTTAGAAGTGCCCGGCACATACCAGGCTGCGCAGGAGCGGGCGAGTGGAGCACAGTGCCCGCTTCATGATTCCCAGGCATGTGTCTGAGACAGACAGAGGAATAAAGTGTGGAAACGGTCAGCTCGTTTTGCTGAGACACAGACAGGATGCAGTTTGGATGGTCTTAACAAGCCCCCAGTGGCTGTCAAACCAAATAGCGATGGAGGGGAGGAGAGGAGGGGGATGTCAGGAAAGAAAGGCACGCTCTCTTTTTGTAGTGCACCGTCAAAACGTGCGACCTGCCTTGTTGCGATCAATCCCAATTTAACAGGCGGCGGCTCAAAGGAAACCTTCAGGGAGCCGTGAAAGCTGACAGGTGAAAACTTACTGCCGTCGTTGTGCCTGCGCTCAAAAGGCCGCGTGCGTCCGTGGCTGGCGCACGGCAAAGAGACGCTGTCAAAGACACGACAGCCCGTCATTCATACGACAGTGTAGTCGGGTTATGCCACACCAGAAAAAATCACCCTGCTCTTTTTGGCTGGGGCGCAGAAGGCGCAGGGCAAGCTGCCAGGTCCTGCCACTGGGGCCCAAACAACAAACAGAAATAAGCAAGAGGTGCAGGGTACTTCTGGAAATCAGCTCAGGGGGCTATTTCTTGCTCCTGGTGTCCTCCTACAGTTTTAGACTTTGAACTCCGCTCATGGACAGCTGCACAGCTGCATTTGGTGATGAGCCAAATAGATTACCGAACACTGAAATGTAGCTAATACCATGCTATACCCACACGAGCACAAATACCAGCTGTGATTCAATTGGCATAGACAGGGCAGGTTCCTGAATGTGTACCACATCCATGTTCAGCCACTCTTGATTGCACAGTTGGGCCAGATTTGGTGGAAGCCCTCCCTGGCCCAATTCTGAGGAGAATTTCCTGTAGACTGGGATTTTAGCCTTCACACTATGGTCTTTGGCACACCTACAGGCAACAACTCCTTCTGACCAATCATTAATCTGCTATGGAGCCATTTCCACACATGGAACGAGACATTCCCTGCACTGTAGCACCTCTTCTCAATCTATGAATCCCATCACTCACACCCCACAGGTATTTAAAGCCCCATCATCCTTGTGCAGCATCATCTACAGGAGCCTGAAGTTACTACCACCTAATACACATAAGGTGACTTATTGTTTCCCCTGTAAGCTTATATACTCGTACTGGTTGGAACATGTAGCCAATGGACATCGATGGTATACTGCTTCTGCCCTATGTACATTTTGGGGAATTTGGGAAGTATCTGAATAAACTCTGGGAGGTCACAGGGATGATTGGCATTTGAAGGGAGGGCCATGTAAAACAAGGCTCCTGGCTGTAATAGGAGAGACGTCGTCTCTGCATGGCCGCTGGTTTCTGCAGCTTCTGTGTTCAGTAAAAGAGCATTCACCAACAGTTTTTCCCATGTAGATATCACACTATGTATTATTTTAATCTGACATGCCTAGTAGCAAGGTGGAACACGTTTGGGCTGCAAACCGTACCATACCTTTCAGACTTATATAGCTGAATAACAAGTATCTCCAAACTGGCAACTTTACAGGAGAGACCAAAAACCTCATTTAACTTTAATAGAAGTAAATGGAACCGGACATCTTCCCAAACACTTTTGGGCCATTTCTGTTGGTCCAGTCATCATGAGATTCTCACTCGGTGTAAACAGCAGCTGGTGTGTTCAAATGATGGATAAAAGTAAAAATGGACAAAAGTAGAGATACATGTTTTTCATTGGACAGCAGCGATATATTGCACATATTGCATTCTTAATTTATATACATACATATATTTTTCTTCTCTCTAGACTTTTCTTCCTTATTTAGTACTTAGTATTTATATTGCAGTTGTTTAGTAGAAGTCCAGGAGCAAGTGCAGAGTAAGAATTTCATTGTACAGTACAACTGCTGATGTGCACATGACAATAAACGCTTGAATCTTGAATATGACCACCTAGAGGGATTGGGAATGTACACGGGTTGGACAATGAAACTGTCATTTTAGTGTGGGAGGTCTCATGGCTAAATTGGACCAGCCTGGTGGCCAATCTTCATTAATTGCACATTGCACCAGTAAGAGCAGAGTGTGAAGGTTCAGTTAGCAGGTAAGAGCACAGTTCTGCTCAAAATACTGCAATGCACACAACATTATGGGTGACATACCAGAGTTCAAAAGAGGACAAACTGTTGGTGCACGTCTTGCTGGCGCATCTGTGACCAAGACAGCAAGTCTTTGTGATGTATCAAGAGCAACGGTATCCAGGGTCATGTCAGCATACCACCAAGAAGGACGAACCTCCACCAGCATCACGTAGTGACCTGGCCACTATCCTGCAAGAAGAATGGCTTAAAATCCCTCTGACCACTGTGCAGGACTTGTATATGTCATTCCCAAGACGAACTGACGCTGTATTGGCCGCAAAAGGAGGCCCTACACCATACTAATAAATGATTGTGTTCTAAAACCAGGTGTTTCAGTTTCATTGTCCAACCCCTGTACTTCTGTGGTTGTGATAACTGGCGGAACAAGATGTAGGACGTGTGTCGTGGCACTGGGTCATTCAATTGTTAAATGGATTTCACAAATATCCTATTATAGTGTGACCAAAACAGGAAGTGCTGGCTTATGAATTTGTCTAAAAGTTATCATCCCTAAAGCATCCACCTCAACTAGGCCTAATGCATTCCAAACCTCAAAAAGAAGAGGAAGTCTAGGCTAATGGAACGCAGTCTGAGGAATTTATATCTGAAGTTTGACAAGAAGGAAAGTTTAACTGGACAAGCTCAAAATAAATCTCACTGCATTAGAAATGATTTATCCTTCCACCAAAATATGGCAGCAGTGCTCCACACCACTGTGCCCGGGCCTCGTTTAACTCCTGGTTATGGTGCCTGGTCTATGGCATGTAAACAAGGTCGCTTGTAAAACTGTAGATGGTATTTCTGTAAATGGGGCACATACATTGAGGCATGACAGGACAAGCCTAAGAGTGTTGTTTTGCTACTCTTTCACACCTCTAGCTGTCCACAGTCCAACAGCTGTTACAGCACATCAGGAGAAACATGTTCATTTTAAAATTCTGGCTTATCCATAACATTCTACATCAGTGGAGTTTGAGTTTGCTCAACATGCCTAAATAAATACACTCAGTAAATAGACTCCTTATCAAAAGAATCAACCAGAAGGAGGTGTGGGGTTGCAGTGCTGTTGGGAAAGGAGATAAAGGTTACCAGAAACAATAAATGATGATACATTCAGACTGATAGCTGCCATATTTACTAAGCTCCACCTACAGAAGTCTGTCTCTCAGTATGGCATTTGCTAAAACAACATGCCAGATGCCTCGGCATTGAGTTGTAGAGATTCCTAAAGGTGTCCTGTGATGATCCATCCCATGCAGCTCAAATAGCTCCTGTAGATTTTGTGGTAGGGGTGGAGGTGGAGTGACACCAGGCCTTTTGGACCTGTGGTGCTGAACACGTTGCCTCCAAACATGAATTCTTTGGTCATCTGCACCAAGACAAAAGTGAGACTCATCACTGAAGATGACTCACTGCCTTTCTGAGTCACTCCATGACAGCCTGGCACGACACCATTGCAGTCTTTGGCGATGTTGACGTGGTGCTAAGGGCAGTCGTTGTAACAGTCTTAATGGTGTACATGTAGTCCTGTGTTGTGCAGCCATATGCCAACGGTGTTGGCACTAACAGGATGACTCATGGAGGGCATCACTGCTTACTGAATGTCCACAATGAAGACTGTTGGGTCAGGTATAGTACTGAGGCCTGTTCCTGCTTATGTCACATGCATGTCCAAACATGAACCTTGAATCATCGCATGTCTTGTGATGTCAACCCTACCCAGCTATTTCATTCCGGTTGGTTGATTACTTCTGGCTTTAGAGAGAAATCAAAGTTTTAAATGTAGGTATTTGTTCCTCGGTCTCTGTTCTTCCACCCCCTCCATAAACCCCTCAGTCTCTAATAAGCTTTCTAAGACATCCACAAAAGGCTTTATTTTCTAAAACACAGTTGCAGTAATTGTGACAATTACCAGCCTTTGACATGCGAATAAGACATATTTCTTTGCTACATCATAACTGTCCTCCTCTATATTCAGCCTAAGCCTGTAATTGCACAATATCTACTCCCAATGGCTGTGTTTGGAATACTAAAGACACTCCCTGAATGAATTATTGTTTGTTTACACATAAACTTATCTTTGTCCACCGTTTCTTTTTTCTCTTTGGTAGAAAGTAGACTTTGAAACCCATTTTCAAAGAACAATAATTGTACGTTCTCATAATATTTAAGTGAAGTCTTACATGCAACAGCAAGAAAGGAAACACTTCTTCAGGGCAGCTCACAGCAGTACACAAACCACCTTATGCATATTAAGTATAAATGTCAAAATGATACCAAAAGGCTTTAAGACAATGTTTTGATTTAGTGATAAACTCTTATTATTGTTATTATTACTATTATTATTAATATTATTATTACAAACCGGATTCCAAAAAAGTTGGGACACTAAACAAATTGTGAATAAAAACTGAATGCAATGATGTGGAGGTGCCAACATCTAATATTTTATTCAGAATAGAACACAAATCACAGATCAAAAGTTTAAACTGAGAGAATGTATCATTTTAAGGGAAAAATATGTTGTTTCAAAATTTCATGGCGTCAACAAATCCCCAAAAAGTTGGGACAAGGCCATTTTTACCACTGTGTGGCATCCCCCCTTCTTCTTACAACTCTCAACAGACGTCTGGGGACAGAGGAGACCAGCTTCTCAAGTTTAGAAATAGGAATGCTCTCCAATTCATGTCTAATACAGTCCTCTAACTGTTCAATCGTCTTGGGCCTTCTTTGTCGCACCTTCCTCTTTATGATGCGCCAAATGTTCTCTATAGGTGAAAGATCTGGACTGCAGGCTGGCCATTTCAGTACCCGGGTCCTTCTCCTACGTAGCCATGATGTTGTGATTGCTGCAGAATGTGGTCTGGCATTATCTTGTTGAAAAATGCAGGGTCTTCCCTGAAAGAGATGACGTCTAGATGGGAGCATATGTTGTTCTAGAACCTGAACATAGTTCTCTGCATTAATGGTGCCTTTCCAGACATGCAAGCTGCCCATGCCACAAGCACTCATGCAACCCCATACCATCAGTGATGCAGGCTTCTGAACGGAGCGTTGATAACAACTTGGGTTATCCTTGTCCTCTCTGGTCCGGATGACATGGCGTCCCAGTGTTCCATAAAGAACTTCAAATCGTGACTCATCTGACCACAGAACAGTCTTCCATTTTGCCACACTCCATTTTAAAAGACCCCTGGCCCAGTGCAAACGTCTGAGCTTGTGGAGCTTGCTTAGAAATGGCTTCCTTTTTGCACTGTAGAGTTTCAGCTGGCAACGGTGGATGGCACGGTGGATTGTGTTCACTGACAATGCTTTCTGGAAGTATTCCTGAGCCCATTCTGTTATTTCCTTGACAGTGGCATTCCTATTTGAGTTGCAGTGACGTTTAAGGGCCCGGAGCCCACGAGCATCCAGTAGAGTTTTACGGCCTTGACCCTTATGCACAGCATCATAAACATCAGCATTTAAAACACTAGACTGTATCTAAATGAAGGCTGTGAAGAGGTGAACGGCATTCTGGGAGTTTTTGGCCCTAATTCAGTGGTGTTGCCTCATAATTATTTATTATCTCAAATTTATTATCTTAATAATTAATTATTATTATCAGTAATAGTAGCAGTAGTCAAAGTAGTAATAGTGGGCAGGCATTGTCTTTAGTAGTAGTAGTAGTGGTGGTGGTGGAGGTGGTTGTAGTACTATTGTTAGTATAATTGATAGTAGCTTTAATTATGGCACTTGCATTCGTAGTGGTAGTTGCCTTATTAGTAGTGTTGGTTGTAGTGCTGATAGTAGTATTGATGGCATTAGTGGTTGTCGTAGTAATAATGGTAATAGTAGAATGATGTCACTTGCAGTAGTAACAGTTTTAGCAGTGTTTATTGTAGTTGTGATTGTAGACATTTTGCAATTGTAGTAGTGGTGGTGATGATAGTAGTACTGGTAATAAAAGTAATGATGACCCCTGCAGTAGTATTGGTCATGATGGTGGTGGTATTAGCAGTATTAGCAGTGTTTATTATAGTAGTAATGGTAATAGTAGTAATGATGACCCTCGCAGTAGTAATAATGGTAATAGTAGTAATGATGACCCTTGCAGTAGTAGTAGTAGTAATAGTAGTAATGATGACCCTTGCAGTAGTAGTAGTAGTAATAGTAGTAATGATGACCCTTGCAGTAGTAGTAGTAGTAATAGTAGTAATAATGACCCTTGCAGTAGTAATAATGGTAATAGTAGTAATGATGACCCTTGCAGTAGTAGTAGTAGTAATAGTAGTAATGATGACCCTTGCAGTAGTAGTAGTAGTAATAGTAGTAATAATGACACTTGCAGTAGTAATAATGGTAATAGTAGTAATGATGACCCTCGCAGTGGTAATAATGGTAATAGTAGTAATGATGACCCTCGCAGTGGTAATAATGGTAATAGTAGTAATGATGACCCTCGCAGTGGTAATAATGGTAATAGTAGTAATGATGACCCTCGCAGTGGTAATAATGGTAATAGTAGTAATGATGACCCTTGCAGTAGTAGTAATGGTAATAGTAGTAATGATGACCCTTGCAGTAGTAGTAATGGTAATAGTAGTAATGATGACCCTTGCAGTAGTAGTAATGGTAATAGTAGTAATGATGACCCTTGCAGTAGTAGTAATGGTAATAGTAGTAATGATGACCCTCGCAGTGGTAATAATGGTAATAGTAGTAATGATGACCCTTGCAGTAGTAGTAATGGTAATAGTAGTAATGATGACCCTTGCAGTGGTAATAATGGTAATAGCAGTAATGATGACCACTGCAGTAGTAATAATGGTAACAGCAGTAATGATGACCCTTGCAGTAGTAAGAATGATAACAGCAGTAATGATGACCACTGCAGTAGTAAGAATGGTAACAGCAGTAATGATGACCCTCGCAGTGGTAATAATGGTAATAGTAGTAATGATGACCCTTGCAGTAGTAGTAATGGTAATAGTAGTAATGATGACCCTTGCAGTGGTAATAATGGTAATAGTAGTAATGATGACCCTTGCAGTGGTAATAATGGTAATAGTAGTAATGATGACCCTTGCAGTAGTAGTAATGGTAATAGTAGTAATGATGACCCTTGCAGTAGTAGTAATGGTAATAGTAGTAATGATGACCCTTGCAGTAGTAGTAATGGTAATAGTAGTAATGATGACCCTCGCAGTGGTAATAATGGTAATAGTAGTAATGATGACCCTTGCAGTAGTAGTAATGGTAATAGTAGTAATGATGACCCTTGCAGTGGTAATAATGGTAATAGCAGTAATGATGACCACTGCAGTAGTAATAATGGTAATAGTAGTAATGATGACCACTGCAGTAGTGATAATGGTAACAGCAGTAATGATGAGCCCTGCAGTAGTAATAATTGTAATAGTAGTAATGATGAGCCCTGCAGTAGTAATAATTGTAATAGTAGTAATGATGACCCTTGCAGTGGTAATAGTGGTGATGTGGTTGTGTAATTGCTACTGCCTGTGGTGGTATGCTTGCTACTATTACTGGGCACAACTTACAATGTTACTACTACTGAGGTTGACAGTAATGATAATGGTAACAATAGCAGAACTACTAGTATGAGTGTACTGGCAGCAGTAGGGGTAGTAGTTGAAGTGGTGGTAAGTACTATTGTTGTTGGTGTTATTGGTGATACTAATAATGATGGAACTGCTAATAGCAATGTCAAATGTCAAAATTGGAAATAATGATGACAACAATGCTAATGGTGGCAATGTTAGTTGCAGGAGTCATAGTGATTGTACTGGCAGTAGTAGTAGTGATGTAAAGTCAGTGCTACTCTACTAAGTCAACAAGGTCTATAATAGTACTAATAGTACTGACTGTGGTGGTAGTGGTCATATTGGTACTGACAGTGATAGTAGTAATGATGTTCTGGTAGTGTGATTACTAACAGTAATTAGTGTTGGTGGTGTAGTAGTAGTCGACTGATGGCAATAGCTTCAGTGGTGATTGTACTATTAGTCACGATAGTGATAGTAGTAGTAGTGGCAGCAGTAATTGTAGTAGGTAGATAGACGGAAAGCAGACCAGTCTGTGGGATTTAATGTGTATTGAGTCTGTCATCTGAACTCTGACTTTCAGCCAATAATTAAAGGCATGCATCTCAACAACAGGAAATGCACGTTGTGGTGGTGGAAGCATTTAGATCTCTCACAGATCTCCTTAATGCCCAGCAGCGATCAATATCCTTTTAAAAACAAATGGACATCTCCGAAAGCCCAGATGGCCACTTTCCCAATTATAAGCCCGGGTGGATTTTGATTCTTGTCCTGGCAAATCTGTTTGGCTGTAACTTTTGAGTAAGAACTTTAAGTGCTGAGGCTCTTTTCCCTTTTTCGGTTTCTAGATCTAAAAAGGAATGGAACATTTGAGAATAAACAAGTATACATGTTATTGTGATAAGGCTGAATGGTGTTAGATGGTAGAAATGTAGATCCTTTGCCTTTGTTTTGTGCTGTGGTTGTAGGAACTGAATGGAGCTGACTAACAATGGAAAAGGATTTGTCTGTATAGCTTTATCTAAGTAAATGTGCTTCTTCATTGTTTTGCCTGTAGTAGAAGTATATCAAAACAGTAAATAGCGCTTATGGCATTATACACAGGAGTTCCTTGCACAGTTATTATTAGAAAGTGTGAATTCACTTCCAGTCAACTTTTAGTTCACACTACATTTGCATTTTGTGCCTTGTGTTTGTTGTTTGTGGACAAAAATGAAAAGTCATTGTATTTCATTGTGTAACTACAATGTAATTACATAACAGTAATAATAGTAGAAATTATGTCACTTGCAGTAGTAACAGCTTTACCAGTGTTTATTGTAGTTGTAATTACAGACATTTTGCAATTGTAGTAGTGGTGGTGATGATAGTAGTACTGGTAATAGCAGTAATGATGACCGCTGGAGTAGTAATAATGGTAATAGTAGTAATGATGACCCTCGCAGTAGTAATAATGGTAACAGCAGTAATGATGACCCTTGCAGTGGTAATAATGGTAACAGTAGTAATAATGACCCTTGCAGTAGTAATAATGGTAACAGCAGTAATGATGACCCTTGCAGTGGTAATAATGGTAACAGTAGTAATGATGACCCTTGCAGTAGTAATAATGGTAACAGCAGTAATGATGACCCTTGCAGTAGTAATAATGGTAACAGCAGTAATGATGACCCTTGCAGTAGTAATAATGGTAACAGCAGTAATGATGACCCTTGCAGTGGTAATAATGGTAACAGTAGTAATGATGACCCTTGCAGTAGTAATAATGGTAACAGCAGTAATGATGACCGCTGGAGTAGTAATAATGGTAATAGTAGTAATGATGACCCTTGCAGTAGTAATAATGGTAACAGCAGTAATGATGACCCTTGCAGTAGTAATAATGGTAACAGCAGTAATGATGACCGCTGGAGTAGTAATAATGGTAACAGCAGTAATGATGACCGCTGGAGTAGTAATAATGGTAACAGCAGTAATGATGACCCTTACAGTAGTAATAATGGTAACAGCAGTAATGATGACCCTTGCAGTAGTAATAATGGTAACAGCAGTAATGATGACCGCTGGAGTAGTAATAATGGTAACAGCAGTAATGATGACCCTTACAGTAGTAATAATGGTAACAGCAGTAATGATGACCCTTGCAGTAGTAATAATGGTAACAGCAGTAATGATGTTTGTTGTTTGTGGACAAAAATGAAAAGTCATTGTATTTCATTGTGTAACTACAATGTAATTACATAACAGTAATAATAGTAGAAATTATGTCACTTGCAGTAGTAACAGCTTTAGCAGTGTTTATTGTAGTTGTAATTACAGACATTTTGCAATTGTAGTAGTGGTGGTGATGATAGAAGTACTGTTAATAGAAGTAATGATGACCGCTGGAGTAGTAATAATGGTAATAGTAGTAATGATGACCCTCGCAGTGGTAATAATGGTAATAGTAGTAATGATGACCCTTGCAGTAGTAATAATGGTAACAGCAGTAATGATGACCCCTGCAGTGGTAATAATGGTAACAGCAGTAATGATGACCGCTGGAGTAGTAATAATGGTAATAGTAGTAATGATGACCCTCGCAGTAGTAGTAATGGTAATAGTAGTAATGATGACCCTCGCAGTAGTAGTAATGGTAATAGTAGTAATGATGACCCCTGCAGTAGTAATAATGGTAACAGCAGTAATGATGACCCTTGCAGTAGTAATAATGGTAATAGTAGTAATGATGACCGCTGCAGTAGTAATAATGGTAACAGGAGTAATGATGACCCTTGCAGTAGTAATAATGGTAACAGCAGTAATGATGACCCTTGCAGTAGTAATAATGGTAACAGCAGTAATGATGACCGCTTGAGTAGTAATAATGGTAACAGCACTAATGATGACCCTTACAGTAGTAATAATGGTAACAGCAGTAATGATGACCCTTGCAGTAGTAATAATGGTAACAGCAGTAATGATGACCCTTGCAGTAGTAATAATGGTAACAGCAGTAATGATGACCCTTACAGTAGTAATAATGGTAACAGCAGTAATGATGTTTGTTGTTTGTGGACAAAAATGAAGTCATTGTATTTCATTGTGTAACTACAATGTAATTACATAACAGTAATAATGTAATTACTTTAAAAAAAAAAAAAGAAACTAGCCCATGACATCTAAACACTAAAGGGGCTAAACTGAGTGCAGAAAAACCAACACTGTCCAGTAGTTCAATTTATGAACCCATAAGCATACCACCGACTGTTCCTCATACGGCTATGCTTTGATGGATATGGCCGTTGTAGTTCAAACTCTTTGCTGAACTATTAAAAACATTCTAGCTGCTAAGCGATTCGTGCCTTGGATTTCAGCGTTGTACATTCTTGGATCCACCCGGGACAAATAGTGGACCCACCCTGGTGGGTGAGGGTGTGTTTCTGTCTAAACTGAGATGAGCGAGTGAGAGAGGGAGATAGAGAAGAGAGAGCACGCAGCTGTCAACATGCTCTTATGCTGAACAGATGTGTGGTCACTCCCCCATTCTACTCCACAGCGTGCAGGCAAATGCACACACACACACTCTTCCAGAAGCAAAACAATCATTTGGAGTAGATTTTTGGAATGCCTTGGACACTTGTGGCAGCAGTCGCATGCTAAGGCCAAATCGTAGCTAGCGCAGTAAAGCTGCTTGGCTGCGAGGCCTCTGGTTTAGCAGGAATGCGTCTGCAAACACTGCGGAGAGGAAGCCGTGTTTACCCTTCCAGAGCTGATTTAAATCTGTGTGCTGGCTGGAGAGCGTTCAGAGCACGCAGCTGGAGCATGTCTGCTGGAGTGTCTGAACAGAGATGGGAGTTTCTGAAGGATGCGATCAGCCAGGAAGCTCGCCCTGAGCTCCAGCTTTTACATAGCATTAAAATCCACACCATCAGTTACACAGTGGCCCCTAGAACACGAGGGGTTTCCCTCATGAGCGATGTGTGTGCCTGTCTAGCAAAGAAGTAAGGCCATACGCAGGCAAGTCACATATTATTACTTCATAGGCCATGAAGGAAGTCACGTTGTCATGGCATTCTCTGGGTCCACTCATCCATGTGGAGGGCATTCTCAACCAATTTGGGTATGAGTCTATGCTTGGAGATCACACTGATCTTCTACCCTGGGGCGGATGGGATATTCCAGCAAGACGATGTCACATGTCACATGACTAGAAATGTCCAGCATTGGTTGGAAGAGCATGACCAAGACTTCCTTGTCCTACCCTGCCCTACTCTAATTCCCCAGACTTGAACCCAACTGAGCATCTGTGGAACCACCTCAATCGTTGTGTTCGCGCTATGGATCCTTCTTCACCACCCACTCCACCAGCTGTGGTATGCACTGCAGTCAGCATGGCTCCAGATACCTGTGACAACCTCATATGACTATACCATAAAAAAAAAAACAACTGTGTGGTCCTAATCTTGGGTAAGCATTCCCCTTACCAGACTCAAGGCTGATATCTCTGGCCCCACCCACACAAAACTGTTTCAGAGTCAGAAAAACTTGAGCAGCTAGCAAGATACACTTCCTGTCTGTAGCTTCGGGAATACTGATCTCTTACATTGGCTCATGTGTCCTTTGTCCATCTTTGTCCAGTCATTTGGTTTCTTGGTTTATCTGTCCATCTGCACATTCCTCCATGACTTTTCCAGTCTTTAAGCATCCCATGAAAGCTGGATAATGATTTCAGTACTTTATGAGGGGTGGAGCTGGCTAGACTGTTGGACAGATAGCTGTCTATCAAGCTGCTAATTAGCCACACCCACAAAACTCTCATATGTTTGATCCTGCTGGCTGTACATTTCCAGGGACTTTAACGCAAAGAGCCAAGGCTACTGGCATCATTAACTGTAAGAATCCTCCTAGAACCTGCAAAGGCCTGTGATTGGGCTTTAGTGGCAGTAAATCACAGAGAAGGATGAGTCAGGTGAGAAGGAGGAAAGGATGGAAAAATTAGCAATGGGGTAAACAATAAGTTGGGTTTGAGTTTGAAAGCAGTACCGGGAAAGATCCGTGCCTGAGATAGGTGAATAATGCATGGTAAATTAGCTTTCGATCCTGGTCTTGTGGCATGTCTTGTTTTGAATTTTCACAATAAATGTCTTTCCATTAGCCGGTAAGCACTAATGACACATATTGAGTAAATGGTTGTTTTTCATTATGGCTCAAAACAACAGATTGATAAGGATCGCAGAATGTGAAGTGATTTATTGGACTTCCTTATGCGCGCAGCCTATTTAGTCATTTAGTCAACCTGCAAATAAACAACTGTGCTTAAAAAACTGAATTCTCATCGACTAAGGTTGCCTCTGGGTGTTTTTTTTTTTTGCTGTTGTGTCGAGATGAAGGTGAAAGGAATGCTAACAAGATGGAAATCTGAACTGATTGTATCTTTCCCCTGAACTGTGCTTGGCTAAAATTGACACCTGGCTGCTGTTTTCTTGTTTTATTTAGTCACTATAAAGGAACCACCTTGCTCTAACTGACCTGTAATGCACTGTAGTACCGGAATCCGTTAGATGCCAAACAGGTTTTGCTATTTATTTCCATGAACTATGCCCGCATTGCTAAAATCACATCTGGGCAAGTAAAAACATCATAACTGATTTATCTTTCTCATTGTTGTAAAAACACCAATAGATTATTCAAGTGATATATCGTCACTGTCCAAAGAAAAACAAGTATCTCCAAAATGGCAACTTTACAGGAGAGGCCAAAAACCTTTTAAATTTTAATGCAAGTCAATGGAACCAGACGTCTTTCCAAACACTTTTGGGCCATTTCTGTTGGTCCATTGATCATGCAATTCTCACACAGTGTAAACAGCAGCTGGTGTGTTCAAATAATGCATAAAAGTCAAAATGGACAAAATTGGAGATACATGTTTTTCATTGGACAGCGACGATATACTCATCATCAAACTAGCTGCACCCAGAAGAAATCATCCCACAGGAATGAAACTCGGTGGGTAGGTTTGACATTGTGAGACACGAGAATGATACAAGCTTCATGCTTAGCAGGGACATGTGACATAAGCAAGAACAGGCCTTATTGCTGTGCCTGACTGACCCAACAGCCATGATTGCTGACAGTCATGAGTGATGCCCTCCATGAGTCACCCTGTTAGAGTCTGCCAGTTAGTGGCTGCACAATGCAAGACTACATGCACCATAACACCACATCAACATCGTCAAAGACTGTCATGGAGTGATTCAAAATGACAGCGGGTCAACTTCAGTAGACGATGGTAGAGATAAGCAACCAATTCACCGTGGTCAGCGACCAAGATGAACGGCTTCATCTGGTCACACGTCCAGAAGGTCTGGTGTAATTCCTCCTCCACCCCTACCACACAATCTGTAAGAAAGTTGGATTGGCCAACATGGTGGCCCGGCACCATACTGAGAGACACCACTTCTGTATGTGTAGCTCAATAAACATTGATCATATCAGTCTAAATGTATCACCATTTATTATTCCTGGTAACCTTTATCTTCCTTCCCAATAGCAATCCCGCACTTCCGTCTGGGGTTGACCAATTTTTTGATGATGAGGGTAGCTGTATTTAGAGCAGATTCTATTCTGAATTAATATGAGGACTCTGAAATATGCAATAGCCAATAGAAATAGGTTTATTAGACAAAAATATCCAGAAATATATTAAAAAATCTATATAGGATTCTACCAACCAGCTTGTAATAAGGCATATTAGAGATATAGACCAGTTGTAAGCTGATTTCATTCACTAAGGTATCATTATTTTCAGAGCAGATATTGAATAATAAACACTTCCGTCTTTAATGCCCTGGTCACTTTCTCTGATCCTTACGTAGCTACCAACACATCTCTGCATCTGTTCATTTAGGGGTCGTTTCGGTGGTTCTACTATCCATGGCCATTAATGGACAGCAGTGTCAGCAGTGTTTGAAGTGGCATCTGGGGTGGCTGTTTGTTAACCACTACAGCCTCTGGGCTTGCTACATTGTACCTGGCTCCAATTGCCTGTCAAGCTCTCAAGTGCGTAGCCCATTCAGTGGTCAGGCATGTAGCCAGTGGGGAGCAAGTTGAGCTGTAATCTCCACTTAGATGACTCATGCTATGGCCTGAGGGAGAAGAGTTTACAATAGCAAGATGGCCCTGGCAAGCAGAGCCTTGAGGATCAAGGCTGGTCGCACTGACTGGGTTGATTGCTCGTTCTGTGGCTAAACTCTAAAAGGGTAAAAAGGAAAGATTCACTCTGGGAATTTGTAAGATGCACCCAGATTTCATGCTTCATATGTGAGATGACTTGTGGGCCGTATGCTGTTTCCATCAAACGTTGAGGACATGACTTATTCAGGAGCATGAGGACAGAATAGGGCTTTTTTACACAGCTTGTAAAACGGCAACTGTTCTTTTCCATGATCAATGGATCAATAGGCCCCAATTACATGGAAACACATGGTGCCCTGAATTTGCATGATTCGAATGTGGTGATTGGTCGCACATGCATAAAATGTATTTGACATGACAGTTCATTCCAAACCTGGTACACGGAAAGTTGGCTTTGTGTTGGCATAGCTTACTCTATTCATGTGCCATTTATTGATGCATGTGAATCAATATGTGAATCAGTGCTGATACTGATGCTTGTGAATTATGCACGTTTCCACAGGAAACAGGTCTGGACGGCAGTCTAGTGCCTGCACTCTCTGAGCAAGCTGCCATACTGTTATAGCTTCATGTACTGACACATGGCAGAGCTTTACAATACAGTGCTAGCAGGGAGAACCCATAACCACCAAGCCAAGTTCGGTTTTACACTCTACTTTTAAATTTAATAAAGGTTAAGCTTTCAGCGACACTCATCAAGCTTGGTATCAAATTACTACCTCTATACAGACTGGCTGCTTTCCAGCTGAAAGATACAAGCTAAGAAAGGCCTGGCTAGTAAAGTTATTCATCAAACAGCTCACAGAAATTCCGTAAATGATCCGTATTCATATTTATGCGTACTGCTTGAGGAATATTAGGTATTTGAACACTATAGTCATTCTAGCCTACTGCTTTAGCATACTGTGTAGTATGGACATGGGTCATCTTGGGTGCAGCCAGTGTTCATTATCCACTATAGAGGGTGGAATTCCACTGTTTGCCGAGGAGTGTTAATTTCACACTGCTGGATTTTCCACTAATGCATTTTGGCAAAGTGGTTGGTCTTTTTTTCTGGATGATCTTTTCATACTCCAGCATGATGGCATCACATATTTAAGATGTTTTGTTTTGTTGAACATGTCAAAAATATTCCTGGCTTTCCAATTGCTGTTGTTCTAGTTTTTAGGGCACCAATTTCAGAATGAGCACTTGAACATCCAGTTTTTATTTTGTTCTTATTTATCTATATTTATTTATTCATTATTATTTTATTTATCTATACTGAACATATGTACAAAGCAATTTGGCTGTTACTGAACATTAAGCTGCTATTTTCCCACCTGCACTGTACACTTTATATATCCATACTGTTTAAACCACATACTTACTGATACATTTACATTTCTGGCATTTTAGCTGACGCTCTTATCCAGAGTGACTTACAAGGTTAACCACATTACAGGTAGGCCACTGTGGTGTTAGGAGTCTTGCCCAAGGACTCTTATTGGTATAGCTTAGCATAGTCACCCCTACTGGGATTCGAACCCCAGTCTAGCACATGGGGTGGTGGCTACTTGGTGGGTAGTGGTGTTATTCGCTGAGCTACACCAACCACTGCGCTACTCTTTGCACATGTCCTGTACACATACTGTACTATACTGTTTGCACAAAATGTTTTTGGTCTATTTGTCTTTGCACTACACTATATACATATATATAGACAGCTATGTAGATATATATATACACACATTCTCCAACTGCATTGGAGAAGGAGCCTGACCGTGTTTCGTTATATTGTACAACCCTGTATTGGTATAATGACAATAAATAAAATTTACAAAAACAATGAAGACAGTAATATTATCCATGAAATATCTTGCACTGTTTGCTCAAATACAGGTCAGAGTATCGTCTGTGTTTTCCGTCTTATCTGCCTCTTTCCTACTGTCCCAGCCTTTTATGGACATGGGCTTGCACAATATGTTGTATTAATATTCTTCTTTCTCCTATAATACATCATTGGGAGAGTTCTGACAGCTCAATTCCAACCCACAGCTTTGGGGGGCACGAACGTACTCCAAACCATAACATTGTGGTTATGGACTTCAGTGGATTTAATACTGTGGCAGTTC
>JAMWET010003247.1:332500-340754 GCA_024036415.1 Prochilodus magdalenae
ACCTACATGCTACACAACTTGCTTGCTTATGCAAGTGATTAAAATGTACCATAAACTTCAGGAAATAAAACTGTATCAACATAAATGATTTTATATTAACTCATTAAGAACCACATAGAACTGATTCTATTAGTTTTGTCATCTTGTGGGCACTAGCATAAGCCATGCATGAATATTTAAATATCACATAATTATGTTCTTCAGTTCTTATCCTGGTGTTAAGTTGTACCTGTATATCATCGCAGTCCAAAGAAAAACAGGTATCTCCAAAATGACAACTTTACAGGAGAGGCCAAAACCCTCATTCAACTTGAATAGTAGTCAATGGAACCAGACGTCCTTCCAAGCAGTTTTGGGACATTTCTGTTGGTCCATTCTTCATTAAATTTCCACACAGTGTAAAGAGCAGCTCATGTGATCGAATGAGTTATAAAAGTAAAAATCAACAAAACTGAGATACATGGTTTTCTTTGGACAGTGACGATATGTAGCTCTCAAATCTCTTAAATGCAAAGCCAGGACAGTTATTTTTACTTCACCCAGATTTGGACATCACTCTGTGCCAGTACATTCCTTCCAGGATAAGCAGCATGAATGTTCAAACCAAATTTCACAGTGCATTGTGGGTATTCTCTGTTTGCTAGGCTATACCATTGTTGGATTGGAGTGCACTTGACATTTTCCAATGTGCTTTCAGTAGGACTGGGAGTCGATCCCACAAAAATGGGTTCTCAGATTCCAGACATTTGGGAATCAAGAGTGAACTCCAAAGCCTCGATTCGATTTCACACAGAGAGGTTTAAGTCTTCACACCCACGAACCAATGCAGTGTGAGCTGTTTTGCCTGCATTATCTGGACAGCCTGTCTGAGACAAGACCACCTGGGAATCACCAGATACAATGAACAAATGGTAAAACAATTATCCGCACGTAGTTGACAGAGGAAAATCAGTTTACAAAGACCCTGAAAGTCAGGCCATGTTCATATTTCGTCTCTGTCCAAAGAAAAAGTCATTTTTCTTGATTTTTAATTTATGCATCATTTGAATACTGAAAAAATATGGTTTTATTGACTTACATTAAAACGTAATTAGGTACGTAACGTTGCCATTTTGGAGATACTTGATTTTCTTTGGACTACAACTATATCTGGAGTTAGCTCTCCAACCTTCCTTGCTAAGTCATTTTCTGTTCCACCTTAGGCTTGTAGTCTCAAACTTGTAGTCCAATCAATGAAATAAGACTAAATGTGTGAGTTAGAGATACAGCTGTGAAGCACATTTCACATAAAAGATCTCAGAAGACCAATGATCCATAATTGTTGATCTGCACAAAGTTGGAAAGGCTTATAAAGTGGTCTCAAAGAGATTTGGAACTTGTCGCTTTGCAGTTACACAAGTTGTCTGTAAATGGAGATGATTTAATGCTGTGTCTACTGTCCCTAGATGTGTGCATCCAGTCAGGTTTACTCCATATACTAGAATGTTCAAAATATGATCCAAGTGATCCCTAACATCTCTTAAAGGTTGGAAGGAACCATTGGAGCTGGTTAACATGGTCACGAGTCTATCATACGTAACACATTGAACAGTCTTAGTGTCCATGGCACAATACCATGAAAGAAGCCACTGCAAACATAGCCAACACAAGTATACAAAATCCTTGTCATGCATCCCGTCCATCATAATTCTCTACAGTGACAGGGAAGGAAAAGAATGTGAACCCTTTAGGTATGCCTAAATTTATTCACAGGGTCTTTTCTAATGATTGCCTGGTCATCTCCTGAGTAATAAAGAAGAAGCAACATCTGTTCAGACTAATAACACTACAAAATAAAGTCTCGTTTTTGTCCAAATTGTCCACATCATTCAAACATTTACAATATGTGAATGAAAGTTAGCTAACAAAAGATCAGTGCTACAGGGAACACAAATGGTCATAGAATGTCACTGTTTAGCATACTTCTTGTAGCATACTTTTTTGAAGGCTACCTATATAAGGACATCATTACGCATGCATAAACATTGAATAATATATGTATTAAGCAAAACCTGGGTAAGTATAAAGACAGCTTATGACAGTAATTGCAAGATACTACAAGTTCGGGTATATGACATGGTATTGACTCAAATGGAACATAGAACAAATGTTCATCACTTTAGTTCATGGTCCCTAATGTCAAAGCAAGGTCATTTACTTCATAAACAAGATTTTTGTCAAGATGTTCATAAACACTTTATTTAGACATTCCAACGATAGGCTTTGGCCAAGTTGGAAATGTTTGGCAACAAAAGCTGATTGAAATTTGGAGTCACCAAACTTGTAGCCCAATCAATTAATTGAGATTGAATGTGTGGGCTAGAGACACGTGGACCAATTTTTGTATGTTGTGAACTCAAAAGAAGATCTCAGGAGACCACAGACGCTTAACTGTTGATTTACAATTAGAAAAGCTTATTAAGTGGTCTTAAAACATTTTGGAACTTGTTGGTCTGCAGTTACAGAAGTTGTCTATACATGGAGATGGTTTAATGCTATGCCTACTGTCCTTAGATCGGTGCAGCAAATCAAGTCTAATCACTCCAAAGACCAGTATGTTCAAAAATCCCAAGAGTAACATCTCTTGAAGGTTTGCGAGAACCATTGGAACTATTGGTCCTGGTGTCCATGTCAGGACACCATGGAAGAAGTCGTTGCAAGCATAGCTTCATGTTTCGCAAAGAACTTAATGTTGAGAGCTTAATGTAAGTTTTAAAGACTAATAAATTAAACAAAGGTTAGTTTGTTCAAGGAGAACACACAGCATTACATACCAACAAGAAAACACCATCCCAGCTATGAGATAATGTGTGTCTGTGGTGGGGGGGTGTGATCTAGGCCTGTTCTGATGGTCTTCATCAAGGGAAAATTGAGTTCCCAGTTTTATCGGGTTGTCAGGCTCATATCAGGATAGTTGTCTGTCTGCTGAAGCTCAGTAGAAGCTGAGTGATGCAGCAGGACAATGATCCTCAACACAAAAGTAAATCTAGTACAGAATGACTTAGGAAAGGAGTTGCCTTTTGGAGCAACTCAGTCAGAAACCATGTCTTGGCCCAAAAGAGATGCTATGGAGTGACCTCAAAATTGCTGTTCAGAAAATACATCCAATGAAAATGAGCTGAGCTGAAGCAGTTCTGTAAGGAAGAATGGTCTGAAATTTCTTTAGAACATTGTGCAGGTCTGACCGCAGCTACCGGAAGCACTTGATTGAGCTTACTGCTGCCAAAGAAGGTTGAAGCGCTTATTAAATCCAGGGGTTCACTTTCTTTTTCCATCGGCACTGTGAGTGTTTACTTAGTGTATAGGGTATATGGACATGAAAGGTAATCATTACTTTGACTTAGATGAAAAACAGATCGCATTTTATGTCCAATTAATGTAGGAAAACTGGGAAACTCCAAAAAGTTCACACATTTTCTTGCCCTTGGGTTTTGCTTTAGGGAACTGAGCATCAAGAAAATACAGTGTGGAACTGGGGATTCTTGGAATCAGCTCAATTCCAAACTTTCTGGAATAGTGTGCTATACATTGAAAAAAGGCTTAGTTTACAACATAGCCTGCGTCTGTTAGTGCACCGTTGGGACTCATGCAGTTCTTCTCATAATCCAAATAAAGGGCAATATTCATGTTCAGCAATAGAAGAGAATGGTGGAGCTGGCATCAAAGTCTAGCAGAGGAAGAGCAAAGGCATGCAAATAAAAACAAATATGCCTTTTCTATTTTTTTTATGGAACTTCCTCTGTGCTGGGCTTTGCACGTCTTGAGGAACATGCTAAACTTGTTTAAAGCTGCTTTGAGCTTTCCGTGCTCCTATTCCCCAGTGCAGCACAGCTTAAAGGAGGGCATTGATTTTTTTGCTGTTCTTCGGGGAGGCAGGGGCTGACAGATGGAGAAAACGGGTTGGGGATGGGGGGGTGGTGTGGTGGAGAGGGGGCTGAGGGGGTGTTCCCCTTTATTGGAGCGTGCTCAGAGATGCTCACTGGCCTCCTAATGTCACTTCAGAAAGGCCTTCCTGATCCGCTGATTGCTTGAAAGTCGAGAAACTGACAGACTTTGCAGAGAGAAGAGGGAAAAAACGAGTGCGGTGGTGCTGGGGGAGGGGGGGAATCAAAAATCATCTGTGATTCTTTAGATATTCCACTTAGCTAGGACTCAGAGGGGGAGAGAGATGCAGCACAAAGCGTAAGAAACGTGGATGATGAAGGGATGGGGTGAAAAAAGGGGGATCAGAATGGAGTAAAATGATTTGGCGTTTCTCAATCCTCTCAGGCTGGTTTTGACGCGCTGTAAAATGCCTTGAGTGATTTCTGCTGTTCCGCTACAGATGTAAAGATGAATAGACAAAGGCCTCTAATGTTCACTAAGACCATTCAGAGATTTCCCATTTAAAGGGATTTCCCGTTAAAGGGGAATAATGCAGCACAGTAGGGGACCCAGAGGAAGGATTTAGAGATGCTGGCATTGACTTAGTCATTTTGTTCAATGTCATTGTGCAGAGGGGCATTTAAAACCGGTGTTTTTTTCCTCCCCCTGCTTCTCTGGTTTCAGTCATAGCTATGCTCCGGTTTCTTTCAATAGGAGGGGATTGCAGTGCGAGCAAGCAGAAACTCAGGGACCTGCAAAAACCAGAGAGATTTTCCTCCTACCACAAGTGTAGTCCAGAAGCAAAGACACGTCTGGCATCCATAGCCTCTTTCATTTTACACTGGGGCTGCAGCGCTAATGTAGCTAACAAGGTCTATAGCCACTAGTACTCACAGTGGTTCATTGGTCCATCTTAAAAAATTACTTCATGTTGTTAAAAGCAAATGAACATATTCATCCTAAAACAAGTACTCTGAACAATGTTTTATTTCATTTAAAGTCATTTCTGAGTTGAGTAAACCTTGTTTCATTGCTTGTAACAATGTAAATTAACTTCTTGAACCTCCTGAATGTCTGAAATTCAAGGCTCTGCACTGTAAAGGGTGTTTTCTTGGTCCAACCCTGGTCCAAAAGCACTTTTTGTAGTTTGTTACCAGCAAATAAATTATGTTTTTCAATGTAAAAAGTGGACTTTAAGTATGCAATCCATTCGTTTTAATCAAATTAATTTTCTGAGTTGAGTAAAAGTCATTCAATTGCTTGTAACAACATCAAGTAACTCTTATAGGTTACACTTTATACAGTGCTGTATCAAAAAATGAGAATACAGGAGGTCGTGAGGGGTCAGGGACCCCCTAACTAACTTCTTGGACCTGTTAATTGTTCAAATTCAAAATTCTACATTTAAAATTCAAAATTCTAATTCTAAAAAAAGTGTTTTGTTGGTGTAACCTAAAAAAAGGTAAAACTTACATTTTTTACAGAAAAAAAGAATTAATGAAAAAAGTGACTATTTATTGCTCATAACAAACTGAAGTAAATGTTTAGGTTGCAGTTTTTACACTAGTGTAGAGTGTCCTGTAAAAAGTGTTACCTAAAAAGTTACTCTAATTTGTTAAAAGAAATTAAATTAGTTTCACTCAACTACCTAATTACCTATGATACCTCTGAAAAACTTTACAAGATGCCGCACCATAACTGTTCATCTGAAAACTTGACCAGTTTTGTGAAAATTGAGCGGAAAGTGTGAATTGTCACTTACAGGGGTTGGACAATGAAACTGAAACACCTGTCATTTTAGTGTGGGAGGTCTCATGGCTGTATTGGACCAGCCTGGCGGCCAATCTTCATTAACTGCACATTGCACCAGTAAGAGCAGAGTGTGAAGGTTCAGTTAGCAGGTAAGAGCACAGTTCTGCTCAAAATACTGCAATGCACACAACATTATGGAGTTCAAAAGAGGACAGATTGTTGGTGCACGTCTTGCTGGCGCATCTGTGACCAAGACAGCAAGTCTTAGTGATGTATCAAGAGCGACGGTATCCAGGGTAATGTCAGCATACCACCAAGAAGGACGAACCTCCACCAGCATCACGTAGTGACCTGGCCACTATCCTGCAAGAAGAATGGCTTAAAATTCCTCTGACCACTGTGCAGGACGCAGTATATGTCATTCCCAAGACGAACTGGCGCTGTATTGGCCGCAAAAGGAGGCCCTACACCATACTAATAAATGACTGTGATCTAAAACCAGGTGTTTCAGTTTCATTATCCAACCCCTGTATTTCTCAAACAAAAAAAGAAGATCCAGTTGAACTGGGAGTTTATAATGAAGAGTGCATTAGCAAACTAGAGTAGAGCATTTCCAAAATTGGAATTATTTAGCCAAACATTTTGTTGCCGTTGAACCTAGCATCAACGCAGATATGGCTCAACGCTGTCTGTGGCAGGAGTGATGATTCAGATATGCAGCTTCTACAATGTTAACTGATGGATTATATACCTGCATTACTAAATTATTACTAATACAGGACTGAAGAAGCGTGTCGGGACCAGTTCATCACTGTGAGCTGGCACTGGGATGTCAAACATAGCCCGTATAACCATATCAAAGAAGCGGGCGAGAAGGATGGACAGGCCTTTCAGGACAAAGATGGCAATGGTCATAGAGTGAAAGAAAAGGTAGGTGGAGTGAAAGCTTACGCATGAATGAGACCGGCTTGAGAGAGAAAAAGGAAAAGATCATTCCATGATCAGCTCCAGCTGCCGGTCTGACCCAGTCTTTCCAGTCCCAGTGGGTGTGTGTGTGTGTGGCGTACTCCCTCCTCATCCAACCCCCACCCCACCCCGGCTTTGCACTGCTCTGTGTGTGCATGAAAAAAGGGTGACTAATGCATCACAGCTTCATTCCCTGCTTCATTCTGACCTTCAGCAGCTTCTCCCACAGCTTCATGGACTTCAATGCTCACAACTTAACCAAATAACCAAAAACATTAAAGACTGAAAGATATAAAAATGAAAAATATAAGATATAAATATAATAAAACATGAGAAGAGCTCAAAAGCAATCCGAGCAGTTGGAAGAGTTGAAGAGGGGACACATAACAGGGCCCAGAGAAGCGGGATAGTGCTATCGGCGAATTATGCGCCATACCGGTCATGCAGATACTACCATAGTACACTGTTGACAGTAGTGAACAGAAGAATACATGCACCAGAGACACAAACCACGTAAAGAGATAACCAATGAATTGTCCAACATGCATGGAGTGACCCAACACCCATGACTGCGGACATTCACTGAGCAGTGATGCCCTCCATGATCTATCCTGTTAGCTTCAGCGCCATTGGCAGACGGCTGCATGACACACGACTATATCATAACACAATGTCAACATCGCCAAAGAGCGCAACAGTGTCGTCCCAGACTGTCCTGGAGTGACTCAAGATGGCAGCGGGTCATCTCCACTGGCGAGTCCCGCTTTTGTCTTGGTGAAGACGACCCACCAATCTGTATGGAGGCACCGTGGTCAGCACCAATAAGGCCTGGTGTCACTCCACCCCTTACCACAAAATCTGCAGGAACTGTGTGAGAATATTTAAGGTAGATGGGATGGATTGTCACAGGACACCATTAGGAACCTCTACAACGCCATGCCTAAACACATGCATGTTCAGTTAGCAAACATGGCAGCCCGATGCCATACTAACAGTCACACTCATCCATACGCACCCATGCCATACTCATAATTAAACCATTCTGAATCATCATGTATATATAACCATGAGATAGAACAGCTCAGATTTCGCATTTTCCCTGTTTATTAATGTGTTATTACTGTTTATGACCATTAATAAACACATCATAAGGACAGTCTTATTCTATAGTGGTACCAAATTGCTTGGTCATTTCTATGTTTAATAATCACTCCACAACATACAATGCAGCCAATGCAAACTTTGCAGACAGTCCAATCTCATGCATGTAAAAGCTTCCATGGTATTAGCCTTTTATGTTGCGTCCAGCTATGCAACCACACCCCTAACGGTGATTCCAAACCACACGAAGTGAAAATGTTTCGTTGGAAGGGAAATTCAAACTTCATAGGGAACAACGGTTTATCACTTTACAGGAAGTCTCAGGAAGGCTTACCCATCAGTCACTGTCTTGAAGGTGCGTGTTGCTTCATGTTTGATTATGATGTATTCAGCAGGTAAAGGTATTTATCAAATGCAGCTGCCTTAACCTACCTCCCATGCTCAAACAGGCGGAGAGGTTAAAAGTAGTGCTTAGGAAACCTGTGGACCTGAACACAGCTATTGTACATTGTGCACAACTATAAACACAAGT
>JAMWET010003248.1:0-37500 GCA_024036415.1 Prochilodus magdalenae
TAAACCATTTTCTGGAGATATACTGCCCTTCAGTAGCATTTATACCACTAACCAATTTCTGGAGCTCTACTGCCCTTCAGTGTATCTAAAACACTAACCCACCAAATTTGTTTTTTTTTTTTTCTGTGAATCTACTACCCTTTCAATCACTATTAGTATTAACCCATTTCCTGAGAGATCTACTGCTCTTCAATTAGGCATTTAGCACTAACCCATTTCTGGAGATCTACTGCCCTTCAGTAGCATTTAGCACTAACCCATTTCTGGAGATCTACTGCCCTTCAGTAGCATTTAGCACTAACCCATTTCTGGAGATCTACTGCTCTTCATTAGCATTTAGCACTAACCCATTTATGAAGATCTACTGCCCTTCAGTAGCATTTAGCACTAACCCATTTCTGGAGATCTACTGCCCTTCAGTAGCATTTAGCACTAACCCATTTCTGGAGATCTACTGCCCTTCAGTAGTATATAACACTAACCCATTTCTGGAGATCTACTGCCCTTCTGTAGTGTATAACACTAACCCATTTCTGGGAATCTACTACCCTTCAATACTATATAGTATTAACCCATTTCTGGAGATCTACTGCCCTTCAGTAGCATTTAGCACTAACCCATTTCTGGAGATCTACTGCCCTACAGTAGCATTTAGCACTAACCCATTTCTGGAGATCTACTGCCCTTCTGTAGTATATAACACTAACCCATTTCTGGGAATCTACTACCCTTCAATACTATATGATATTAACCCATTTCTGGAGATCTACAGCTCTTCATTAGCATTTAGCACTAAACCATTTCTGGAGATCTACCGCCCTTCAGTAGCATTTAGCACGAACCCATTTCTGGAGATCTACTGCCCTTCAGTAGTATATAACACTAACCCATTTCTGGGAATCTACTACCCTTCAATACTATATAGTATTAACCCATTTCTGGAGATCTACTGCTCTTCATTAGCATTTAGCACTAACCCATTTCTGGAGATCTACTGCCCTTCAGTAGCATTTAGCACTAACCCATTTCTGGAGATCTACTACCCTTCAGTAGTATTTAGCACTAACCCATTTCTGGAGATCTACTGCTCTTCATTAGCATTTAGCAACTAACCCCATTATGAAGATTCTACTGCCCTTCAGTAGCATTTAGCACTAACCCATTTCTGGAGATCTACTGCTCTTCATTAGCATCTAGCACTAACCCATTTCTGGAGATCTACTGCCCTTCAGTAGTATATAACACTAACCCATTTATGAAGATCTACTGCCCTTCAGTAGTATATAACACTAACCCATTTCTGGGAATCTACTACCCTTCAATACTATATAGTATTAACCCATTTCTGGAGATCTACTGCCCTTCAGTAGAATATAGACACTAAAACCCATTTATGAAGATCTGCTACTGCCCTACAGTAGCATTTAGCACTAACCCATTTCTGGAGATCTACTGCCCTTCTGTAGTATATAACACTAACCCATTTCTGGGAATCTACTACCCTTCAATACTATATGATATTAACCCATTTCTGGAGATCTACAGCTCTTCATTAGCATTTAGCACTAAACCATTTCTGGAGATCTACTGCCCTTCAGTAGCATTTACCACTAACCCATTTCTGGAGATCTACTGCCCTTCAGTAGTATATAACACTAACCCATTTCTGTGAATCTACTACCCTTCAATACTATATAGTATTAACCCATTTCTGGAGATCTACTGCTCTTCATTAGCATTTAGCACTAACCAATTTCTGGAGATCTACTGCCCTTCAGTAGCATTTAGCACTAGCCCATTTCTGGAGATCTATTACCCTTCAGTAGTATATAGCACTAACCCATTTCTGGAGATCTACTGCTCTTCATTAGCATCTAGCACTAACCCATTTATGAAGATCTACTGCCCTTCAGTAGCATTTAGCACTAACCCATTTCTGGAGATCTACTGCTCTTCATTAGCATCTAGCACTAACCCATTTCTGGAGATCTACTGCCCTTCAGTAGTATATAACACTAACCCATTTATGAAGATCTACTGCCCTTCAGTAGCATTTAGCACTAACCCATTTCTGGAGATCTACTGCCCTTCAGTAGTATATAACACTAACCCATTTCTGTGAATCTACTACCCTTCAATACTATATAGTATTAACCCATTTCTGGAGATTTACTGCTCTTCATTAGCATTTAGCACTAACCCATTTCTGGAGATCTACTACCCTTCAGTAGCATTTAGCACTAACCCATTTCTGGAGATCTACTACCCTTCAGTAGCATTTAGCACTAACCCATTTCTGGAGATCTACTACCCTTCAGTAGTATATAGCACTAACCCATTTCTGGGGATCTACTACTTCAGTAGTATACAGCACTCCAGCTCACTCCTGGAACTGCGACTCCTCTATCTGCATATCGTGATTTGTATGAAGCATGCGAGCCTCCCTCCACCTCCCCCACAAGGGGCCCAGATAGGGAAGCCAGATGAGTAGATAGGTGACGCGTGTCACATTTCCTGCCCTTTGAAGATGCTGCGTCTTTGTCCTGAGGTGCGTTAAAGATGTTAAATGATGTCGGTTGAGTCACCCGGTGAGCGTGGCCTCCATGCACATGCTGGAATAACAGCAGCCGCTGCAAAACGACTGAGGCAGTGTAGCGCTGGTTGCTGCTCAGCAGGGATGGATCTCCAGCCTGGTGACATATGTGCACCACATCATAAACATAAACGCACGGTGTGCCCAGGGCTCACGCACACGGACGAGGAAAACAAGGAGAGAGAGAGAGAGAGAGAGAGAGAGAGAGAGAGAGAGTACAGAGAGAGAGAGCACATCTGTGTAGGTGACAGGGCGTAGGCGGTGTGCGTAGGTTGGGATGCCTGACTCACCCTGATAGGCTCAGAGCATTAAAAGAATCTTGTTCTTTCTCTCATTTCTCTCATTTCTCTCATTTCGTGACTCCCTCCGTCTCCCTGGTCCTATTCCGTGTTTGGTCATGTCCAGGGTTGCGGTCATGCCTGTCAAAAATCACCAACAATGATCCCATCATAACAACGAAGGAGAAGGGTGTGACTTCTTCTTTCATAGCAACGAATCCTTATGGTTTATAGACAAAGAGCTTCAGGACACTTCAGGTGTGTAACCCACGCCCAGTTAGAATTACAATCTATAAATAGAGCTACAATAAATCCATAACAGATTAAACATCGTTAATAACCGTCAGATTACGCTGTGTTTGAGGCTGTGATGTCTAATATTCCAGAGCATGTAAGAGATTTATTTCAGTTTTCCCGTTCTCCAGCTTCCTAAAGCAGGTAGAGCTGCTGTATGAGCCTCACTGGGGATCCTCTGTGTTTGCTAACGTTAGCAGCTGAAGCTAACCCCAGTGTAGTGAATCCTTTACTCTCCAGATGGAGATGAAGCTCCACCAGCACTATGATACTCCAGTAAGAGCTCCAGAGTGTAAACTAGGATGGGGTGATGATGTTCTGATCCGTATGTGTAGAGTTATTACTCTGTAGAGAGCATTACTACATCAGGAGACGGGCTAGGAGACGCTAACGCTGTTAGCGCTTATGCTAACATCCGCAGAGCGAGTGTTTCTGATCATATTAACACTCGACAGAGGAAAAAGCTGGGTTTGGTTCTCCACACGGTTCTGGGTACATGTAGACGTGTGTGATTGTGTGTGTGGGGAGTAGAACAGTATGCAGATTCATAAGAGCCAATAAGCTAATCAGCAAGTAAGTTAGCTGATTAGCCTAGTTAGCTGCTTTAGAGTGACATAGAATGAGCAGAATGGTTAATCACTGATATTATAATGGTTCTGTGTCTCGAGCAGGTGGAACACGCACTAACGTTAGAACCGTAGGTTCGGTTGCTTCCTGTTTGGGTTCTAGTTTGTGCAGGGTGTATGTCGATAAACAGCTTTATACAGTGAAGATGTCTACACTAAACTCTAGTTAGTAGTGAACAGGTGATGGAGTGTTAGTAGTGAACAGGTGATGGAGTGTTAGTAGTGAACAGGTGATGGAGTGTTAGTAGTATACAGATGATGGAGTGTTAGTAGTGAACAGGTGATGGAGTGTTAGTAGTATACAGATGATGGAGTGTTAGTAGTGAACAGGTGATGGAGTGTTAGTAGTGAACAGGTGATTGAGTGCTAGTAGTGAACAGGTGATGGAGTGTTAGTAGTGAACAGGTGATGGAGTGTTAGTAGTGAACAGGTGATGGAGTGTTAGTAGTGAACAGGTGATGGAGTGTTAGTAGTGAACAGATGATGGAGTGCTAGTAGTGAACAGGTGATGGAGTGTTAGTAGTGAACAGATGATGGAGTGTTAGTAGTGAACAGATGATGGAGTGTTAGTAGTGAACAGGTGATGGAGTGTTAGTAGTGAACAGATGATGGAGTGTTAGTAGTGAACAGGTGATGGAGTGTTAGTAGTGAACAGGTGATGGAGTGTTAGTAGTGAACAGATGATGGAGTGTTAGTAGTGAACAGATGATGGAGTGTTAGTAGTGAACAGGTGATGGAGTGTTAGTAGTGAACAGGTGATGGAGTGTTAGTAGTGAACAGATGATGGAGTGTTAGTAGTGAACAGGTGATGGAGTGTTAGTAGTGAACAGGTGATGGAGTGTTAGTAGTGAACAGGTGATGGAGTGTTAGTAGTGAACAGGTTAGTCAGTGTTAGTAGTGAACAGGTGATGGAGTGTTAGTAGTGAACAGGTGATGGAGTGTTAGTAGTGAACAGGTGATGGAGTGTTAGTAGTGAACAGGTTAGTCAGTGTTAGTAGTGAACAGGTGATGGAGTGTTAGTAGTGAACAGATGATGGAGTGTTAGTAGTGAACAGGTGATGGAGTGTTAGTAGTGAACAGGTGATGGAGTGCTAGTAGTGAACAGGTGATGGAGTGTTAGTAGTGAACAGGTGATGGAGTGTTAGTAGTGAACAGGTGATGGAGTGTTAGTAGTGAACAGGTGATGGAGTGTTAGTAGTGAACAGGTTAGTCAGTGTTAGTAGTGAACAGGTGATGGAGTGTTAGTAGTGAACAGGTGATGGAGTGTTAGTAGTGAACAGGTGATGGAGTGTTAGTAGTGAACAGGTGATGGAGTGTTAGTAGTGAACAGGTGATGGAGTGTTAGTAGTGAACAGGTGATGGAGTGTTAGTAGTGAACAGGTGATGGAGTGTTAGTGAAGGTCTGAGATGTTAATTTAATGGTGATCCTAATTGTGCACAGGGCCCCTCCTCCTCCTCGCCTCGCGCTCTGGGCTGCCGCCCACGCGGGGATTTGCGTCAGGCAGCCGCGTGGGCGTGACGAGAGCGCAGCAGCAACGGAACGGAATATCCCTCTCACACGCGCGCGCGCAGACCGTGAAGAGCTGCAGTAGCGCGCGCGGGGGACACCACACATATACACACACACACGGTGAGCTACAGCCTGACGGAGGACCGGCGAGGGAGCGCGAGCAGGTCAGTGCAAAGACACCCGCGGGGTGAACTGGAAGGGGCGCGCGCCGGTTCGGAGGGCTACTCCGTTACTTCTGCATGTGTGTAGTTTCGGGGGGCGTGTGCACTCCAGCACGCGCGCTGCCACCATGGCTGGTGTTTGTTTGTTTGTTTGTTTGTTTGTTTGGGGGGTTCATGTGTTGTTTAGCTCTTGATGTAATAGACCCTAAGGTGGTGACGGTGGTCTGTCAGTTTAAAGGGCAAGTCCACCAATGATCACAAATTTCTACATAATAATAATAATAATAATAATTTATTATTATTATTATTATTATTATTTTCTAAGACGTAAACAGATTGGTTTGGTGTGAAACATTGTGTTCTAGATAAGCGTACCGCGTCAGAACTGTTCCCAGTGGTGGTGAAGGTAACCAGACGTCTCCTCTAAAAGCTCCCTCACAGGAAGTTCCTACAGGAGGTGGTTCTGAATACGCTGCCTGATGTCTGAGACGCTGTTTATGATAGTGTGGAGAAGATCTCAGCCTTAAACTCCATTCATGGTGGAGGGATACATGCTGCAGGGCGCTGTGAGGTCAAATAGTCCCCCAAAGAGACTTAGTGTTTCCAGGTTTTCCAGATTTTCCATCTTCAGCATGGGTGTAGGTTCCCTGGTGGATACTCAATATAACGTCTATACGTGTGTTGCAGACATGGCAACCCTTCAGCCTGTATCGTACGACCACATGTTTGTGTGGTTCAACCTCTCTCTCTCTTTCTCTCTCTCTCTCTCTTTCTCTCTCTCTCTCTCTCTCCCCCCCTCCCCCTCTAGCCATGTCGGTCTTGATGCCCCGGTCTGTTGGGGAGCTGCAGCTGTACCGTGTCCTGCAGAGGGCCAACCTGCTGTGCTACTATGCCGCTTTCGTCCAGCAGGGTGGCGATGACGTGCGGCAGCTGTGCGAGGCCGCCGAGGACGAGTTCCTTGAGATCATGGCTCTGGTAGGCATGGCGACCAAGCCGCTGCACGTGCGCCGACTACAGAAGGCCCTGAGAGACTGGGTCACTAACCCTGCCCTGTTCGACCAGCCTCTGACATCACTTCCTGCCTGCAGTATACCGGTCTACAAGCTTCAGGAAGGTAAGGGAGGGCGAGGTGAAGTCAGACATTAGGAACAGACGTCATGATGTTTTGTTAGCATGTCTATGATAGCGCTAAGCTCTGCTAGCATGCCTGAGGGACTCCAGCAGGTCGCTAAGCTAGCGGTGGTATAACGGTCGCTCAGACTCTCGCAGAGCCGCCTTATACGACGTATTCACTGTTGTACTTCTACCTGTGAAGGTTCACCCGGTGTCAGCGTGGGACAGAAGCGACCTTCAGAAACCAGTGCCTGGAGTCTGAGCCCCTGTGGTGCCAGGGGTGGGGCAGGTACCCCGAGCTCCTCCCCCCGGCCAGCATCCGAAAGCCCTTCCCCCACCCCAGCCTGCTCCCCCTGCTGGACCGGAGAGCCGTCCGAGATGCTGGAGCCGGCTGTCCTGCGCTGCGTGTCCGAGTGCGTGCAGAGGCTGGCTCCCACACTGGCCAAGAGTGACCCGGCGGAGGTGAAGGGGCGTCTCCGTGGAAACAAGAAGCTGAGCCGGACGATCAGCCACCTCTGCGAGCTGAGCGAGGACGACCCGCAGAGAGAGGAGGAGATCCGCAAGTACAGCGCCATATACGGGCGCTTCGACTCCAAGAGACGGGACGGCCGGCCGCTGACCACTCACGAGGTGACGTGTGTTCGGGCGCCCAGTAAGGGTTCACGGTAGTACAGTTTCAGATCATCAGACTCTAGAACCCAATTAGAACCCAGTTAGACACAGAACGCTTTTAAATGATGATTTCATTCACTGAAGGTAAAGTGCAGTTCAGCTGCTCCTCCCCCTGCCACACCCAGACATGATCCCTGCCAGACCTGCCGCACACCACGTAACTAGAACCTGCCTGGTAATGGGAAGTAGCTAGAAGTTCTTAAGCAGGAGAATTGCTGAGAATCTGGAACTCCATAGAACCTCAGTAAATGGCTGGCCTTAAAACATTTCCAGCTCATCCAGGAGGTCACAGAAGATCCCAGACAATCATCTGTAGAGCTGCAGCCCCCAGGTCAGGTTAATGTACCCGACGCCACTGTAAGAAAGACGCTGGACAGAACAGGCCTCCGAGGGAGACTCACAAGGGTCAGGACCTCTGCTGACCGACCTAAAGGGTCATCTCCTATTCACCAACAAACATCCAGAAGACCCCCAGGACGTTTGGGATACAGCGGGATCCAACACCGCATTCCCCCAGTAGAACATCATACCGACAGTGAAACATGGTGGTGGTAGTGTGATGCCCTGGGGCTGCTCTGCCTCTGCAGGACTTGGGACAGTCTGTCGTAACTGATGGAACCATGAAAAGGAGAACGTTCGGCCGTCAGTTCGGGACCTGAAGCTCAACTCAGCTGGGTTGTACTCGGTCCATGTCCACCTCGGATCAGCTTTAATAAACGGAATGGCCGTTTAGAAGCTGCCCTCGTGTTTCTTTATCTTTATTATGAGTTGGATGATCTGAAACCTCTGGGTGCCGCTGTCCTCCGTGTCCTCAGACCGTATACATGCTGGTGCTGGGTTGTGTCAGCACCACTGGTGCTGTTGTGTTCATGCTTTCGTTTGTTTGTACGCTTGTAGCTGGTGGTAAACGAGGCCGCTGCTCAGCTGTGTTTATGGGACGCGGGTCTGCTCACTCACAGAGACCAGCTCTTCTCTCTGGCCAGACACATCTCACGAGAGGTCACCTACAGACACGCCCTCAGGAGCAGGTAGCACGCCCACCAACACTACATGTGGATCATATGAACATTACAGAGCACTGTTCAAATGGACAATAGAATCATTATCGCCCCCTACGCTTCCTGTAGTGTATTACAGTCTGTCAGAATGAGCGTGTGGGTCATATCGCCCCCTACACTTCCTGTAGTGTATTACAGTCTGTCAGAATGAGCGTTTGGGTCATATCGCCCCCTACACTTCCTGTAGTGTATTACAGTCTGTCAGAATGAGCGTGTGGGTCATATCGCCCCCTACGCTTCCTGTAGTGTATTACAGTCTGTCAGAATGAGCGTTCTGCCTCTCTGGTTTCTGAAGTTAACCCAATGACTCTGCTTCAGGTCTGTCCAAGAGGAAGAGGAGGAGCTCCTGTCGCCCAAGCGGATTAAGACTGAGGTGAATAGTGCTGCAGATTTATTTTTCGGATGTTCATGTATGTAATATGTCCATTAATCAAAGGTGCGCACACAGAATACACACTGTACCGTAGACAGTTATATACGCCACCGTTCCTGAGCGCACTGCTGCACACCCTGGCCTCCAGCCATGTGGAGATGTTCAGTGTCTCTACTGGACACTGTGTTAATGTGGTTCCTGACACGGTGTGATGCGGTGTTATCTATAAACACGGACTAAAGCATGTTAGCGTAGCCGTGAGCGCTTTTGCCAGCTAGATTATTTGCTGAGCGAGGTTTGCTTGGGCAGAGGTGTGATTCAGCAGCTTCTGCGGATGGCTCTGGCAGTGGCGGTGGTGATGATGATGATGATGGTGATGATGACTCAGTGTGGAACTGCAGCTTTTTTAAACTGTGTAAATGCCAGAGACGTGAGCTAGCACTCTGCAGAGATTCAGCTCTCTCTCTCTCTCTCTCTCTCCCTCTCTCTGCAGGACGGGGTGTGTGGCCTTCAGGACTCTCTCTATCTCCTCTACATGCAGCAGGAGGCGCTGAGAGAGCGGTTAGCATACGCTAGGTCTAAAGGAGAAGAGAGCATCATACACGCTTTACAGGTGCAGCATCTTCACCCACATAACTGTAGAGTCACATTCTACAGGTTCTCATTAGGTGGAGTGTATAACTCTAAGCTCTAAATGTAGGTACTGTGGTATAGACTGAGTCTGTTCTACAGGTTCTCATTAGGTGGAGTGTATAACTCTAAGCTCTAAATGTAGGTACTGTGGTATAGACTGAGTCTGTTCTACAGGTTCTCATTAGGTGGAGTGTATAACTCTAAGCTCTAAATGTAGGTATTGTGGTATAGACTGAGTCTGATCTACAGTTTCTCATTAGGTGGAGTGTATAACTCTAAGCTCTAAATGTAGGTATTGTGGTATAGACTGAGTCTGTTCTACAGGTTCTCATTAGGTGGAGTGTATAACTCTAAGCTCTAAATGTAGGTACTGTGGTATAGACTGAGTCTGTTCTACAGTTTCTCATTAGGTGGAGTGTATAACTCTAAGCTCTAAATGTAGGTACTGTGGTATAGACTGAGTCTGTTCTACAGGTTCTCATTAGGTGGAGTGTATAACTCTAAGCTCTAAATGTAGGTACTGTGGTATAGACTGGGTCTGTTCTACAGGTTCTCATTAGGTCGAGTGTATAACTCTAAGCTCTAAATGTAGGTACTGTGGTATAGACTGAGTCTGATCTACAGTTTCTCATTAGGTGGAGTGTATAACTCTAAGCTCTAAATGTAGGTACTGTGGTATAGACTGAGTCTGATCTACAGTTTCTCATTAGGTGGAGTGTATAACTCTAAGCTCTAAATGTAGGTACTGTGGTATAGACTGAGTCTGATCTACAGTTCCTCATTAGGTTGAATGTGCGGGCGTGTGTGCGGGTGTGTGCGGGTGCAGTTGGACTCTGTGTTTTGCAGGCAGGTTGAGCTGTTGCAGGATGCTGCACTTCCAGAGCGGAGCATTAATCCATCTGCCCTTAGAAGCCCCACCGACCCCAACACCAACCACAGCCCCCACCCAGCAGGTACAGACTGTCTCTCTCTCACATACACACGCTGTCTCTCTCTCTCTAGAAGCCCCACCGGACCCCAACACCAACACACCAGCCCCCACCCCCTCTCTCTCTCCCTCTCTCTCTCCCTCTCTCTCTCCCTCTCTTTCTCTCTGACACCCCATGTTTGTGTGTGCTCCAATAGCAGCAGAGCGACCAGTAAGCCTTTACATGATTGGCCGAAACACATCTAATGGGGAAATCCCATTGGGTCGCCAGTTAGCCAATGAGCTGAAGCAACATCATCGACACAAGCAGAACCTGGAGGAGCAACATCACCGAGAGTGGAACACAGAAACGGGACAAACCGAGACAGCAGGTCAGTTATTTACAGAGCTGGAGAACAGAGCTAGAACCGTGTAGAACGTCTTGGTGGGCTACAGTATTAACACCACCTTTCACTGGAACTGAGGGTCCAAGCCCAAACCCTGAACCCCCCAGACCATTATCCTTCCTCCACCAAACTCTGTGGGCACTCTGCTTTCCAGTAGGGAGCGCTCTCCTGGATTCATCCACCAAACCCAGATTCCTCCATCAGACTGCCAGATCTCTCATAACTCTGGAGTAGGAGGGTGGTTCCACTGCTCCTGTTTAGATTGTTAATGTCCTTTAAGAGCACGTGTCCGTATACTTATGGCCACGTAGCGTATGTGTATTATGCACCCTGTCCTTTCAGAGCGACTGTCCGTATACTTATGGCCACGTAGTGTGTGATGCACCCTGTTCTTTAAAAGCACGTGTCCGTATACTTATGGCCACGTAGCGTATGCTTATAACAGACCCTGTTCTTTAAGAGCACGTGTCCGTATACTTATGGCCACGTAGTTTATGATGCTCCCTGTTCTTTAAGAGCGAGTGTCCGTATACTTATGGCCACGTAGTGTATGTGGTAGCCTCATACACATAGCACCTACCGCGGCCATAAGTATACGGACACTCGCTCTTAAAAGAACAGGGAGCCTCAATAAACTAAGTGGCCTAAAGTGAATACGGGACACGTGGCTCTTAAAGTAACAGGGTCTTGTTCCTATAAGCATAACGCTACTTGGCCACAAAGTATTACGGGACACGTGCTTTTAAAGAACAGGGTGCATCACACACTTACGTGGCCATAAGTATACGGACAGTCCGCTTCTGAAAGAGGACAGGGCGTGATAATTAAAAAAAAAATACCCCAACCTCCGCTACGTGGCCATAAGTATACGGACACGTGCTCTTAAAGGACATTAACAATCTAAACAGGAGCAGTGGAACCACCCTCCTCAGCCAGAGTGCTGGAGAGATCTGGCAGTCTGATGGAGGAATCTGGGTTTGGTGGATGAATCCAGGAGAGCGCTCCCTACTGGAAAGCAGAGTGCCCACAGAGTTTGGTGGAGGGAGGATAATGGTCTGCGGGGGTTCAGGGTTTGGGCTTGGACCCTCAGTTCCAGTGAAAGGTGGTGTTAATACTGTAGCCCACCAAGACGTTCTACACGGTTCTAGCTCTGTTCTCCAGCTCTGTAGATAACTGACCTGCTGTCTCAGTTTTGTACCCGTTTCTGTGTTCCACTCTCCCGGTGATGTTGCTTCCTCGCACGGTTCTGCTTGTGTCGATGATGTTGCTTCAGCTCATTGGCTAACTGGCGACCCAATGGGATTTCCCCATTAGATGTGTTTCGGCCAATCATGTACAGGCTTACTGGTCGCTCTGCTGCTATTGGAGCACACACAAACATGGAGTGTCAGAGACAGAGAGAGAGAGAGAGAGAGAAAGAGAGGGAGAGAGAGAGGGAGAGAGAGAGAGACAGTGTGTGTATGTGAGAGAGAGACAGTCTGTACCTGCTGGGTGGGGGCTGTGGTTGGTGTTGGGGTCGGTGGGGCTTCTAAGGGCAGATGGGTTAATGCTCCGCTCTGGAAGATTCAGCATCCTGTTCAACGCTCAACCTGGCCTGCCCAAAACACAGAGTCCAACTGCACACGCACAACAACACGCACACACGCTCCGCAATACACCACCTAATAAGGACCTTTAGAACAGACTTCAGGTTCTATACCACAGTACCTTACATTTAGAGCTGAGAGTTATACACTCCACCTATGAGAAACTTCCCGTTGTAGATCAGACCGCAGCTCTAGTACCACTAGTAACTACATTTAGAGCTTTAGAGTATATACACTCCAACCTAATGAGAAACTGTAGATCAGAACTCAGTCCCGATACCACAAGTACCGTACAGTTAGAGCTTAGAGTTTATACACTCGACCTAATGAGAAACCTGTTAGAACAGACTCAGTCTATACCACAGTAGTAATACATTAGACGCTTAGAGTGATACAATCCACCTAATGAGAACCTGTAGAACAGGGACTCAGTCTATACCACAGTACCTACATTTAGAGCTTAAGAGTTATACACTCCACCTAATGAGAAACTGTCGAACAGACTCAGTTCTATACCACAGTACCTACATTTACACGCAGCTTAGAACGCGTATACCACCCCCCTCTCACCTAATTAGAACCAGGTAGAACAGACTCAGTCTATACCACAATACCTACATTTTAGAGCTTAGATGTTAATACAATCCACCTAATGAGAGAAACTGTAGATCAGACTCAGTTCACACTATACCACAATCACTACATTTTTTTTTTTTTTTTTAGAGCTTAAGTTATACACTCCACCTAATGAGAACCTGTAGAACCGACTCAGTCTATACCACAGTACCCTACCTTTAGAGCTTAGAGTTATACACTCCACCTAATGAGAACCTGTTAGAACAGGACTCAGTCCTATATAACCACAGTACCTACATTTAGAGACTTAGAGTTATACACGCCACCCTAAAATGAGAGAACCTGTAGAAACTGTGACTCTAACATGTTATGTGGGATGTAAGAATTCTTGCACCTGTAAAGCGTGATGGACTGGCTCTCTTCATCCTCTTTTTCTAGACCTAAGCGTAATGCTAAACCGCTCTCTCAGCGCCTCCTGCCTGGCTGTAGAGGAGATAGAGAGATAGTCCTGAAGGCCACACCACCCCGTCCTGCGCAGAGAGAGGGAGAGGGAGAGAGACGAGAGAGAGAGCTTGAATTCTCTTGTGGCAGAGTGCTAGCTCACGTCTCTAGGCATTTACCACAGTTTAAAAAAGCTGCAATTTGTTCCACACTGAGTCATTCATCACCATCCATCATCATCCTGCACCACCGCCACTGGCAGAGCCATCCGACAGAATTCTGCTGAATCACACCTGCTGCCCAAGCAAACCTCGATCCAGCAAAATAATCGAGCTGGCAAAAGCGCTCCACGGCTACGCTAACATGCCTTAGTCCGTCGTTTATAGATTAACACCTGCATCAACACCGTGTCAGGAACCCACATTAAACAGTGAGTGTCCAGTAGAGGACACTGAACATCTCCACATGGCTGGAGGCCAGGGGGTGTGCAGCAGTGCGCTACAGAAACGGATGGCGTATATAAACTGTCCTATGGTACAGAGGGTGTATTCCTGTGTGCGCACCTTTGATTAATGGGACCTATTACATACATGTAAACATCCGAAAAAATAAATCTGCAGCACTATTCACCTCAGTCTTAATCGCATTGGGCGACAGGAGCTCCTCCTCTCCTCTTGGACAGACCTGAAGCAGAGTCCATTGCGGTTAAACTTCAGAAACCGAGAGGCAGAACGCTCATTCTGACAGACTGTAATACACTACAGAAGCTTATGGGGCGAATTATGATACCACACGCTCTATTCATGACAGACTGGTAATTACACTACAGGAAGGTTGTAGGGCGATATGACCCAAACGCTCATTCTGACAGACTGTAATACACTACAGGAAGTGCTAGGGGGCGATATGACCCACACGCTCATTCTGCCAGGACTGTAATACACTACAGTAAGCCGTAGGGCGGGATAGATAATGATTTCTATTGGTCCATTTGAACAGTGCCTCTGTAAATGTTCCAATGATCCACATGTAGTGTTGGTGGGCGTGCGACCTGCTCCTGAGGGCGTGGTCTGTAGGGTGAACCTCTCGTGAGGATGGTGGTCTGCCAGAGAGGAAAGAGCTGGTCCCTCTGTGGTGAGCAGACCCCCTATTCCATACAACACAGCTGAGCAGCGGCCTCGTTTTACCACCAGCTACAACGTACACAGCAAAACTAAAAGCATGAACCCAACAGCCTCAGGTGTTGCCTGAACACAACCAGGCACCAGCCAATGTTATACGGTCTGAGGGACCACTGAGAGGAAGCGGCAAACCCAGAGGTTTCAAAGATCATCCAGAGCTTCATAAATAAAGATAAAGAAACACGAGGGCAGCTTCTAAACGGCCATTTCCAGTTTATTTAAGCGCTGATCCTATGTGGACATGGGAAGCCGAGTACAACCCAGCTGGAGTTTAGCTTCCAGGTTCCCGGAACTGACCGGACCGGACGTTTCTCCTGTTTCATTGTTCAATCAGGTTACGACAGACTGTCCCCAAGTCCTGCAGCGGCAGAGCTAGCCCCATGGGCATCACACTAACCACCACCATGTTCCACTGTCGGTAATGAATGTTCTAACTGGGGGAATGCGGTGTTGGATCCCGCATGTATCCCAGACGTTCCTGGGGGTCTCTCTGGATGGTTTGCTCTGTGTAATTAGTAGAATGACCCTTTGGGTTAGTGTCAGCCAGAAGGTCCTTACCCTTGGAGTCTTCCCACGGAGGCCAATCTCTGTCCAGCGTCTTTCTTAAAGTGGAGTCGGGTAAATGAAACTTGACCTGGGGGCTGTATCTGCTACTGAATGAATTGTCCTGGGTATCTGTCTGTGACGCTCCTGGAGTGACGCTGGAAATGTTTTAAGGCCAGCCATTTTACTGGAGGTTCTATGGAGTCATGTTCCAGATTCTCAGCAATTCTCCCTGACTTAAGAACTTCTAGCTACTTCCCATTACCAGGGTGTTTTTTTTTTTTTTCTCTTTTTCTTGGGGCAGGTTCTAGTTACAGCGTATGGTTGTGCGGCAGGTCTGGCAGGGATCATGGTCTGGGTGTGGCATGGGGGGAGGAGCAAGCTGAAACTGCAACTTACCTTTCAGTGAATGAAATCTCATTTAAAGAGCGTTTCTGTGGTCTAACTGTGGTTCGTAATTGGGTTTTCTAGAGGTCTGAATGAGCTGTAAACTGTTACTACCGCGAACCCTTACTGGGCACCCAACCCACGTCACCTCGTGAGGTGTTCAGCGGCCGGCCGCTCCCCGTCTTCTTGGAGTCCGAAGCGCACCGTATATGGGCGCGGTATACTTGCGGATCTCCTCCTACTCTCTGCGGATCACGTCCTCGCTCATCTCGTCAGAGGTGGCATGAGCGTCCTGCCCTCAGCCTTCTTGTTTCACACGTGACACGCCCCGTCTACCTCCCGCCGGGTCACCTCTGTTGGTCCAGTGTGGGAGCCACCCCTCTGCACGCACTCGGACAACGCAGCGCAGGACATGGCGGCTCCAGCATATCGGACGAGCCTCCTACCACCGGTCCAGCAGGGGGAGCAGGCTGGGTGTGGTGGGGGAAGGGGGCGTTCGGATGCTGGCCGGGGGGAGGAGCTCGGGGTACCTGCCACCACCCCTGGGCACCACAGGGTCTCAGACTCCAGGCACTGGTTTTTCTGAAGGTCGCTTCTGTCCCACGCTGGACACGACGTGCAGTGAACCTTCACAAGGTAGAAGTACAACAGTGAATACGTCGTATGAGGCGGCTCTGCCGAGAGTCCTGAGCGACCCGTTATACCACCGCAGTAAGCTTTAGCGCGGACCTGCTGGAGTCCCTCAGGCATGCGAGCAGAGCTTAGCGCTGTATTCATAGACATGCTAACAAAACATCATGACGTTCTCCTTCCGATGTCTGACTTCACCCTCGCCCTCCCTTACCTTTCCTGAAGCTTGTAGACACCGGTATAAGCTGCTACAGCGCATAGGAATGATTGTCAGAGGCTGGATCGAACAGGGCGAGGGTTAGTAGACCCAGTCCTCTCAGGGCCCCTTCTGTAAGTCGGCGCACGATGCAAGCGGCCTGTGTCGCCATGCCTACCAGAGCCATGAATATCAAGGAACTCGTCCTCGGCGGACACACTCGCGCACAGCTGCCGGCACGTCATCGCCTACCCTGCTGGACGAAAGCGGCATAAAGTTCCACAGCATGTTCGGGCCCTCTGCAGGACACGGTACAGCTGCAGCTCCCCAACAGACCCGGGGCCATCAAGACCGACATTGCTAGAGGGGGAGGGGGGGGAGAGAGAGGAGAAGAGACGAAAGAGAGAGGAGAGGAGAGAAGAGAGGAGAGAGGTTGAACCACACAACCATGTGGTCGTACGATACAGGCTGAAGGGTTGCCCATGTCTGCAACACAAGTATAGACTTATATTTGATTATCCCCACAGGGAACCTACAACCCATGCTGGAAGATGGAAAATCTGGAAGAAACCTGGAAAACACTCTAAGGTCTCTTTGGGGGGACTATTATGACCCTCACACGACGCCCTGCAGCATGTAATCCCTCCACCATGAATGGAGTTTAAGGCTGAGATCTTCCTCCACACTAATCATATAAACAGCGTCATCAGACCATCAGGCAGCAGTATTTCAGAACCACCTCCTGTAAGGAACTTCCTGTGAGTGGAGCTTTTAGAGGAGACCGTCTGGTTACCTTCACCACCACTGAGGAACAGTTCTGACGCTGGTACGCTTATCTAGAAACACAATGTTTCACACCAAAACCAATCTGTTTGACGTCTTAGAAAATAATTAATAATAATAATAATAATAAATTTATACTTATTATTATTATTATGTAGAACATTTGTGATCATTGGTGGACTTGCGCCCTTTAAACTGACAGATCCACCGTCCACCACCTTAGGGTCTATTACATCAAGACGCTAACAAACACATGAACACCCCCCAACAAAACATACAAACAAACAAACAACAAACACCAGCCCATGGTGGGCAGCGCGCGTGCTGGAGTGCACACGCCACCCCGAAACCTACACACATGCCGAGATAGTAACGGAGTTAGCCCTTCCGAACCGGCGCGCGCCCCTTCCAGTTTCACCACCGCGGGTGTACTTTGCACATGACCTGCTTCGCGCTCCATCGCCGGTCCTCCGTCACGGCTGTAGCTCACCGTGTGTGTGTGTGTAATAGTGATGTGGGTCCCCCGCGCGGCGCTCCTGCAGAGCGTTTCTGTCACGCGCTGCGCGCGCGCGTTGAGAGAGGGATATTCCGTTCCACGTTGGCTGCTTGCCGCTCCTCGTCACGCCCCACGCGGGCTGCCTGACGCAAATCCCGCGTGTGGGGGCAGCCCAGAGCGCACGAGTCGAAGGAGGAGGAAGGGGCCACTGTGCACAATTTATGGATCACCATTAATTAACATCTCAGACCTTCACTAACACTCCAATCACCTTGTTCACTACTAACCACTCCCATCACCAGTTTACTACTAACACTCCATCACCTGTTTCACTACTAACACTCCAGCCACCCTGATCCACTACTAATACCACTCCTCACCTGTTTCACTACTAACCTCCATCCCCTGTTCACTACTAACACTCCATCACCTGTTCACTACTAACACTGACTCAACCTCGTTCACTACTACCCTGCCATCACTGTTTTCACTACTAACACTCCATCACCTGTTCACTACTAACACTCCATCACCTGTTTCACTACACTAACACTGTTCCTCTAAACTTCACATGTTTCACTACTAGCACTCCATCACCTGTTCACTACTAACACCATCCATCACCTGTTCACTACTACACTCCATCATCTGTTCACTACTAAACACTCCATCACCTGTTCACTACTACACTGGACTAACCTGTTTCACTACTAACACTCCATCACCTGTTCACTACTAACAACTCCATCACCCCTGTTCACTACCTAACACTCCACCACCTGCTGTCACTACTAACACTGACTAACCATGTTAATTCACTACTAACACTCCATCACCTGTTCAACTTACTCACACTACCATCACCTGTTCACTACTAGCACTCCATCACTCTGTTCACTACTAACACTCCAGTCATACTGTTCACTACTAACACTCCATCACCTGTTCACTACTAACACTCCATCACCTGTTTCACTACTAACACTCCATCATCTGTTTCACTACTAAACACTCCATCATCTGTTTCACTACTAACACTCCATCACCTGTTTCACTACTAACACTCCATCACCTGTTCACTACTAACACTCCATCATCTGTTCACTACTAACACTCCATCACCTGTTCACTACAAACACTCCATCATCTGTTCACTACTAACACGTCCATCATCTGTTCACTACACTAACACTCCATCACCTGTTCACTACTAGCACTCCATCATCTGTTCACTACTACTAACACTCCATCACCTGTTTCACTACGTTAACACTCCCATCACCTGTTCACTACTAACACTCCCATCACCTGTTCACTACTAACACTCCATCACCTGTTCACTACTAGCACTCAATCGACCTGTTCACTACTTAACTACTCCATCACCCTGTTCACTACTAACCGTCCCAATCATCATGGTACATACTACTAACACTCCATCACCTGTTCACTACTAACACTCCATCATCTTTGTGTACTACTACTCAACACTCCATCACCTGTTTCACTACTAACACTCCATCACCTGTTCACTACTAACACTCCACACCTGTTCACTACTAACTAGAGTTTAGTGTTGACATATTCACTGTTATAAAGCTGTTTATCCACATACACCCTGCACAAACTAGAACCCAAACAGGAAGCAACCGAACCTACGGTTCTAACGTTCCACCTGCTCGAGACACAGAACCATTATAATATCAGTGATTAACCATTCTGCTCATTCTATGTCACTCTAAAGCAGCTAACTAGGCTAATCAGCTAGCTAGCTAACTTACTTGCTGATTAGCTTATTGGCTCTTATGAATCTGCATACTGTTCTACTCCCCACACACACAATCACACACGTCTACATGTACCCAAGACCGTGTGTGGGAGCAACCAAACCCAGCTTTTGTTTTCCTCTGTCGAGTGCTAATATGAGCAGAAACACTCGCTCTGCGGATGTTAGCATAAGCGCTAACAGCGTTAGCGTCTCCTAGCCCGTCTCCTGATGTAGTAATGCTCTCTACAGAGTAATAACTCTACACATACGGATCAGGAACATCCATCCACCCCATCCTAGTTTGTACACTCTGGAGCTCTTACTGGGTATCATAGTGCCTGGTGGGAGCTTCATCTCCATCTGGAGAGTAAAGAGATCACTTACACGGGGGGTCTAGCTTCAGCTGCTAACGTTAGCAAACACAGAGGATCCCCAGTGAGGCTCATACAGCAGCTCTACCTGGCGTTTTAGGAAGCTGTGGAGAACGAAAACTGAAGTAAATCATCTCTTACATGCCTCCTGCGAATATTAGACATCACAGCCTCAAACACAGCGTAATCTGACGGTTATTGACGATGTTTAATCTGTTATGGATTTATTGTAGCTCTATTTATAGATTGTAATTCTAACTGGGCGTGGGTTACACACCTGAAGTGTCCTGAAGCTCTTTGTCTATAAACCATAAGGATTCGTTGCTATGAAAGAATAAGTCACACCCTTCTCCTTCGTTGTTATGATGGGATCATTGTTGGTGATTTTTGACAGGCATGACCGCAACCCTGGACATGACCAAACACGGAATAGGACCAGGGAGACGGAGGGAGTCACGAAATGAGAGAAATGAGAGAAATGAGAGAAAGAACAAGATTCTTTTAATGCTCTGAGCCTATCAGGGTGAGTCAGGCATCCCAACCTACGCACACCGCCTACGCCCTGTCACCTACACAGATGTGCTCTCTCTCTCTCTCTGTACTCTCTCTCTCTCTCTCTTTCTCTCTCTCTCCTTGTTTTCCTCGTCCGTGTGCGTGAGCCCTGGGCACACCGTGCGTTTATGTTTATGATGTGGTGCACATATGTCACCAGGCTGGAGATCCATCCCTGCTGAGCAGCAACCAGCGCTACACTGCCTCAGTCGTTTTGCAGCGGCTGCTGTTATTCCAGCATGTGCATGGAGGCCACGCTCACCGGGTGACTCAACCGACATCATTTAACATCTTTAACGCACCTCAGGACAAGACGCACGCATCATTCAAAGGGCAGGAAATGTGACACGCGTCACCTATCTACTCATCTGGCTTCCCTATCTGGGCCCCTTGTGGGGGAGGTGGAGGGAGGCTCGCATGCTTCATACAAATCACGATATGCAGATAGAGGAGTCGCAGTTCCAGGAGTGAGCTGGAGTGCTGTATACTACTGAAGGGTAGTAGATCTCCAGAAATGGGTTAGTGCTATATACTACTGAAGAGCAGTAGATCTCCAGAAATGGGTTAGTGCTAAATACTACTGAAGGGTAGTAGATCTCCAGAAATGGGTTAGTGCTAAATACTACTGAAGGGTAGTAGATCTCCAGAAATGGGTTAGTGCTAAATGCTACTGAAGGGCAGTAGATCTCCAGAAATGGGTTAATACTATATAGTATTGAAGGGTAGTAGATTCCCAGAAATGGGTTAGTGTTATATACTACTGAAGGGCAGTAGATCTCCAGAAATGGGTTAGTGCTAAATGCTACTGTAGGGCAGTAGATCTTCATAAATGGGTTAGTGTTATATACTACTGAAGGGCAGTAGATCTCCAGCAATGGGTTAGTGCCTAGATGCTAATGAGAGCAGTAGATCTCCAGAAATGGGTTAGTGCTAAATGCTACTGAAGGGCAGTAGATCTTCATAAATGGGTTAGTGCTAGATGCTAATGAAGAGCAGTAGATCTCCAGAAATGGGTTAGTGCTATATACTACTGAAGGGTAATAGATCTCCAGAAATGGGCTAGTGCTAAATGCTACTGAAGGGCAGTAGATCTCCAGAAATTGGTTAGTGCTAAATGCTAATGAAGAGCAGTAGATCTCCAGAAATGGGTTAATACTATATAGTATTGAAGGGTAGTAGATTCACAGAAATGGGTTAGTGTTATATACTACTGAAGGGCAGTAGATCTCCAGAAATGGGTTAGTGGTAAATGCTACTGAAGGGCAGTAGATCTCCAGAAATGGTTTAGTGCTAAATGCTAATGAAGAGCTGTAGATCTCCAGAAATGGGTTAATATCATATAGTATTGAAGGGTAGTAGATTCCCAGAAATGGGTTAGTGTTATATACTACAGAAGGGCAGTAGATCTCCAGAAATGGGTTAGTGCTAAATGCTACTGTAGGGCAGTAGATCTTCATAAATGGGTTAGTGTTATATACTACTGAAGGGCAGTAGATCTCCAGAAATGGGTTAATACTATATAGTATTGAAGGGTAGTAGATTCCCAGAAATGGGTTAGTGTTATATACTACTGAAGGGCAGTAGATCTTCATAAATGGGTTAGTGTTATATACTACTGAAGGGCAGTAGATCTCCAGAAATGGGTTAGTGCTAGATGCTAATGAAGAGCAGTAGATCTCCAGAAATGGGTTAGTGCTAAATGCTACTGAAGGGCAGTAGATCTTCATAAATGGGTTAGTGCTAGATGCTAATGAAGAGCAGTAGATCTCCAGAAATGGGTTTAGTGCTATATACTACTGAAGGGTAATAGATCTCCCGAATGGGCTAAGTGGCTAAATGCTACTGAAGGGCAGTAGATCTTCATAAATGGGTTAGTGCTAAATGCTAATGAAGAGCAGTAGATCTCCAGAAATGGGTTAATAATATATAGTATTGAAGGGTAGTAGATTCCCAGAAATGGGTTAGTGTTATATACTACTGAAGGGCGGTAGATCTCCAGAAATGGGTTAGTGGTAAATGCTACTGAAGGGCAGTAGATCTCCAGAAATGGTTTAGTGCTAAATGCTAATGAAGAGCTGTAGATCTCCAGAAATGGGTTAATATCATATAGTATTGAAGGGTAGTAGATTCCCAGAAATGGGTTAGTGTTATATACTACAGAAGGGCAGTAGATCTCCAGAAATGGGTTAGTGCTAAATGCTACTGTAGGGCAGTAGATCTTCATAAATGGGTTAGTGTTATATACTACTGAAGGGCAGTAGATCTCCAGAAATGGGTTAATACTATATAGTATTGAAGGGTAGTAGATTCCCAGAAATGGGTTAGTGTTATATACTACTGAAGGGCAGTAGATCTTCATAAATGGGTTAGTGTTATATACTACTGAAGGGCAGTAGATCTCCAGAAATGGGTTAGTGCTAGATGCTAATGAAGAGCAGTAGATCTCCAGAAATGGGTTAGTGCTAAATGCTACTGAAGGGCAGTAGATCTTCATAAATGGGTTAGTGCTAGATGCTAATGAAGAGCAGTAGATCTCCAGAAATGGGTTAGTGCTATATACTACTGAAGGGTAATAGATCTCCAGAAATGGGCTAGTGCTAAATGCTACTGAAGGGCAGTAGATCTCCAGAAATTGGTTAGTGCTAAATGCTAATGAAGAGCAGTAGATCTCCAGAAATGGGTTAATACTATATAGTATTGAAGGGGTAGATTAGAAATTCACAGTGTTATCTACTACTGGCATGTAGATTTCCAGAAAAAAAATGAGTTATAGTGTAAATACTACTGAAGGGCAGTAGATCTCCAGAATGGTTTATTGCTTAAATGCTAATGAAGAGTCTGTAGATCTCCGAGAATGTTGTTTAACTATCATAATATTATTGAAAGGGTATTGTAATTCCCAGAAATGGGTTAGTGTTATTTATACTACAGAAGGGCACAGTAATTCTCCAGAATGGTTTACGTGCTAAATGCTACTGAAGGGCGGTAGATCTTCATAAAATGGGTTAGTGTTATATACTACTGAAAAGGGCAGTAGAATCTCCAGAAAATGTGGTAATGAGCTATATATGTATTGAAGGGTAGTAGATTCACCAGAAACGGGTTAGTGTTATATACGACTGAAGGGCAGTAGTTCTCCTGAAATGGGTTTCGTGCTTAGACTTGCTACTGAAGGGCGGTACATAATCTCCAGCTAATTGGGGGCTGAAGCTAAATGGTTTATGGTAAAGAGTAGTAGACATCTCCAGGCGTCCATAAAGAAAGACGGTTGTGTGGGTTTGTGGTGGTGGGAAGTAATCTTTGAGTGGCACTGAAAGAACCTTAACCCCATCCAACACCTATGGGATGAACTAGAATGGAGACCGCGAGCCAGGCCCTCTTGTCGAGCATGAGTATCTGACCTTACAAGTGCTGTTCTGGATGAATGGTGTCAATCATTTCCAGAGACACGCTCACTCCCGACAATCTTACAAAAAAGGGGTCTGTGGACAGAGCGACATATTCCACACACTGGCTATGACATCCGCTGCGCTGCTTGTAGCAGTCATCGTGTTTTCAGTGACATAGGCCTCTGGGAGACTCTCCAACATTTCTGTACTGTATATCTCAGATTAGTAGGCAACTTTGCATGGCTCGGTGCTAGAACGCAGCGGCTGACCTTCTCTGACCCATATGTGTGTAGGCGAGGGAACAGCGAGAGAGAGACACCCAGCCTTGACAGCAGTGCTTCTCTCATTAGCTTATACATTTTCTACCCGCTTTCTATCTTAGATCCGTTTACTGCTCCACACTCCCAATCTACTAGCCTCTAGTGGAATTCAGCTCCAGCTACTTCCTGGAGATCTACTAGCCTCCAGTGGAGTTTAGCTCCAATCAGTTTCTGGAGATCTACTTATCTTCAGTAGAGTTTAAAGTCAAACCATTTCTGGAGATCTGCTAGCCTCCGGTAGAGTTTAGCTCCATCCAATTTCTGGAGATCTGCTAGCCTCCAGTAGAGTTTACCTATGAGTCACTTCAAGAGATCTACCAGACTCTGGTAGAGTTTAGCAACAAACAAGTTCCAGAGATCTATATTCCTCTAGTGGAATTCAGCGACAGCCACTTTGTGGAGATCTACTAACCTCCAGTAAAGATTAGCTCCAATGCATTTCTAGAGATCTATTCATCTTCAGTAGAGTTTAAAGCCAAACCATTTCTGGAGATCTGCTAGCCTCCAGTAGAGTATACCTGCGAGTCATTTCAGAAGATCTACCAGACTCTGGTAGAGATTCTTCAACAATTTCCAGAGACCTACTAGCCTCCAGTGGAGTTTAGCTCCAATTACTCTGGAACACTTCAAAGCATCTGAAAGGCCTGCATGTAGAGGTTTGGAACCTGAGAAAGAAAGAAAGGGAAGTCAAATGTGTAGAGATGAAGGAATCTGGGGGTAAAGGAGTGATCAAACGATTGCACGTGGTTTGGAGGTGGAGCACGTGACCGCCCAACCTCATTTCCTGTGGTAATTACTGTGCATAGATTTTTCTGATGTTTAAGCTATTCAGGACTCTTGAGAGTAGGCTCCTCCCACTGCTCCGCCTACTCATCCCCACAAAACCCTGACACAGCGAATCCCAAAAAAGCTACACACCATTTACTGCCGACAGAAGCCAAAAAAAAAAGTGCCTCAACATTAAAGTGACTTTTATATTCATGTATTATTTACAGTATAAACATCCAAAACCTGAACCCTTCCCCCCCAGACATTCCGTCCCGCAGGCTCCTTACTCACGGACCGCTGACCATTTTGGGCAGATAGGCTCAAAGCTGAAAGAGCGACCTTATAGCAGAAGGAGGAAACGTCTCTGAAGGGGAATTCCAAGTGGTTAGCATGGAAAACGTGAAAACAGTCATCTGTCATCTTGAAACGTGAACGTTAACTAGCCTTTAGCTTGTCGTTATCCCGAGTGGTTTGCTATGGAACTCTTTGTTCCATGGATACGAGTCAGAAATGTTCCCAGTGATGGTGAAGGTAACCAGACGTCCCCTCTAAAAGCTCCCATAAGAGATCATTAATGTCAATGAGATTCTACAGTGGAGCATTTCTATTGGTCCATTCATTATACAACATTCCCAGAGTCTAAAGACCATCAGGGTTTTTTGGGAAAATTGGAACATGCATCCGATTACTTCCCTGAATTCTCCATGCTCATTGCTTCTTACGCAAGAGCCCAACACCGGTAAAGGCTGCACCACACTCCTCTTAGCCAGCGGAATGGTTATAGAGGCAGACCTCACACTGCCAAGCTCACTCCTGTGGCTTCACTGAGGCAGCAGGCCAACGGGGTCGACACCACAGGCCCACAGACCCTCCGGAGAAACTTTTCCATGACCTGGATGGTAGCACCAGCCCCGTTTAGGCTGAAAACCCCTCGGCCTGGGAAAAACATGACATTCCCGCATTCCTTCACAAGTTATTTTTACCCTGCAGTTTTGCACAAAGCAACCACACATGGAGCTCGTTCCAGGCCGGACTTTGTCCGAGAGCTTGAACTTCGGAGGCCGACTGCATCAGCCGTGTTCTGCGGAAGCACAAGCGTGAGAAATCCACAACAGCAAAAATCCCGCTCAAAAATTCCTTGGAAACACTGGATTCCCAAAACCTTTGGTGTTCGCCTCCCACTCGTAGTGAGTCAGGTGTTTCACATACTAGGATTTCCCAGCACTCTGGATAACGTGGCCAAGTATGACTTTGTATTATCGTAATTCAGATCTGGGTTATGGGAACAGTCGGATAAACAGTGTTAGGTTGGTCTATAAACATCAATCCTGAAAATCCAAAGAGAAACAAAACCTGCCATCAGACGCATCAACGTCTCCAAAAGCGCCATGCTAACTAGCCTTTAGGTTGTTGTTGTGTGCTAACTAGCCTTTAGGAGGTTGTTGTTGTGTGCTAACTAGCCTTTAGGTTGTTGTTGTGTGCTAACTAGCCTTTAGGAGGTTGTTGTTGTGTGCTAGCTAGCATTTAGGAGGTTGTTGTTGTGTGCTAGCTAGCCTTTAGGAGGTTGTTGTTGTGTGCTAGCTAGCATTTAGGAGGTTGTTGTTGTGTGCTAGCTAGCCTTTAGGAGGTTGTTGATTGTGTGCTAACTAGCATTTAGGAGGTTGTTGTTGTGTGCTAGCTAGCCTTTAGGAGGTTGTTGTTGTGTGCTAACTAGCCTTTAGGAGGTTGTTCTTGTGTGCTAACTAGCATTTAGGAGGTTGTTGTTGTGTACTAACTAGCCTTTAGGTTGTTGCTGTGTGCTAACTAACCTGTAGGAGGTTGTTGTTTGTGCTAACTAGCCTTTAGGAGGTTGTTGTTGTGTGCTAACTAGCCTTTATGTTGTTGTTGTGTGCTAACTAGCCTTTAGGAGGTTGTTGTTGTGTGCTAACTAACCTTTAGGTTGTTGTTTGTATTAACTAGCCTTTAGGAGGTTGTTGTTGTACACTAACTAGCCTTTAGGTTGTTGTTGTGTGCTAACTAGCCTTTAGGTTGTTGTTGTGTGCTAACTAGCCTTTAGGTTGTTGTTGTTGTGTGCTAACTAGCCTTTAGGAGGTTGTTGTTGTGTGCTAGCTAGCCTTTAGGAGGTTGTTGTTTGTGTGCTAACTAGCATTTAGGAGGTTGTTGTTGTGTGCTAGCTAGCCTTTAGGAGGTTGTTGATTGTGTGCTAACTAGCCTTTAGGAGGTTGTTGTTGTGTGCTAACTAGCCTTTAGGAGGTTGTTCTTGTGTGCTAACTAGCATTTAGGAGGTTGTTGTTGTGTACTAACTAGCCTTTAGGTTGTTGCTGTGTGCTAACTAACCTGTAGGAGATTGTTGTTGTGTGCTAACTAACCTGTAGGAGGTTGTTGTTGTGTGCTAACTAACCTGTAGGAGGTTGTTGTTTGTGCTAGCTAGCCTTTAGGAGGTTGTTGTTGTGTACTAACTAGCCTTTAGGAGGTTGTTCTTGTGTGCTAACTAACCTGTAGGAGGTTGTTGTTGTGTGCTAACTAACCTGTAGGAGGTTGTTGCTGTGTGCTAACTAACCTGGAGGAGTTTGTTGTTGTGTACTAACTAGCCTTTAGGAGGTTGTTGTTGTATGCTAACTAGCCTTTAGGAGGTTGTTGTTGTGTGCTAACTAGCCTTTATGTTGTTGTTGTGTGCTAACTAACCTTTAGGAGGTTGTTGTTGTGTGCTAACTAACCTTTAGGTTGTTGTTTGTACTAACTAGCCTTTATGTTGTTGTTGTGTGCTAACTAGCCTTTAGGAGGTTGTTGTTGTGTGCTAACTAACCTGTAGGAGGTTGTTGCTGTGTGCTAACTAACCTGTAGGAGGTTGTTGTTGTGTACTAACTAGCCTTTAGGAGGTTGTTGTTGTATGCTAACTAGCCTTTAGGAGGTTGTTGTTGTGCGCTAACTAACCTTTAGGAGGTTGTTGTTGTGTGCTAACTAACCTTTAGGTTGTTGTTTGTACTAACTAGCCTTTATGTTGTTGTTGTGTGCTAACTAGCCTTTAGGAGGTTGTTGTTGTGTGCTAACTAACCTTTAGGTTGTTGTTTGTACTAACTAGCCTTTATGTTGTTGTTGTGTGCTAACTAGCCTTTAGGAGGTTGTTGTTGTGTACCTACTAGCCTTTAGGTTGTTGTTGTGTGCTAACTAGCGTTTTGGTTTTTGTATGCTCCTCCGCCTTTAAGATGTGTTATCCGATGAGGGATTTCCTAGTCTTTAAACTCCAGAGAAGACTGAGAGCCCAGTAAACAGGAGAACTGGATTTCTGATTTTGGTCACAGTGTTTATGTATCTAACTGAACAGGAAATCCTTCTAAAAGGATGAAACTTCAGACTAAAGTCTTTCTGTCTATACATCATCACAGTCACACAGATGTACACTCAAGCCGCTGTGCTTTACTTTGTGGAATTATTATTTAATTATTGTGAATTTTACTTCCATAAACATCAGGTTTATAATACGATCCCTGGTGCTGAATGGTCCCTTCACATTTCCTGCTCCAGTGCTGCCCCCTGCTGTCCGAGTTTCATACAGCCAGCAAGGCAACACAAGACGTGCACTTCAACATGGAGGTCACATGACACTGCTGTACTGTAGCTTACTGTGGAACCAGCACCAATAATTCCAGTTTAAAACACGCTGATCATGTGATTCCTGTGTTTATAAGACGAAGATCCTAGGAGTTAAAAGAGATTAGCTGTATGGGATTTGATCACTGGATCAGCCGGTAGACCAGCCCAAACAGAGGACGAGCTATTATCCATGACCTACACACAAAGGCATGTACCTATAATCGTGAGGAAGAGCAGCTTTACAGAACTGAAAAATCCCTTACAGGTCATACAGTCCTGCTCTACAGGTTCTCATTAGGGCGAGTGTATAACTCTAAGCTCTAAATGTAGGTACTGTGGTATAGACTGAGTCTGATCTACAGTTTCTCATTAGGTGGAGTGTATAACTCTAAGCTCTAAATGTAGGTACTGGGGTATAGACTGAGTCTGTTCTACAGTTTCTCATTAGGTGGAGTGTATAACTCTAAGCTCTAAATGTAGGTACTGTGGTATAGACTGAGTCTGTTCTACAGTTTCTCATTAGGTGGAGTGTATAACACTAAGCTCTAAATGTAGGTACTGTGGTATAGACTGAGTCTGTTCTCAGTTGGTGTTCTGTAAAGCTGGTTTAGCCTCACAAAGCTAAGGTAGATGAACAGGTTTGTGGGCGGAGCATGGAGAGGTCACTTCACGGTTACGAGTCTACGCCCCGTTCTGTGTTTATGATCCGTATGTACAGGTTCATCATCATCGCTTGATTAAAGCCGGGTGGGCGGAGAAGGTCGCCTGCGGCCTGTGTGGGGCAGCCAGTGGTGCTGCTCAGTCCTCCATGGACCCCCTGTCCGGCAGGGAGTGTGTGCCGCTGGGAGAGTCTTCCGGCTGGGCAGCACTAACAGGACTCGTGGGGGATGTCTCCTCATCCCGGGAGTCTGGAGAGGGCTCATTTACGTCCTGGACAGACACACAGAGAGAGGGGGTCACTGTTTGTGGGGGTTAATGGAGCAGTGGAAAGTATCAGCATCATTCCGGAAATATAAATATAAATATATGATTTAATAAACACATCCAGTTATTTATTATTAAATATACAATCATTATTTAACATGCGTAATATCAGATACAGTCTGAACATGTGGAGATAAAGCCCAGGGACACGGTTAACTGCAGCATGCGTTCAGATTCCTGATCACCTGGGGTCACGGGTCCGGTTACATGCACGGTCCGATGACAGATTAATGAGGTTTGATGCGACACGGCCGTATCTCGAGAATCTGCTAGCCCAAAATGGATCAGTGGAACCAGACTGTTCTAGGTCACGTGGGGTCAGTTCTTTTAGCCCATTGAAACACAAAGCAAAGAAGAACGGGCCTTTTTAAATTATAAAAAACTGAAAACGACAAAAACAGATCTGGGGTTGGGTTCTGGTGGCAGCCACATGCACGCTAATCTGCTGTTAGCTATAAAACCTAAACCTTCAGCTTCTCGGTTAGAGCACTCGTTCTCCTACGTCTATGGAATAGATGACTCCGTGTTCCAGTGTAGACCCTGCGTCTCATTATTCAGATTAGTGAAGTACGGTTCTCTCCAAAGCGATAACTTGTAGACCCTGAGTCTTATATACTAACATACGCAGTATTTTAATAAACATACAAAAACTAATAATCAAAAACGACAGAAACGAAGATACAGGGGGTTCCACAATATGGGGTGTACCGCGTTGTGTGGTGTTCCACGATACGAGGTGTTTCGCGTTGTGTGGTGTTCTGTGATACAAGGTGTTCCGTGATACAGGGTGTTCCACAATATGGGGTGTACCGCGTTGTGTGGTGTTCCGCCATACGGGGTGTTCCGCCATACGGGGTGTTCCGCCATACGGGGTGTTCCGCCATACGGGGTGTTCCGCCATACGGGGTGTTCCGCCATACGGGGTGTTCCGCGATACGGGGTGTCCTATGTTGTGTTGTGTTCCGTCATACGGGGTGTTCCGTCATACAGGGTGTTCTGTCGGTGTTCCGTGATACGGGGTGTTCCATGTTGTATGGTGTTCCATGTTGTGTGGTGTTCCGTGATACGGGGTGTTCCGCGATACGGGGTGTTCCGCGATACGGGGTCTTCCGCGATACGGGGTCTTCCGCGATACGGGGTCTTCCGCGATACGGGGTCTTCCGCGATACGGGGTCTTCCGCGATACGGGGTCTTCCGTGACCTGGGTGTTCTGCGATGCAGGGTTTTTTTCAGAGCTCCTGAGCTGTAAGACAGGTACGACAGGTTTCTGAGATTCTACACTGCCCCTGTTATTTACCTACAGTCGTCTAGAACCTCACTACCCAGCGTACATCCAGCTCAGTGATGTTTACTGTGCAAAGACTCCAGACTCCGGTCATGTGTGACCTACAACCCTCTACGGAGCATGACCCCGACACCACCACCCTCCACTCACTACCAACCAGAAGTCCCAAACACTGCCCGTATTCAGCGCCACATGGCTGGAGTTTGTCTTCAGGGCTTTGGTGTTGAACAGGGGGTGGATCGGAAGCCTATCGGGCAGAGAGCCCAGAAGGCCACCTTCTCCGGTTCCTCCTCGAGTCAGTGCTGACTTGGTTTCGGCTTCATGCGGCTGATGTTTCTCCTTAGCTGTGTTCAGTAAGTAATTCAGCAGTGTTTGTAAAGTTATGAAGACGAAACGTTCAGCGTATTTAATCATAATTCTTATTTTTATTTATTTAGGTCGTGACTGGTTATTGCTAAAATTACATCATTAAAATAAATTTGTTAGTCATTACCTCGGGGACACACTGAATGAGATATAGCAGAGGGGCCCTGAACAAAGCGCAGATAAACCATCAACATCCAATTAATTTTACTCTCCAGTTTTAGAGATTAGAACATCATTTCTGGATTATGATATTCTGCATCAGCGACTCCGAGGTCTCTTTTCCACTGGAGGCTCAAACGGTTCTGAGGGTAACATTCCGGTGGCTTTTCCGCATGCAGCGTTCAGCACAGCGTGCTTAGCTAACCGTACCTGGGGCCACAGAACCGCTCTGTGGTTTTATGTAGCGACGTAGCCATTCGCTAACTGGTCCTGCTTTTATGTCCTACTGCTGCACCATTACAAACCCGGTATACACCACCTGTGTACACCACCTGTATACACCACCTGTATACATCACCTGTATACAACCTGCACTGACTGCCAACATCAATACACCTCATGCACTCCAGCTGCCTATACCACCATCAATGCACGCTCACCACAGAACAGGTCCGTTCGGACTACCAGAAGCTTTACTGACACGAGTTCAGATGATAAAGGCTCGGCTCTGAGAATACGAAGTGGAGCGGCTGATGTTGTACAGCTGTTCTGGAGCTGTAGCTAAAGCTAGCAGGCTTCTCTGTCCTAGCTAACTTAGCTAGCTTCGCTGAAGAGACCCAAACAGTACAGGTTTGATTCTGGTGCTCTGCCATCACCATTACTCACAGTCACAGTGAGAGTATAGTCCACCGAGCAGTGCTGAAGTGATGGAAACCCGAAATAAAACTTCTTCTGTTGTGTTTTAAGCTTTAGCTTGCTAGGCTAACTAAGGCTACGTGAGCGTGCCACGCCTCCTACCGAAGTACAGGGTCGGTTTCAGCGAACTGGTGCTTAAATCACCAATATCTGGTGCTGAAGTGACAGAAAGATAAAACAACACAGTTGTTCTGTGGGGCTCTGAGCTGCCCTCTGCCGGGACACGCTAATGCTAATGTAGTTAGCCGGCTACAGTGTACAGTGCACACGGTACAGGCTCGGTCTCAGCAACTGATTTCAAATAATCCACATTTAGAGGACAAGTAATCTGAGTACAGGTAAGGAGACCCAGTGCCAAACTGAATCAGACACGTTTTGTGCTGGGTGCTGTATGTATAGCAATTAGCTAGTTAGCAGTTAGCGAGCCCTTGGTGTAGTAGTTCCTGTTACTTCCTGGTTCTGGTTTAGCTGCTCAGGAGAAGTCAGCAGAAGCAGCGCCAGCGCGGAATGGTGTAGTATGGCCCTGAGAACCATTTCACTCGACCGTGGAAAGAGCTGTGAAATGTTTTAACGCTGATGAGTTGAATTAAGATGGAGCTAGGCTAGTACATAACAGAATTAGCATTGGACTCTAATTTGCCACCCTTACATTTCTGGTAAAGCAACCCTGGGAACCGGGGTGTCGCTAGTTTGATTCCCCGAACCGACATTAACGACTGGATTGCCTCTGAGAAAGGCACCTAGCCCCCCCGAGTCGCTCCCCGTACGCCGTGGATAGGGCTGCCCACCGCTCCGGGCAAGTGTGCTGGCGGGTCCCTAGTGTGTGCGTTCACTGGAGTGTGTGTGTGTGGGCGATTCACTTCACGGATGGGTTAAACGAGGAAGACAAATACCTCCATCTGTAAAAACACAATCGGCAAGACGTGGCTCAGAGAACCACAGGCCTCGCCTACAACCGAGCACCCCCTAAATATCTGGGTTTGGGATCACGTGTAGAAACAGCAAACCCCACACTCCTCCTTACCTCGTTCCTTCTGAGGGAAGCATGCAACGTGAAGAGAGAACAGGAAAGTCATCCCACTGAATAACTGCACTGTACCATAAACCTCCATAACACATAACAACTGGAGCCGTATCCCCCGGTTACCTGCAGGGGCTGCACCTCAGTGGGTGGCTGTGTCCTCATCATGAGGATCACCTCTTTGATCTGGACCAAGGCGAAGGCCATGGTAACCCATGGTGACACGCTGAAGGCCCAAGCTGGTTTACTCCCATCCTCCTGCTCCTCCTGGTGTTGTGTTTTCCGGGCCGGAAGTTTGGGCTCCTGCCATACAGGGGGGGTCGCAGTCTCCTGATTTTGGACCAGGTCTATGGTGGCTATTGGAACTGGACTGGATGGGACCGGGATGTTCTCTGCAAGCATCTTGTCCTCTGTGTGATGAAGAACAGAGATCAGACATCACCAAAACTCCTCAGTGTCTCTTTATCAGACCAACACCAAAACTCCTCAGTGTCTCTTTATCAGACCAACACTAAAACTCCTCAGTGTCTCTTTACAGAGATCAGACCAACACCAAAACTCCTTAGTGTCTCTTTATAGAGTTCAGACCAACACCAAAACTCCTCAGTGTCTCTTTATAGAGATCAGACCACCACCAAAACTCCTCAGTGTCTCTTTATAGAGATCAGACCAACACCAAAACTCCTCAGTGTCTCTTTATAGAGATCAGACCAACACCAAAACTCCTCAGTGTCTCTTTATAGAGATCAGACCAACACCAAAACTCCTCAGTGTCTCTTTATCAGACCAACACCAAAACTCCTCAGTGTCTCTATACAGAGATCAGACCAACACCAAAACTCCTCAGTGTCTCTTTATAGAGATCAGACCAACACCAAAACTCCTCAGTGTCTCTTTATAGAGATCAGACCATCACCAAAACTCCTCAGTGTCTCTTTATAGAGATCAGACCATCACCAAAACTCCTCAGTGTCTCTTTATAGAGATCAGACCAACACCAAAACTCCTCAGTGTCTCTTTATAGAGATCAGACCATCACCAAAACTCCTCTGTCTTTTTATACAGATCAGACCAACACCAAAACTCCTCAGTGTCTCTTCATAGAGATCAGACCAACACCAAAACTCCTCAGTGTCTCTTTATATACATCAGACCACCACCAAAACTCCTCAGTGTCTCTTTATAGAGATCAGACCAACACCAAAACTCCTCAGTGTCTCTATATAGAGATCAGACCACCACCAAAACTCCTCAGTGTCTCTTTATAGAGATCAGACCAACACCAAAACTCCTCAGTGTCTCTATATAGAGATCAGACCAACACCAAAAATCCTCAGTGTCTCTATATAGAGATCAGACCAACACCAAAAATCCTCAGTGTCTCTTTATATACATCAGACCAACACCAAAACTCCTCAGTGTCTCTTTATATACATCAGACCACCACCAAAACTCCATTACTAGAAATCCTTAGTGTCTCTTTACGGAGATTAGATCATCACCAAAGCTCCAACACTACAACCTTTACTATTTCTTTATGGAACTCATTGCGTGTAGTGCAGGTCATCAAACTCACAAAGTACAGATTATGATTCATTTTCGAGGTCAGACGTCTGATCTGATTCAGTAAAGCTGTCTGTAAATGAAGGTACAAAAAGAAGCAGTGTCCTTATTGTCACCTCTCTCACTAGTAACAGCAGAAACACCATCAGAATGGAGGACTGGATCAGTAGAGGCCCAGAACATGTGGGTTACTAGAACTGTTCTGGTCACAGCCCGGCCAGGAACTCATGATCTTCATCACATCATCATGGTCAAATTAATAAACGTATTAGGTCACATGGTCAGCACACGATAATGACCCAAAACCCGTTTCCTAGTGAAGCAAACAGGAAACTGCATTTAGCTCCGCCCCCAGTGCTTCAGTATGTTAATGAAGATGGACAGAATGATCAGATCTCAGCTCAATACCCTTCCTGTACTCATAATCCACCATACATACTTATTAATGAGGCATCATACAGCATGCATAACATCCTATAGCACTTACGTTTGGTTATCGCCCTTTCAGGAGTTACCCATGTAATACACTTACAGAGGTTAATACCAGGTCATTACAGGGGAAGTGAGGTTTTTAAAAGACGTCATTGATTCATGAATCTCATTACAGTACATTAAACCTTATAGAGCATTAAAAGGGGTCTTTACCGGCTCTAAGAGGAGTGGGATTACAGTACATTAAACCTTATAGAGCATTATAAGGGGTCTTTACCGGCTCTAAGAGGAGTGGGATTACAGTACATTAAACCTTATAGAGCATTATAAGGGGTCTTTACCGGCTCTAAGAGGAGTGGGATTACAGTACATTAAACTTTATAGAGCATTATAAGGGGTCTTTACAGGTGCTAAGAGGAGTGGGATTACAGTACATTAAACCTTATAGAGCATTATAAGGGGTCTTTACCGGCTCTAAGAGGAGTGGGATTACAGTACATTAAACTTTATAGAGCATTATAAGGGGTCTTTACCGGCTCTAAGAGGAGTGGGATTACAGTACATTAAACTTTATAGAGCATTATAAGGGGTCTTTACAGGTGCTAAGAGGAGTGGGATTACAGTACATTAAACCTTATAGAGCATTATAAGGGGTCTTTACAGGTGCTAAGAGGAGTGGGATTACAGTACATTAAACCTTATAGAGCATTAAAAGGGGTCTTCCGGCTCTAAGACCTTATCAGCATTATACCGGCTCTAAGAGGAGTGGGATTACAGTACTTTAAACCTTATAGAGCATTATAAGGGGTCTTTACCGGCTCTAAGAGGAGTGGGATTACAGTACATTAAACTTTATAGAGCATTATAAGGGGTCTTTACAGGTGCTAAGAGGAGTGGGATTACAGTACATTAAACCTTATAGAGCATTATAAGGGGTCTTTACAGGCGCTAAGAGGAGTGGGATTACAGTACATTAAACCTTATAGAGCATTATAAGGGGTCTTTACAGGTGCTAAGAGGAGTGGGATTACAGTACATTAAACCTTATAGAGCATTATAAGGGGTCTTTACAGGCGCTAAGAGGAGTGGGATTACAGTACATTAAACCTTATAGAGCATTATAAGGGGTCTTTACAGGCGCTAAGAGGAGTGGGATTACAGTACATTAAACCTTATAGAGCATTATAAGGGGTCTTTACAGGCGCTAAGAGGAGTGGGATTACAGTACATTAAACCTTATAGAGCATTATAAGGGGTCTTTACCGGCTCTAAGAGGAGTGGGATTACAGTACTTTAAACCTTATAGAGCATTATAAGGGGTCTTTACCGGCTCTAAGAGGAGTGGGATTACAGTACATTAAACCTTATAGAGCATTATAAGGGGTCTTTACCGGCTCTAAGAGGAGTGGGATTACAGTACATTAAACCTTATAGAGCATTATAAGGGGTCTTTACAGGCGCTAAGAGGAGTGGGATTACAGTACATTAAACCTTATAGAGCATTATAAGGGGTCTTTACAGGCGCTAAGAGGAGTGGGATTACAGTACATTAAACCTTATAGAGCATTATAAGGGGTCTTTACCGGCTCTAAGAGGAGTGGGATTACAGTACATTAAACCTTATAGAGCATTATAAGGGGTCTTTACCGGCTCTAAGAGGAGTGGGATTACAGTACATTAAACCTTATAGAGCATTATAAGGGGTCTTTACCGGCTCTAAGAGGAGTGGGATTACAGTACATTAAACCTTATAGAGCATTATAAGGGGTCTTTACAGGCGCTAAGAGGAGTGGGATTACAGTACATTAACCTTATAGAGCATTATAAGGGGTCTTTACCGGCTCTAAGAGGAGTGGGATTACAGTACATTAAACCTTATAGAGCATTATAAGGGGTCTTTACCGGCTCTAAGAGGAGTGGGATTACAGTACTTTAAACCTTATAGAGCATTATAAGGGGTCTTTACCGGCTCTAAGAGGAGTGGGATTACAGTACATTAAACCTTATAGAGCATTATAAGGGGTCTTTACCGGCTCTAAGAGGAGTGGGATTACAGTACATTAAACCTTATAGAGCATTATAAGGGGTCTTTACCGGCTCTAAGAGGAGTGGGATTACAGTACATTAAACCTTATAGAGCATTATAAGGGGTCTTTACAGGCTCTAAGAGGAGTGGGATTACAGTACATTAAACCTTATAGAGCATTATAAGGGGTCTTTACCGGCTCTAAGAAGAGTGGGATTACAGTACATTAAACCTTATAGAGCATTATAAGGGGTCTTTACCGGCTCTAAGAGGAGTGGGATTACAGTACATTAAACCTTATAGAGCATTATAAGGGGTCTTTACCGGCTTTAAGAGGAGTGGGATTACAGTACATTAAACCTTATAGAGCATTATAAGGGGTCTTTACAGGCGCTAAGAGGAGTGGGATTACAGTACATTAACCTTATAGAGCATTATAAGGGGTCTTTACCGGCTGTAACTGAAGTGAGATTGTTTAACTGGTAATACAGGACACCTGCTCTGGAGGGCTTTAATAAGAGTGAGCGTTGTTTAACTGGTAATACAGGACACCTGCTCTGGAGGCTTGAATAAGATGGGCGTGTGAGTCATAGCTGACCTAGTACAACATGCATGCTTATAAAGCTCTTATGAACAGATATTATAGTGCATTATAAAGCTGCATTCCCTGGTTTTATAAAGTGCTGTGCACGTAATTACAAGTAGATGTAAGTAATTACACAAGCTTATGCCTGTATTATAAGGTATTATGTACGCCTTATA
>JAMWET010003248.1:42500-55000 GCA_024036415.1 Prochilodus magdalenae
TGTGAGCTCCTGCCATGGCCTGCTGGCCTTCCTCAGACCCAAGCCTACATGACTCACTCAAAGATCACACAACGTATACGGGCGATACGTCAGTCGGAACAGCCGCTTACGGAACAGGGCTAACAGGCCACCTCCTCAGCGCTAGCGCCCGCTAGCTACGTCTGACATGCATGAGGAAAACAACAGCATCAAGTTGCAGCCTGGGAGGAGGCTGATTCTCTGAGTGTCCTCTGGCTCTGAACCGGAATCTGGCTCAGGTGGTTAAAGTGTAGGGCTGTACAGCTCAGTAGAGAGAGAGAGAGAGAGAGAGAGAGAGAGAGAGAGAGAGCGCAAGAGCGAGAGAGAGAGAGTGAGAGTGAGAGCGAGAGCGAGAGAGCAAGAGAGAGAGAGAGCGAGAGAGAGAGAGAGAGCAAGAGAGAGAGAGCAAGAGAGCGAGAGAGAGAAAGCGAGAGAGAGAGAGAGAGAGAGAGAGAGAGAGAGAGAGAGAGAGCAAGAGAGAGAGAGAGAGAGCGAGAGAGAGAGAGAGAGAGAGAGAGAGAGAGCGAGAGAGAGAGAGAGAGAGAGAGAGAGAGAGAGAGAGAGAGAGCGAGCGAGAGAGAGAGAGAGAGAGAGAGAGAGAGAGAGAGAGAGAGAGAGAGAGAGAGAGAGAGAGAGCAAGAGAGAGAGAGAGAGAGAGAGAGAGAGCGAGCGAGAGAGAGAGCGAGAGAGAGAGAGAGAGAGAGAGAGAGAGCGAGCAAGAGAGAGAGAGAGAGAGAGAGAGAGAGAGAGAGAGAGAGAGAGAGAGAGCGAGAGAGAGAGAGAGAGAGAGAGAGAGAGAGAGAGAGGAGAGAGAGAGAGAGAGAGAGAGAGAGAGAGAGAGAGAGAGAGAGAGAGAGAGAGAGAGAGAGAGAGAGAGAAGAGAGAGAGAGAGAGAGAGAGAGAGAGAGGAGAGAGAGCAAGAGAGAGAGAGAGAGAGAGAGAGAGAGAGAGAGAGAGAGAGAGAGAGAGAGAGTGAGAGAGAGAGAGAGAGAGAGAAAGAGAGTGAGAGTGGGGGGGGGGAAGAGAGAGAGAGAGAGAGAGAGAGAGCAAGAGAGAGAGAGAGAGAGAGAGAGAGAGAGTGAGAGTGGGGGGGGGGAAGAGAGAGCGAGAGAGAGCGAGAGAGAGAGTCTGGTGTACAGTGGTGGGGTGAGACTGACTGACCGTAAAGAGAACAGGCCCTTGTTCTCCTAAACAATGAGACATGTTATCCACCCAACAGCAGCAGCAGGTGATACGCTGAGTTACAGTTCTAACACCAATGAAGACAAACACAGTCTGGTACCAGTGGGCGCTAATGTTAGCTACCTAGCTAACCCAGCTAACCTAGCTAGCGTTAGCTCCTACTGGCATAGCCGAGCTGGTCCTGTGCAGACTCTCGATATGGTCTGTGGGGTCTGTCGGTGGTTCGTGTTGTGAGGTCACGTCTTCGTGTTTCAGTTGTCAGGCGTGTTGGTCAGAATAGGGCTGATGAAGAGAGCTAGCTATGTAGCTAAGGTAAAGCTAATGCTAGCTGTATTAGCTTTAGCTGGACATGTAGATTCGGGTTCATAGCAGGAGACACCCTGTAGTCCAGTCAAGGGTCTCCACACGTTAGCTAGGTGTGCTAGCTATAGCTAGCTAACCTCAGAGCCCACTAACACCACACTGTGTGTTCACTGGTGTCAGACTGTAACTCAGCTTATCAGCTGCAGCCGGTTCCTCCTCTCAGCCCGGAGAAAGATCTAGAATGATAACCGGGTCGTGTTCTGGACTCGATTTGAACTACACTGACCTCAGAGGACTGCCGTGACTACAGTGGAAGGCCTGTTCAACCACAGACCTGACAAGGTAACTGGTCTCACCTGATGTGCCCCACCAACTCGATGAGCTTGTGGCTGGTGAAGTAGGCGGCCAGCTCCGAAACATGGCTCAGGACGGAACACACCCCAAACAGCGTGGTGGTCCCGTTCAGGTCCTCCAGGTGCCAGTAGAGGAATGTGAAGACGAACCCGTAGCCAAATCCCATGAACCAGGCCACAAACAGAACCGTGCTGTAGCGAATGCCACAGAGGAGACGCAGCAGCTCCAGGTAGCGGAACTCCTGGCTACTAGGGGGCTCTGGGCCCTCTGTCCTGTCGGAAGACGACGCACTGCTCTGAGCATCCTGCTGGCTGTCGGTCCCATCGCATTCCTCCAGCCTCCGGATGTCAAACTGGAACTGAGTTGCAACGATCAAAGCCATCGCCATCAGCACTCCGAACACGATGAAGGCGATCCGGTAGTTTCTGTAGTCGAACAGAGCGCAGCCGACTATCCCATCGATGAAGTAGACGACCTGTGTGTGGTCAATCCAGATACCCACAAACAGCATGGCCAAACCCCATCCCAGCGAACCCCACATCCTCTGCAGGCCGTAGCGGTCACGGTGCGAACCCAGATACTGCAGCGTCATCTGAGGAAACATTCACCGAGTCATCATCACTGTAGTTACTACGTAACTCATAGTGGATACCCAATAATTCATAGCGGATGCTGAATAATTCATAGTGGATACCGAATAATTCATAGTAGATACTGAATAATTCATAGTGGATACTGAATAATTCATAGTAGATACTGAATAATTCATAGTAGATACTGAATAATTCATAGCGGATGCTGAATAATTCATAGTAGATACTGAATAATTCATAGCGGATGCTGAATAATTCATAGCAGATACTGAATAATTCATAGTGAATAATTCATAGTATATACTGAATAATTCATAGCAGATACTGAATAATTCATAGTAGATACTGAATCAAAGTCATAGTGGATACCGACTGAATTAATTCATAGTAGATGCTGAATAATTCTGATGCTGAATAATTCATAGTGGATACTGAATAATTCATAGTAGATACTGAATAATTCATAGTGGATACTGAATAATTCATAGTAGATACTGAATAATTCATAGCGGATACTGAATAATTCATAGTGGATACTGAACAATTCATAGTAGATACTGAATAATTCATAGTAGATACTGAATAATTCATAGTGGATACTGAATAATTCATAGTGGATACTGAATAATTCATAGTGGATACTGAATAATTAATAGCAGCTACTGAATAATTCATAGTAGATACTGAATAATTCATAGTGGATATTGAATAATTCATAGTGGATAGCTAATAATTCATAGCGGATAGCTAATAATTCATAGTAGATACTGAATAATTCATAGTAGAATTACTGAAATAGATTTTCAATAGTGGATAGTAGATACTGAATAATTCATTATGCGGCTAACTGCGAAATAATTATTCATAGCGGATACTGAATAATTCATAGTAGATACTGAATAATTCATAGTGGATACTGAATAATTCATAGTGGATACTGAATAATTCATAGCGGATACTGAATAATTCATAGTAGATACTGAATAATTCATAGTGGATACTGAATAATTCATAGCGGATACTGAATAATTCATAGCGGATACTGAATAATTCATAGCGGATACTGAATAATTCATAGTAGATACTGAATAATTCATAGTAGATACTGAATAATTCATAGTGGATACTGAATAATTCATAGCAGCTACTGAATAATTCATAGCGGATACTGAATAATTCATAGTGGATACTGAATAATTCATAGTAGATACTGAATAATTCACAGTAGATACTGAATAATTCATAGCGGATACTGAATAATTCATAGTAGATACTGAATAATTCATAGTGGGTACTGAATAATTCATAGCGGGTACTGAATAATTCATAGCGGATACTAAATTCATAGCGGATACTGAATAATTCATAGCGGATACTAAATAATTCATAGCGGATACTGAATAATTCATAGCGGATACTGAATAATTCATAGTAGATACTGAATAATTCATAGCGGATGCTGAAAAATACGCAAGAGTACCGTGTCTACGATCGTGACTGCGGGTGCGCTGAAGAACTCCCCGATAATGATGACCAGCAGGATGAGGAGGAAGATGGCCTCCACCTGATCAAGGTTGTATTCAATCACATATTCAGGTGGTTTGGAGGTGGTGGTGGAGGGAGGTGATGGAGAGGTGGTGGTGGGAGGTGACGGAGAGGTGGTGGTGTTGAGAGGTCGTGGACGTGTGGAGGTAAGGCTCACAGTGGTGCTGGGCTGAGGATGTGTGGTAGAGTTCAGGTTCTGTTCAGGTTGTGATGCATTAGCCTGTCCAGCAGAACCCACGCTAATGCTACCGTTAGCATCTCGTTTGAAGCGGTGCTGAGAACTGTAGTCCAGTTCCCTAATGGAAGACAACAGAGACAAACTGTCGGGGTGTCCACTCAGATCTCGCCTCTGCCTGGTGTGATTGGCTGAGGCGTTAAAGGACAGGGCTGTGCCATTCCCAGTGGTGGAAGCCACAGCTGGGCCTATAGTCCTTTTGGTGGAAGCTGGAGCTGGAGATGATGTTCCGATGGTGGAAGGTACACTTAAGGCTGGAGTCCCATTGATGGGCGTGACTGTTAGGGCAAAAGTCTCATTGGAGGGAGCCACGGTTGGAGCTAAAGTCCCATTGGTTGAAGTTGGGGTTAACGTGGTGGTGGTGGTGGGGTTCACCAGCCTACAGCTCATGGCTGCTGGCTTCACGAAGCCAATCCCGCAGTTAAAGATCAACCAGCAGAAAACGGAAAACAACAACACAATTTTTCCCTTCCTGTAGCGGTCAGCCACCACGCCCCAAAAGGGGGCGCTACAGAACTCGATAAAGTACCTGATGCCCACCAGCAGGCCGCTGTAGCTGGGGGTCATCCCCAGCTGCTTATAGAAAACAGCCAGTAGGGGGTGTAGTGAGCCGTAGGCCGCGTAGAAGAAGAAATAGAAGACCTTGGAGACGAGGAGGTGACGGTTGATCCGGAGACACAATCGCTCACAGCAGTTCAGCTCATGGCGTGACCCCGAGGTCAGTACCGGCGGGTCAGAGTCAGTGGGCTGGGAGGCGGGCGTGGGGGCGGGCTCCTGGACCTCCAGTGAGAGGCGATTAAAACGTTGGGAAAGAGCATCACTCTTTTTCTGCTCCTCATCGTCTTCGTCCGCCAGGATGGCCATGCGGTCGTCGTGCGCCATGACTACAGCTCCAGAGAATCCTGAAACAGAAACGACGAACTATACTTAAACTTATACATTTACAACATACAGGTACTGTTATACATTCATGGAAAGACGAATCGTACAATATAGATACTGAATCATTCATACTAGATACTGAATCATTTACAGTAGATACCGAATCATTCATACAAGATACCGAATCATTTATAGTAGATACCGAATCATTTATAGTAGATACCGAATCATTTACAGTAGATACTGAATCATTTATAGTAGATACCGAATCATTTACAGTAGATACTGAATCATTCCTAGTAGATACTGAATCATTCGTAGCAGATACCGTATCATGTATAGTAGATACCGTATCATTTATAGTAGATACCGAATCATTTACAGTAGATACCGAATCATTCACAGTATATACCGAATCATTCATACAAGATACCGAATCATTTATAGTAGATACCGAATCATTCATACTAGATACCGAATCATTCATAGTAGATACCGAATCATTCATAGTAGATACCGAATCATTTACAGTAGATACCGAATCATTCATAGTAGATACCGAATCATTAACAGTAGATACCGAATCATTTACAGTAGATACCGAATCATTCATAGTAGATACCGAATTATTTACAGTAGATACCGAATCATTCCTAGTAGATACCGTATCATTAATAGTAGATACCGTATCATTAATAGTAGATACCGAATCATTTACAGTTGATACCGTATCATTCGTAGTAGATACCGAATCATTCATAGTAGATACCGAATCATTCCTAGTAGATACCGAATCATTCAAAGTAGATACCTTTACAGTAGATACCGAATCATTTACAGTAGATACCGAATCATTCATAGTAAATACCGAATCACTCGTATGAATCATTCTAGGTAGGCACTGAATCACTGGTTTACAGGGTTGACCTAATAACCGAATGGCAGTCCGGGCTGTGTGGAAGGTATGGGGACAGAGACAGTAGCTCTGAGCGGGTGAATGGCGCCGTCCATCAACACCTGCGGAAATGTAGCACTTCCTCCAGCGCCGTATCTCCGCACGCGACCGCTCTTTAGTCCACTCGCGGCACGGAGACACGGAACCGGTCAGTCAGGAACGACCTTAAAATAGCTCCGGTTATTTCACCCGAGTCACAAACCGGCTTCCAACTTTCCTGAGTGGTACAGCGGCCACATTCCGGCTTCCTAGTCCTGCTCTAATTCTGCGTTCCACCTTAAACGGTACAGCAGCTACATGCCGGCTTCCTATTCGCCACCTCCTTACAGTTTCCCGTTCCACCTTAAATGGTGCAGGAGTTACATTTCGACTTCCTAGACACCTACTCGTTACAGTCTTCCGTTCCACCTTAAATTGTACAGCAGTTAGATTCCGGCTTCTCTGGCACCTTATTGTTCTAGTCTCCCGTTCCACCTTAAATTGCGCCACTATACTGCTGCGCCATTTAAGGTGGAACCGATGATTTGGAACACAAACGTGGCGAACTGAAAGCCGGAATGAAAGTGCTGCACCATTTAAGGTGGAACGGGGGAATTGAACCGAGACGCCGGCTCGCGCTGTCGGGGAGGGGTTTGTTATGCTGAGGCAGGTAGACAGGAAATGGAGTCGAGGCTCCAAAGTCGAGCAGAAACCGCACGAGCGGGTCCACCTTAACCGGCAGGCCTCTCCGGGTGAGGTGAGCGGGCTGCTTACCTGTCCTCCTCGCGCCTCAGCTTTCAGGAGCGGCCAGGTATGGAGTCTACCTCCTCCGCGCGCTCATCGCTGATCTCTCCCCCGTCTCGACTCTTCCTCGTCTGGTTGCCAGAGATGCGCGGGGGGTCCACCGCCCCTCCCCGGAGTCGGTGAAGGAATACACCCTGCGGTTCTCGGCTGTGGCCGGGTCAGCTCATTGTCTGTCCGGGGTTCGGGTGCCCAAGCTCCGGCTCTGTCTACACCTGCGCGCTCTGTGCGGAAGCTCTGGACTGCCGGCAGGGTTGCCAGATTGGACAGCGGAGATACGTCACAAAAAACAAAAAACCCATACACCTATTCAGGCTACAGCAGTTTAGCCACACCCACTTACACTGTGCTGACTGAATAATTCATATTACAGGTAGAATAATTCATAACAGATACTGAATACACTACAGTGGATAATTCAGCGGACAGTTAATACTATATCATTTAGATTATATACTGAGTAACTAATAGTAGGTACGGTATCATTTAGAGTATACACTGAATGATTTATAGTAGTTATGAATATGTATTGGAAGATTTATAGTATATATTGAATACGTTATAGTAGTTATGAATATACACTAAGTAATTAAGGTTATATTTTGAATAATTTAGAGTATATACTGAATAATTAATGGACGTTTTGGTATAGTTTAGCATATATACTGTATAACTTACAAATTACAGTAGTTACAGTGTAGTGTATACTGAATATAATATTTTATATAATCATTTTTTGTTAATTATAATAAATATAAGTATATACTGCCTAATTTAGACTGTATACTGTATATATATATATAATATTTGGTATAATTTAGAATATATAGAGTATATACCAAATAATTTAGAATAAATCCTGAATATGTAACAGTAGTTATGGTATAATTTACAGTATATATCAGGTAATTTGAGTATATACTGATTTATAGTACTTATATATATATATATATATATATATATATATATATATATATATATATATATATATATATATATATATATAAATGTATATATATATATAGAGTATATAGTGAATGATGTCTAGTAAACCCCTCCTCAGTAACCGTAGATTCACTTCTCATGGTTACTCAGTGATTTAGTATGAAGCTCCAGGTCTGTCTTCACCTATGAACACTCTGACCCGCCCACAGGGTTGCCAGATTGGACTCAGTTTCGTGTAACCGAAGTGCTAGATCAGTGTTAATGTGCGTTGGGCTCGTATTTGCTCACTTTCTCGCCGTACATGTGCAGTACATAACCACAGCTGTTTGACCAAGGGTTGCCAGATTGGACAGAAAGACTCGACGTCAAAAGCAAAACAGAAAGAGGAACAGTGGACACATGCCACTGGGAATGGAGAGCACGTTCTCTAACCTGTAAGCGGTGTTCACGGGACTCGTACATTAAAAGTTTATTTTTATTTTTGTTTATTTGTGTTTGTTTATCAGTTCTTTATCTATAGGCTCTCTAACAGCAGCAGATACTTATGATTTTATATTCCTAAAGAATTGCTCCTTACATATAACCTACTCCTGCATAAACACTGAGGTGAGCTCACAGCTGTGCTGTGGAAATGATACAATAGGCCCACCTGATCAATATGGCCTGAGACGGACCCCGCCTCGCACTGCAATATGAGACCCCTAGAGTCAAACAGACTCGGCTGGATGGCTACATAACACCTCTAAACCATTAGACCTCTACAAGACCGTAACCCCAACACCGTAGGGCAACACAGAACACAGACGCACACCTTTAAAGGAGCAGTGTGTAAATTTAGAGGGGATTAATGATGGGATACTACGTTTTCATCAGCAGTCATAATCACCCCATCATTATCCCAGTCCACCTTAAAAAGCACAGCAGTCATTATAACACCTGAACGGCCAGAATGTATTGCAGCACCATTTAAGGTGGACCTGGAAAACTGGAACACGAATCTGTTGAATGCTCTTATCGCAAAACGGTTCCGGCTTTAAAAGAATAATGAGGATGTTCTGATGGTCTAAGTCAGCTTATGCTAGGTAGAACCACTCGATGAGTAGAATAAATAGCTAGAACCCATTCGGAGCTGGAGAACTATCCTGTCTTATGAGAAGTTTGAGAAGCCAAATAGTGAGAAACGGAGGATAGAACTTATTTTAAAGAACATAGAACCAAACAGGACAGAGCTAGAACACCACTGTCCGTAGGTTCTAGGGAAGTGTGGGGTGGTGTTGGGGTTCGGACTATACACCAGACACACCTGTACCTGTGGAGTTTAACGTAGACATACTCACTGTATAACGCTGTTCTCCCACGTACACGCTGCACAAGCAAGAACCCAAAAAGCCACTGAACCTACGGTTCTAACGTTAGCACATGTCCCACCTGCTCGAGAGACAGAACATTTAACCACTCTAAAACGGCTAACTAGGCTAATTAGCTAGCTAACTTACTGTTTAGACTATTAGCTGATATACTGCTCTACTCAACCCACACACACTAACACACACACACACACACACACACACACACACTCACACACACACTCACACACATCTACATGTACACAGAACCGTGTGGAGAACCAAACACGGCTTTTATTTTCCTCTGTCGAGTGTTAATATGAGCAGAAACTCTTACTCTGTGGTTGTTAGCATAAGCGCTAACAGCGTTAGCTTCTCCTAGCTGGTCTCCTGATGTAGTAATGCTCTCTACAGAGTAATAACTCTACACATACGGATCAGAACATCATCATCCCGTCCTAATTTACACTCTGGAGCTCTTACTGGAGTACCATAGTGCTGGTGGAGCTTCATCTCCATCTGGAGAGTAAAGGATTCACTACACTGGGATTAGCTTCAGCTGCTAACGTTAGCACACACAGAGGATCCCCAGTGAGGCTAATCCAGCAGCTCTACCTGCTTTAGAAAGCTGGAAAACCGGAAAACCGGAAAACCGGGAGTACATCCATCACATACTCTGGAATATTCACCATCACTGACTCAAACAGTTTAACTGCTATTACTGAGAATGCTCTGTCTGCTGGGATTAGCTTTATTTTAAATCAGGGTTCAAACTGAACGACTTCCATTCTAGCTGGGTGTGAGCTATACACCTGAAGTGCCTTTGAGCACAATGAACTCGTCCTACAGTAGAGTAGTGTTAGTGACCACTGCACTACATCCTCAACACTTTGGGAAACACTAGCTTCATCCCATGTACAGTGGTAGTTCCATAAGCCAACACTGGAGGGCATACTAAGGCCTCTGTATAGCTCAGCTTTACAACAGGGGCGTTCTTAGCGCATGACTGAAAACACGACTGGCTCACTCCAACACCATCCCGGCCTGCTATGGTCTGAGATGTTTACCCCAACCTGTTAAACTGCCCTCTAGTGACCGAAGGATTGGTCTGCTAGCCCTGGCCTATATAAGGCCCCTAACCCATTAACCCAGGCTTAAATACATGGCTGTAAATAGTACAGTCAAAGTGAGAAACTTACCTCATAATGAAACAGTTACGATGTAAGACGTGTGAAATGCTCCATAAACAGTCCGGCCCAGTGGTGGTGAAGGTAACCAGACGTCCTCTCTAAAATCTCCCTACAGGAAGTTCCTACATGAGGTGGTTCTGAATACGCTGCCTGATGTCTAAGACGCTGTTCATACACGTGCTCATTCATATAGAGCAGGCTAGCAAGGTGGCTAACTAGCTGTCTACCTTTACCTCCGTTTGAACCTTTCCTCTGGCAGGAAGGGCTGAAATCATGTCCAGTTGATGACGAGTGGACAGAAGTGCTGTGGTCCTCTCGCTGTGACTACTGGGGTGAGCATGACAGTAATGCTAGCTTGGTTGTATCTATTAGCTTATAGCACAGTGGCTAAGCTAGCAGTTGGTACTCCTAATAGTTGTATGATGGATTTGCTCAACGCATGCTGGCTAATATAGTGAGGGGACATCAATAAACACTGATGTCCAATAAGGCTATGGACTACAATAGCATATAAAAGGCTAATCTTAGCCATGAAGCCCGTTTAAACTGAGTTTACTAGTTATGTGAATGGATCATATGGCTCAAGAATTCCTTGTTTTTGGAACTAACAGCCCTCTGACTGTTTTCCCCTGCCTGCCCACCCGCAACATATAACAGATCTGAAATGAACAGAGACTTTTATTAAATAAAAACTTTTAATTAAAGTTTTTAAACTTTAATTAAATGTTAAAGACAACATTACGACCAACCGAGAGAACAAATAATAACAAGTCTGATGGTAAACAGTTGCGTTTGCTGCTGAGCTAGATTAAAATTATTAACCTAATTAATCCACATCAATTAATAAAGAAATGTTAATTAATAAATTGGGCTGTAAGTGAAAAAACTGAACATTAAAAATAGCATGTCTGAAACTCCACTGGGGGGCCACCCGGAAAACACCCAAGCAGAACACCTGTGGACCACCAGCTTTCCCATTAGCGAGCCCACTGTGGACTACCGTCCTCCTGCTATCTGCTCTGAGCTCATAGAACTGCTCAGTTATGGTTCTAGATCTTTCCTGGTGAGGGGAAAGAGAGGAGAAGCGTCTGCAGCTGAGCATCTGAGTTACAGTTCCTGCACCAATTAAGGAAAAGACCTTTAGCACCAGTGTGCTCTAGTGTTAGCTATTCTAGCTAGCCTAGCTAACATTAGAACCCACTTACAGAAGCCTTGATATAGCCCAAGGGTTTAATAGGGGGTCTCCTGAAGCCATGTCTTCATGTTTTGGGAGTTAGCCCTTTTCAGTGCTATCCAGCTCAGGTAAGGCTAGCTTAAAGCTAGCTTAAAGGCCTTGGCTTCCTGTCTTTATCAGCTTGGCAACCAGACCATGGAGATGCGGGTTCAGAACAGGAAACAGCCCACGAAACCCTAAAGACTGTATCAAGGAGATTTACACAGGGCCAGTTTGGCTTTGCCAGTAGGAGCTAACGTTAGCTGGGTTAGCTAGTTTTTCTCCATTGGTGTAAGAACTGTAACTCACCTGATCGACGCTCCTCTTCTCTTCCCCATCACAAGGAAAGATCTAGAATGATCCCTGAGTAGATGTTTGGACTCAGATCTATTCCAACACCCAAGATTCCTTACAGATTACTGATGACCCTTTAGACAAAGCCTAGAGGTCAGAGTTCAGGCTGAAGTATGGACATGCATAGACCAGACTTTAGGATATCTAGGGTTAGGGTTATGGATATCCAGAGACGTCTCAAGTTCAGTTCTGCGAGTCGCACGACATCTCGCTCACCTCTGTCCAGTGCTTCCCCTTATTACTCTTCTTCCGCTTCGTTTCCGCCATGATGATGGCGGTCACCACGGTGATGAGCACGGTAACAGTGATGATGAGCACGGTGACCGTTTCAGCGATGCACAGCTGGGAATCCACATCTCTGAGGGCGTCCCCCTGAAGCTGCTCGGGTTTGGCGCAGGTCAGGTTGGCGTAGTCATCCAGCAGCAGCCTCTGGACGCTGTGCAGTTTACGGAAGACTCTCTGCAGGTCACAGTCGCAGATCCAGGGGTTCCCGGCCAGCCAGATGTGGGTGCTGTGGGTGTGGAGGCTGAGGAACACTTTGAAATCTACCGCATTCAGCTGGTTTTCGGACAGGTCCAGCACGGTCAGGCTGGTGAGGGGAGCAA